>PTEX01000015.1:1909692-1978413 GCA_003342815.1 Eudromia elegans | reverse complement strand
CTCCTCCGCGCCCCCCGCGCTGGGGCTTGCGCGGCGGCCCCGCGAGCCGGGGGCGGTTCGTGGCCCGCGGGCGAAATCCCCGGGGCGCCGGGCGCGTTTCCCGCGGATGATTCCGCCCCGCCGCCCGCCGGGCGCGGAAGTGTTTGCTGGGGGTGACTCGGTCTGTTTGGCTGCTCTCTGAATCAATAAAAAAAAAAATGATTATTTTTCCTTAAAATGCTCTGTTCTTTAAAATCGTAATTAAATCGGCTGTATTTATACCGTGGAGTCAAAGATCAGAGCTTTCCTCAATTATTAAAATATAATATTAGACTTTTTTTTTTCTTTTAGGCTCTGAGGAACATAGTGTTACAATTAAATTGCAAAGAGGAGAGGTTGGTCGCATTGACTTTCTTAAAGTAGCAAATCTCCCCAGCATTTTTGTAGTGCTCTAGCGCAAAGCAGTACAAATAGGAGCACCGGACAGTAGCTGCATTTGAAGACTCACACTTTCCATAGGCGCTTTAAGTGAAAATAGGGTTATAAGAAGAGGAGTCAGGCATCCGGTGCTGTGAAAAGTGCAATTCCCGCTTTAAAAAGCGAACATGGTGTATGGAAAGTCCCTATGAAACCATTCCCAGATTAATGCAGTTCCTCCCCTCCAGAAGCTGTGTAGGCACTGGCTGTCATGAGTGGAGTGTAGCTGTGGGATCGCAGGCTATGTGGAGCAGGTAGCTTGTTTGCACCAGCAAGTGAGAGATGGATGGGCCATATATACGAGAACGGCCCTCCCCGAGCAGCTCGCAGCTCATGGAGCTGGTGTTCCAGGTGAAGGTCCTGTGGCCCTGGCCTGGCCACCCCTTCCTGCTCCGCGGCGTTCCCTTTAAGGCGAGCTGCGACTCGCTGTCCTTGAGCCCGCTCCTGCGAACGCCCGGATCAGCCGGATCAGCCCCTGGGAGCCGTTCAGCAATCTCCAGCTGCCCGGCGGTACCCCCTCCATAGCAGCGGGTACATCCTGCCCGTGCAGCGGCGGAGTCGCCGCCTCCCGCTGACCGCGCTGCTGCTCCGGGCCTAGGCCACCTTTTCAATTTGCTTGATGCTTTGCGTCTTCCCGTGTTAACAGACTCACTTAAAGGGAGGGAATTAAAGGGAGGGAGCAGGACACTCTCCTGGTCACGGCTCTGCCCTCCTCTTGCTGCAAACCCCTCACTTTTGCTCCAAGTGAGAGGTAGATTCCTCTGGCAGGAGAATTTTAAATTCTTCAAAGGGCGTTTGAATAGTTCTCCAAGTCAACTCGGAACAGGGGCCTCCTGCATCCTGTGCATTTAGAGATTTTTAGGTTATTTTCTCTGGTTCTTTTACTCAATTACTTAATTGTAGGCTCTATAAATAGTATTACTCAAAATAACTACCATATCCTCTCCTTCCAGACTTAGAGAGGCTGAGTGATATAAAATTATGACGTTAAATTTAATCATGAGCTTTGAGATTTTTTTCCTCCCTTCTGTTTTTACTCCTTTTGACTTTTAATGCCTAATCTGATGCATCAAACTTCATATGACTGTGATTTGTCTACTCTCTGGGTACTTCTAATCCACTTTTAACCTCTTTATGTTCTATGGCATCTCTTCTCACTGTCTCATAACAATCTCGCTCCATGGCCTTAGAAGGTCCAAAGGTGACTTTACCCTCAGGCACTATGAAATGGTTGTCAAGATATCCCCATTCCACAAAGGAGAAGTGACTTGTCCAAGGACCCTGAGTAACTCTGGGGCAAGTGGCTCCTTAGGGTGGCACCTGGGAGCTTAGGGCAGCTCCCTGGCTGATGAGAGCTACCAGACTTGCTGATGGGAGCCACCATCCATGCAACCACTCTGTGCTCCTGCACCCGTCCCCATCGTGAGGGGAGCGAGGCGGGAGCTCCTTTTTATTTATGAGAGTGGAAATTGCGCGTAAAGTCCTTCAGGAGGCCGCAGCGGGGCATTCCGCGTGCCTCGGAGCGCTCCGCCGGCTCGGGGCTGTTCCTCCGCCTTGCGAGGCTCTTTCCATGGCAGGTTACACCTAGAGCTGCTGTAGGTGCTTGGCCTGAACCCTGAAATATCTGACCAGTTTCCCAAGTCAAACGCTTGACTTTTCTTACCTGAATATTGAAGGGGATTGCATGGTTTTGTGTGAGCTTTTAAGCTTTTTAAGCTTCTAGCTTATGCAGTTCTCAAAGGAGAAAGAAATATTATGCTCAGAATGTGCAGGCAACACATTTTTTTGGTTTTCTCTTTTATTCGGGATTATTCCTTATAAAAATTTAGTTAAAACATCATTTGAGAAATAAGCCATAACAATTTATTATAAAAGATTATAAAAATAATATTGTGTGAATTGGAATTATTGTCTATTAGATTTTTGCATGCTTAGTGTATTACTGTAAACAATGTTTTATAACAATTGCCGCTTTAGCTTGAGCTGTAAATGGTGAAAAACATTAAGAGCATTAAGCAAACTTGACAGAAATATTAATGTTTCTACAAGATGGGTTGATTTAATGGTATAAATGACATTGCCTTTTGCACTTGTACATTTTTGTTTTTTTCATATATATAAACATATATATATATATACACAGACCATTTATCGTTATTAAATGCATATTTAAAATATGGATAATTGCAACTAAACACTGCTATTTGACCAAATTTTTGCTAATCAAGAACATATAAATGCATCAATGTAGTTATATAACGTAGTTACCCAGGTTCCTAATCCTCAAGTATTCAGTTTATTATGTTAAAAATGTTGAGTTACTGAATTCATTTTCATAGAAATACAGTTTGGCAGAAGTTGGAGGAAAAGAATGTCATTTGTTATGCAATAAAAATGACAAAGATGAACAAACCAGCATTTAAAACTGCTCTTTTAGCATTTTTTTCCAAAGAAAACGAGAGTCCTAAATATGCTCTTACAGTCATTCTTTGCTTCCCTGGAATATTTACACCAATTGTCCAAATGCAGCAGCTGTTTTTTAGTGAGTTGGGTTTTTTTCTGCAGCAGTGCCCTGTGGAAAATCAGGGTGCAGGGACTCAGGGGACCTGAGTCGCTCCCTGAGATGCAGGAACAAGAGGACGTATCACAGAAACATGAGTGAGGTTTGGCATCACTGATAGATCTAAATCAAATATCCTTTATGTTTAAAAATGCTGCTGCTTCTGGTCCTGGTGGGCCAGGCCTCCAGAGGTGTCCAGGTGCCTGGGGGTGCAGCTGGGTGCTTACAGGCTGGAAACACTGACACTTCCAGCTTCATAAAAGTGCTTGCAGTTTATATAAATACATAAATATGGGTGGGTATAGATGCTTAACACAGTTATGTGCTTTCAAATGTCCCATCGGACCTCACCTTGACAGCAGTGACAGTTCAGTGCTGCAGCCCTCTCCTCTTCTCAGGCCTAGTAGTGTTCATTCTCTTTGCTAGGACCTTAGTAGGGTTTGAAGCCAAAAATGTTGGTTGACCTCAAGAGCTTGGGTTTTTCCTTGGTTGGTAGATAGGCAGCAGAGCAGTGTCATTGGCCTCACTCATTGCCTTGGCAGGAGGTCCATGACACAAATACTGGGCTGAATCTCAGCTGGGGATCTGGACTTGTTGGATTTGGAGATTGGGAGCGCCACGTGCCCAGGTCCATGGACGTGACCGCACGTGGAGCCAGCAGGGCTAGACCAGGTCGCTAAGCCAAGGGGCAGGGAACTCAGGGCCCCCTGCATGGTCTTCCTAGAGGTGGGACATGGGCAGAGCCCATGAGGCCGAGGAAGGTGCTGTGACCAGCATGAAACCGCTTGGTCCGTGAGTTCCCCAGCTGGGTGTTAGCTTTCCACAGCCACAAACTCACAGCTACTTTAACCCATACTATTTGCATATATTTTTCTGCAGTCTGGGGCAATGTGGATTCTCCTTCTGAAAACCCTGATGAGAGGACTTCTTATTTCAATGCTTCTAGCAGACTGGTGGAAGCCAAGGCTTTAAAGTTGTTCAAATACGCCCAATTTATTTTTTTAAATGAATTCAAGTTACAAAATGACTGAAATGAAACAAGATTTCTGCCTGAGAAAAATTACTTTTAATTAAAACATGTGACCATGTTACTTGTAATTAGCAAATCTGAACTTGTTTGCACTTAATTAAGCAGTAGCAGTACAGTTGCTTGTTGTTATGCCATAAGCATCTGTGGACTTGATACATTTTACAAAGCACTTTAAAAGCCCATGTAAAATAATGTAAGTAATACCTTTAATCTAGCTGCATAAAATGTTTCATAGCTCAACATTTTTCTAGTATGTACTTCGTGTGATTTATTAAATATGACACTTTGTCCTATAATCAATGTTACTCTGTGGGATCCCTGGATATTTTTAGTTATTAAAATAACTGAAATGTATGTCGGACATGTAAAAGCAAAGGATGGATGCAGTGCTAAAAACCTCACAAGAAAAGGAATTGGCCGTTACATACTCTTTTTGTTCCTTTTGTTTGTAATATATCAAAAAAATCCTCCTGAGAAAGGAGGACTCCTCATCACTTTTTGATAGCAAGAGTCCTAGGGAATGCTAAGAGCGAAGTTCGTTAATCCTTGTTTAAGGCACAGAATTCAGATGGTAGCTGGTAATTTTAATAATTGTGATTAAGTTCCCCTTATGCTTTCACTAGTAAAAAATATGCTTTATTTCCTGTCCTAAACTGTTAGTGGGGTTTTTGTTGTTATTGTTTTTATCTCTGCTGGACAGTTTCAACCTACACTTCAGATACAAGTAAAGTTGATCCCATTTTGTAGTTTAAATAGCAAACTAATTTTGTAAGCTGATGAAAAAAAATCTGGCAAGCAAGTTTCCAATATAATCTTAACGATATTATTTTACAATTTGACTTTCTTATGTATTTAGTCATCCGAGAAAAACATGATCTTTTGCTAAGTTTGGAGAGCTCTGCTTTTGGAATAAGGCTTTGCTTTAGAAGCCGCTCTGTCCTGAAGTGTCTCCCTTTGGCCCCTCATGGAGCTCCCTAACCCGGCCCTGCTGGTCTGGTAGCTCTTCTGGAGAGCTGCACCAGGGCACCCGGGCGTCTTTGGCACCAATTTTAATAGCAGCTGCTGCTGCTGCTGCTCGCCAGGCTTTTGGTCCTGTCCATGGTTTGAACCATTCCTGTCCATGGCAGGTGAAGCAAGCAGCACAGAGATTTCATCAAGACACGCTTTAAACCAGTTGTGAACCTGTTTGAGGGTTCCTACAGGCAATAGTAAAATGATAATTTTTTTTTATGGTTATCTTCCTTTAAGACTTTGCCTCTCCCAAGCACTCTGGAAGTTTTGGGCATTGCTTTAGTGGCCCTTTTCTCTGCTTTGGGAGAAGTTTCTTTGTATTTGACCGGGTCTCTTCTAATCCAGGAAGAGCAAAAGGCTTTTCTGAGCATGTTGAAATGAGTGGTCAGAAGATTTCTATTCCTTGGTGAACACGCCTCTTTCTGCAGCCGCTCTAACAACCCTTGTCCTTGTTCCTTTCTCCCGATGGGAATTCTCTGTTGTTCTAACTCCACTTTCTTCAAATAGATTTGGTTTGAACAATCTGTTCTAAAGATTTTATTATTTTATTTTATTTTATTTTATTTTATTTTATTTTATTTTATTTTATTTTATTTTATTTTATTTTATTTTATTTTATTTTATTTTATTTTATTNATTTTATTTTATTTTATTTTATTTTATTTTATTTTATTTTATTTTATTTTATTTTATTTTATTTTATTTTATTTTATTTTATTTTATTTTATTTTTAGCTTGTATCCACTTGAATGGCAGGTATTCCAAGGTAGCGATTTAAATTAGCAAATTGTTCAACACATTCATGGACAACTTGGAGAGCAGGGTGATTTGCAGAGAGCACACTTTGAAGTACTGTGCAAGTATCTTATGAGACAAGTGACTAGGCGGTAAAAATGACAGATAAATTTCTGCACAGAGAAATGGAAAGAGATGGAACACGGCCAGAAGAGTTGAGGCTCTACATGGAAAGTGATGAGCTCAGAGCTGACCCTTTCTTTTCCACAATGAAATCTTGCTATCAGAGAAAATTCCAGGCAAGTGTATTTTCAGTGCTCGATAATGTCTCCCCTGTCACAAAGAACTGAATGTGAAGAAGTGTTAGGAATATAAAAGTCTCTGTGGCTTCAAGGGGCGGATAGACGAGCACTTGAGAGGACGACTAGGCAGATGAATTACATGAGGCTTGGGAACCCCTCTGACTCAAAACAGCAGGAACGAGGGAGAGTCTTGGGGAGATGGTGTGTGCCCACTCTGTTCTTGCCCCAGCGTGCCCAGCTAGGGCGGCTGTTGGAGACAGACCCACACGGGGCGCGGGTTCGAGCCAGCGTGGGGGGCCGGTGCCCTCCACTCCTCCTGGTGAGGCTTATTCAGATCTGAGAGACAAGTGACGTAATCTCCGTTGTCCAGTGGCTTCTTTCAGATACACCAAGGCATACAGTGCTATAGTAGTTCTATATTCAGGATTTTAAACGTAACACAAATATATCTCCCAGGCAGTCATCAATGTTGTTTGTCTGTAGTGTGTGCTTTGTGATTGCAGTCCTCTCTCGCTTTCCCTCCCTCGCTTTCCATAATTTTCTCTCTCTTTTTTTCTCTCTTGTGCTCTTCTGTATCTTCTTTGATTATTAATGTGATCCAGCACCCAGTAAGATTACCATATAGATTGATAATGTTATTTTTTTTCTTTTCCAAAAATCTACTGCTTTTCAGTGAGATTAAAAATATTAAAGAAATATAATAGCTTTATTTTTAATTGATTTTTTAATCTTTAAAATGGATAGTTATTGCCCAGGTAGCCAAGATATAGATAATTATTTTATGTTACTGATTTACAAGGGATGAGGTTACTTTTGTACTGACTTGGACATCCCGGTGAGTTTAGTAAGTGCCATGTTTTACACGTGTCCAGGATATAGGGAGGGCTTGTTCTGTATTTAAAGCGGAAGTTAACAAAAAAAAAAAAGAAGAAGAAGTTTTTCAGCTCTCTTCTCAGGAGGTTTAACCCAACTGCAGCTCTGGGCAGTCCTTGCATTTCCTGCCCATGATATGGGAACACGAGGTGTGTTGAGATGGACACGGGTGGCTATGGGCTTGTCAGACTGGCGACCTCTCTCACGTGCTCTGTGCAGAGCATGCTGCCTGCACGCTGCATATCCTTATTCGATGTTTTGGAAGCTTAGCATAGCTGGATGTCAGCATTCCGTGTTTCTTCACTTGTTTTCCAAGAGAAATTAGCTCTTGCCCATCTGGGCACCTATTCATTTTATTGGAATCCGTAAGGCTCCCCTGGAGGGACGATGCCGTAGCAGGAGATCCAGCCTGAAACGGCGGCGGTGGTCTTCAGCCGAAGCACTGGATTTAGCTGTTTAGAAAGCTGCTGAAAGGCCCCTACCAAATTTTTTAAAAAAGAAAAGAAAAACCTTGCTCCTTCCTTTCTATTTCCTTTCCATTTTCTTCTTTTCGGTTTTTAGCTGTTACACTTGGCAAGCTTCTTCACTAGCATTTGGAAATAATTGTTTTCTAAATGCTACGCAAGATACCTGCCAAATTTAACACCTTACAAGGAAGTGGAGGGGTAGGGAATGAAAGACCTACCTGGGAATGTAGTGAATGTAGTGATCCTTTACCAAGTGCTAAAAAAGAAACTTCCCCAATATAACACCTAAAATCAAAACCATGAAGTTCCTTAACTTCGACCATAAAATACCACAGGCTATCATATAAATGTGTATATATATAAAAGGTCATTTTAGTGTGTTCCATAACCTTTTTTATTTGTTTACCTGCCCAAAGATAAATCATGTGTGGCTTTTTTGTTTTCCTAGCAAATGATTCTGGTTTGGAGAGTTACAGGATTATTTATGTATTGTTCAAAAGTCCCGTGGGTTAATGAGAAAACATGATCAGTCTGGCAAGATTTTTTTTTTTTTTAATAAAAGAGCAAGTTGATCCTTTGAAAATATGAAAAGTGATCTCATCTTGAGGACTTTGTAGAGGCATGATCAGTTGGGAGGCTCTAAAATAGAGCAATTTCAAGAGTGGCCCGGGAATAGGAAAAAGGAGTATTGGATCCATTCGCTTTCCGGCATCTTGGGTGATGGCGGGCACGCAGCCCGAGGCCCCGCTGCGCTCCTGCTGCTCTCGATCCCGGTCAGCACGAGCGGAGCCTCGCCGGGGCCGCGCGCTCGGCCACGTGGCTTCGCGAGAGCACGCCGGGGTTTGCCCCTCCGTTGGCAGCACAGATCTTGGAGAGGACAGCTTGGCAAGCAAAGAGACCGTGCTCGGTGCCCTTAAATATCAGTGTAGGCGGGTGCTGGGATTCAGACGTGGCAAGAGCTACTCTTGCGTAATTCTGAGCTCGGTGACATCTGTGCATGAGATCACCCGTCACCTGTAACTTCTTGTTTTAAGACATTATCTCAAAGTGTCCTTGAAAGTGTTTAATACCGGTTTGCCTTATAATGGGCCGGTTTTGTTTTCCTCTGAATTCAGACTTCCAGGTGGGTGCTTAGCATTGGTGCTTACGGAGCAGAGACCGGGCAGCCCTTTGTGGCCAGGAGGCCCCGGTGCTCGTGGCCCTCCCGCGGTCCCGCCAGGGAGCCTTTGGAACGGCGCTCTGCGACTGCGAGGGCGGCAGTGAGACCCATACACATGGAAAACATTGCATGGCGTTGGAATACGTTTCCAACGTGGGGATAAAACCCACAGGAAAGCGCGTTCTCTGCTTTCCTCGTGGTGTTTTTATTCCCTTCCAAATGTTAGGAGCGGCTTGGAAAAGGGGGCTGCCGCTCACCGTGCCTGCTGCAATGGTGCTGCTTTGTCTGGTTGGGCTCGAGCTGCTACCACCATGTATTTAATAACAGTGAAAACCAAGCAGCTTCAAAAGTAGTAAAGTAAAAGGGGATATGTGTTTTCATGGCTTCCCTTCAATTTAGATCTGATCTTTTTCAATAATTTGAGGCATTTTCCCTTATATTTGGTGGCCTGTTTTGCATAAAACTGCTTCTCTGTAGCAGACACTTTGAGTAATTTTGATGTAATTTTTAATACATTAACAACTCAGGGGAGCTTAATTAGTTTCCAAAAACCTTTACTAAAAGCTAAAAGTAATCCAAAATGACAATTATAATAAAGATAACTCAGTTGCTCACATTTAAATTCAAAAGTTTATTATTTTTTAATTGAAAGTACTTAATCACATTGTAAATCATCTTTTCTGTATTCAAGCCCTTACACTAAGTGAGTTCTGCTGCTAGAAGTCCCTGGTATCTGTAGAGAATGACAGGTCTTTGCCCAGGTTGTAGGGAGGGTATGGATGGGACCCTCTTTAAAATCTCTTCAGATACAATCTGCAGTGATTTGGAAGGGTGTTTTGTCAGAGCAGGATATGTAATAACGAGCTGCTTTGAGACTGATCTGTTAAAGAAGCCTCCCCCAGAGGGAGATTATTAGCTACAACAGCTTCTGCAGTTTAGATCATTTTAATTGCAATTGGACTGTGATACAGAATAAAACATATCTTTTCTGTTTGGTTTTGTTTTTGTTTGTTTTTTACCTTCTAGTTCTTAATACAAAATGCCTTTTAAGTGCAGAAATGCACTTTAAGTGCCCAAGATTAGCTGGCTCGGTAAAGTTTCAGTTGTGTTAGTAAAGACGGCACTCCAGATCTGAAGATCTGTCAGGTCATCCACATACCAGCAACAATTGACTTTTGAATATTTTTCCATTAGAAAAGGCTCCATTTTATTCCCTCGCTGAAGTGGCAGACTTTCAGCTTGTGCGGTTTTTCCATTTATTGAATTTTGCAATAAAAGACTTTTTAAAACAGATGTCAGTCATTGCTTAGGAGTGGAGTATTGTTGGAGAGCTTTTTTATTCTGCTCTTTGTGATTTATTATTTTTTACATAAGAGAAATCCTTCTCTTTCCCCCAGTTTAATTTTAATTGTCATTTTTAGAGCCTTGACTCATTTTCTAACCTATAATCTGGTGTCAGAACAAATACGAGCACCAAACCCTGATTTCATAGAAATATTTCAGATTTGCCATTGTTCTCAGCAGGAGCAGGACTGGGTTAGATCTCTCAGTTGTAAACCAGAAAAAAAAAAAAAAAAGGGAGTGGATGCATTACAGAAACATGTTTCATATTAGCATCTTCCTTAGGGTGTGGAGTGGACCTGTTAACACTTCCTTGATGTTTAAATTTTATAAAAGTAAATGATTTTATACAATGAGTAGTGTCCAGTATGGATTTCCTGTGCACAGGAAAAGTGGGTTTGAGGGGATGTTTTTTCCTTGCAAAAATCCAAATCAAGTGGGAAGAATGTGGATTAAGCTTTGGATTCTGATCCTGAAACATGCATACATGTGTTTCTGTACCCAGAACTGGATCGTGGCAAATTGAATATCTGCAGCCCTTTGATCTTTGCTTGTAACAGTTAGGCAAAGCAGCAGTCACATCTCTGTGCAATTAGCATAGATATACTTTGAAAATTCAGATTTCTGTTTTTATTACTTTAACAGATGGTATTTGCTCCATGTCTTTCAAAAGTCAGATCTCCCCCTCCTTTTTTTTTTTTGGTAATGAGGATTTAGTTGAGTTTGTTTGAATGGTGTGATAGATTAATTCTAAGTTGTAAGAATGTTACTACATTGTGTTGTAAGGAAAATCATCCCTGTGGGGAACCCATATTGTGCACTGCAGTGTCAGGGCAGGGGAGGTAAGCCCATGTTAATTCATCTCAGCGCTTCACTGTTATCTTTGACATCAAAGAACACAGTTCCCAAAGGTGAGAGAACACAAAGCATCCCGTATTTATAATTTATAGGGGCTAGGACTGTGACCTAATGTAAACTCGAAGAGATTTAGTATAATAATATCCTTAGCTTGAGGGCAGCGTTCTCAAAAATTGGTGGATTTTCTCTTTTATCCTGGCTCAATCTACAATCATATTTCTTTGTTATTATTTCCTCTTAGCATTATGGTATGATTGACATTGATAGATACCAGGGAGAAGCTGAAATTCACAAAAGAGAAAAAGAAAAAGGAACAGAAAAAGAAAAGAAAAAATGAAAGAAAGGAAAAAAGAAAGGAAAAAGAAGAAGGCCTCATGCACTTTTGGCAGAGAAACAGCAGCTACAAGAGCTCCTGGCTGCCTTTTATTTGCCTGCTGACAGCGAGCACAACAGGGCTCTTGCTTCCTGCTTTTGGCCCATGTAGAACAGTAAAATATAGCCCAACCATGTATTTATTTTAAGGATTAATTCAATTCACTGAAGATAAGTGCTCCCAACTTGTGAGTACTTGTTGGTTAATGGAAGGGTACAGATGCAAGGATCTGCTCCCAAGTTCATGCCAACGCATTAATGCTGCTCTGTGGCACTGTCTTTTCCGCAGGTGCGTGTGTGTGCTGTGCTAGGACTGTCTGAACCTCGCTGTAACTAATAGCCCATATGTAATTTGGAAGAAGAAATCTTCAATGGAAGTCCCCCAGGGAAAAAATGGGAAGTCTGTAAGTAAACAACTTGTCAGGCCTAAGAAAAGAGTTATTGCTTTTAAAGTAGTAATTATTTTTGTTGCAACAAAGTGGCTGGAAAGTCTTAGAAAGCTACATGCGCTTTTAATGGTCGGAAACAATGAATGATTAAATTAATTCCAAGGGGGAGGCTTATGCTAAAGCTACATTGCTTAAGAGAGCATGTACAGACTCACAAATATTTGTCTTCAGCAATTCACATTACAGAATGAGGATTGCTACTTTCCCTAAGAAATGTTTGGCTTGCTTGCTGCGTTTTATTTGCTTTTTAACGTTTTAATCTGTTACCGAGTTTTCATTCCATTAGTGTATTTGAAGTTCGCTGCCTTTACTGTGTGACTACATGCAAAAATTACTTTGGGGAGAAGGTGGTGCACGTCTGGGCTGCCAAATCTGGTGCACAGTGGCAAAGCTCATGTTTCTAGAAAGAGAAAAGCCCTTAGCCTAGTGCTGTTTCTTGTAAATGGCTGTTTAAAAAGTCACAATGGTGGCAAATTTTGAGCGCTGACTCTCAGATATCATTAATAATGTTTTACCGCAATACCTCGTGCACAGTCAAATGATTAATGTATGTTGTGGATTTGTGGGCTTAGTTTGTGATATCATTTTTGGCACTCGCTGAACATCATAACACGCTATATATATTATTATTCCAGACTGTTTCAGCAGAAACAGAGCACATTAAAATTACCTTACTTTTACTTGTAGTAAAATAACTCAAAAGCGTACTGCTTACTAAAATTAACTAGATATTTTTTTTTTATTTTTCCCATGTTTTTAGTTTCTACTTTTAACAATGCTCTCTATCATTTCTCACTGTTTCTCGTGTATGATCCGTTTCCCTGATGCCCAAGTTAGTTTTTTCACATAGCAACAGAGCAGAAAGAAATAAGCCACCTAATAGTAACGCTTTTGTTTTGTGCTTTTATTATACTTCTCCTCTGGTGTCATTTTTACTGTCTGAAGCAGCATGGCCCCAATTGTTTTCCAATATTCACTTATTCCAGCGTCTGTCTCTGTGTGTCCATTCGGGCATTTACCCATCGCTGCTACAGCAGGAGGTGAAAAGAGGCGGCTGGGCCGAGCCCTGGAGAATGGAGCAGTCGTGATTGTAGCCTGGCATTAAACCATGGTGCCTGTGGTTGCAGTTGCACCCAGAGTGCTGGCAGCACCACCCAAGCCCTGTCCTGGTTGTGTTCTGAACCAAGTTGCTTTTTAATGAAAAAAAGATCTTCTCCTAGCACTATCTGCATTAATTGTGGCTGCGTTTTCTGCAGCGCCGCCTCCCCATGCACCCTGCAGAGCCGTGTGTCACCTGCTGCCGTGGGTTTGGGTCCAGGCGTTGTGTCCCAGGGCAGTGTGTGGTGACAAACGTAATGTCCCTCAGCATAAGGGGAGCATTAAGGGAAACGTTAGTTCACAGTTGGGCACTGCCAGCGCTCCTGTTGGGGGTATTCATTCCGTCCCTCCTTCTCACCACGTGGACAGGGAGCCTGCAAAACACTTCATCTGCTCAAAATTTCCCTTTGCCTTATCCAAGTAGACATGGCTGCTCCCAGGATTATCAAAATCTGAAGTCATAACTGTGCAATAAAAGGGCTCTATTGAAAAGCACTTAGGCCTTGTAACTGAGAGCTGGACACCCCAAAGGTGTGCGACCCAGGGGAGAGTTCCCACTGCAATATTCCACTTTTGTGCCAGATGGCTTCTGATTGCCGTGTCTTTGGATAGGCTTGACCTGGTGAGTCACACCCTGCAGTGAAGGCTCTCTTTACTTCACTCCTAACCATCAGGCTGCTGTGTTTGCAGCAGTTCATAGAGAATTATGGAGATTTCTTAAAGCCAGTTGTCCGAAGCCAAAATAATCTCCGAGAATAAAGAAGGCGTGAGCACTGCTTTTGTTTATCCTGCTCTGTGTGTTTGGGCAAGAGAGGATGAGAGAGAGATTAACCCTCTACAATTACAATACACAGAATGAAGCTGTTTGTGGTTTAAGATCCCAGATGCATGCGGCCACTCTGGACACCTCAGAGTAGATATAGAAAAAGAAGAAAACTACATGACAAGTACCAGATACCTTATTTTTGGAACCAGCCATTGCAATTTATATTGTGAAAGCAATTTCAAGTGTCTGTGGGTAAGGTGGGAGCTTAATTCAGCAGCTGAGGACTGAAAGTGCATAACATGTCAGGAGAATAGAGGTGGACAAGCGAAGCACCAGGAGGGGAAGGTTGAGCAGCCGGTCCTCTAAGCAGTGATGAGGAGATGCTTTGCCACTTTCTTGGAGCAAGGTTGCTCTGCTAAGCGAGGGAGGGGATGATCCTCCATCTGGGAATGCCTCCTGCCAGCTTGCAGGCACGAGAGGCTGCCCCAGGAACCCTGGGAAGGTAAATTCTGCTCTGTTATATTCTTGCAGCTAAAAGGAGATTTCAGCATCCGAGTGACACTTCTGTCAGCCAGAGGGATGAGGCTTGCAGGACTGCCATGTGTCTGGTTTGCAGTTGGTAGGACACAGTTTGCACTGTGCTTAATTAAACGCTGCATTGACTCCTTCTGCCTCTTGTAGATGCCTGAGAAAGGAGCATAGCTCAGACCTGACGCTGGCTACACAAAGGGTATCAGTGTGTGATCCTGCCTGAAAAACTCACCAATGTTCAATTTCTTGCTTTCCAAGCCCAGAAAGACTTTGAAGAAAAGCTTTTAGTT
Organism: Eudromia elegans; assembly: GCA_003342815.1. Lineage (NCBI taxonomy): Eukaryota > Metazoa > Chordata > Aves > Tinamiformes > Tinamidae > Eudromia > Eudromia elegans. Next base: position 1,964,115 of record PTEX01000015.1, on the reverse strand, counting down.
GCTCTTGCGGAAAGGTGGAGTGTTTTCTCCACATTTATTGTGTGTGGTTGAGCCATGGCTGATGTGTAAGATGCAGGTCTGCAGCAAAAATGGAACTTCTCAAGCATGTTTCTACAGTGAATACATGGAGCTTGTGCCCAGATGATCAATTAGTAATTGAAAAGGAAGAGGACAGTGTTAAGGCACCTCTGATCCCCTGGAATTATGTATGTCACTGGATAGGAGCTCAGCAGCTCGTGCCGAAGCTGTACCTGCTCGTCCTGAGAGCACCAGCACAGAGGCGTTGCTGCTGGAACACCATGGAGTCTTTGCTGTTATCTCAGCTTCAGATAACTTCGTTTCTTTAATGCCAAGGGAGTGGCAGGGTTTGCTCTTTTGAAGAGAGAGAAAAGGCTACTCAAGTTTATATTAGAGTACTTGGCAAAATGTAGTGTGCTCACTGTTTGTAAGGGTATATACACCTATATAAGATGTGCTCTTTATGTCTAGTGAAGATGAAGAAGGTGCTCTTGAGTCTTTATAAATTTGCTGTGGACTATATTTTGCTTATATCACTGTACTGCCCTTTTTTAAGAAAAAAAAAGTCTGATTTTCTTTTGGAATAAGGCATTTATTAACCTGCATCAGTATGCCTAATATTTGGTATTGACTTAAATTGGTCATTGATTTGAACCAAATTGCGAGATTGTGAGGAGACTGAGAATGGGTCTCAGTAGGTCGCAATCCGAATCAACTTCAAAAAAACTGATTTAAAATTATTGTGGCCTTTGTGGCAGGCCACATCTCCCCCAAGCCCAACCTTGTGTTGGCGTGAGTGCTTTGCAGAGACCCAGAGCCATCAACGTGGGACCAGCAGGGTATGACAAAGGCCTAGGGACGTGGCAAACACTGATGTTGAGAAGATCATGGCTGGGTATGCTGGCTACACCTCCCTTAAAGGAACCTTCATAACCTTTCAAAAACTTCTTTAGAGACAGTCTATAGATAGGCAGGCATTTCATTTGTCTAGTTATTTTTACTTTTTACCCATTTACAAGATTCAGAAATAGGCAGTTCTCAGAAGTGAATATTAATGTGTTTCCAGCAACTCTTGTACCCTCCTGGAAAATTTCAGGTGGCATTTCTTCCCCATCAGCCTCTCTTTGGATTCCTTAATGTGATGAGACCTAGCGTAGGTAATGATGCTAGGTTATTGCTGTGACCTTGCCTTTCATCCCTGTCCTGGCCAGGTCCACACGCAGCTTTGGCTCATAGCTGAAAATTCTCATTGCAAAATTGCACGCAAGGAAGTATTTTCAGGAGTGAGTTTCTGTCTTGACGAGGGACTCTGCCCATCTGGAAAACACGGTGAAGCCCCGGAGGCCCTCGGCAGTCGTAGTTATATCTAACCAGCGTGAACCCGATGCGCCAGGAGAGGAGGTGCTCCCCGTCTGCTTCAGCAGTTAATCTTCTCAGGTTCCCTCTGCGCCCCCCAAACCTCAGCTTTCTCTGCGTGCCTCGGGCAGCCTAACCGCATACTGTGAACTGCTGGCTCCTCTTTGCTCTGCATCGGACCCTGCTGTCCCGCTTACTCCCTGCTTCTTGCTCCCTTATACCAACCCATGGCGCCTGCACCAAAAATTCACTTCATTCCTCTGCTAACAGAAAGATGCAGGGCAAGTAGCTGCTTTCAGCAAGAAAAGGGGGGAAAAAAAATCCAGCACCTGGCTGCAGCAAAATAATGAATTTTGCAGCAAACATGCTCGATTCTTTGGAATCTTGGAGCAGTGCCAGCCTCCACGACCACAGAAATGCTGAGTCCGTGGGGCCCTCGGCGCGATGGCTGGGGCCGTTCACATCTCTCTGTCTTTGTCTCCAGCCCGTTGCAGCCTCGCTCGGGCGTCGGATTTCACCCTGCTCGCGTTCTCAAGGTTATCTGCTCAAGCAGAATGGCTAGAGAGCTCGTGGCGCTTGCAGGCAGGCCGAGGTGCAGGACGGAGCACAGAGGCTGCTAGGAGAGCGGATCAGAACACGCCGCATCCGAAGTTCAGCTGAAAACACATAGCGGTGTCACCTTCAGCTGTGGCTATTCCACATGCTTGTGATACCTCAGCTCTCCGGAGAGGGATCCAACACTGCGTTTCCTGCTGTGTAAATCTGCTGTTCTGGATCAGCACAGGATCGTGGGTTTAGAGAGTTCTCCCAGGTGATGCCCGGCAAGCACTATCCAGCTAGGATTGCAGCGGAGCCTCTCTAAGTCCCTCAGCCCTTCCTCTCTCCTTCCCCTCTCTATCTGAAATTGGTGGAATATTGCAGCTATAACATACAAAAGCAACTCGTGACACCCACTAAATGTCAAAAAAATGAACAGCCACAGCCAGGTGATGCATTTGAATTGTAATATTTGTGCGAGCTGCTGTGAGGCGGTCTATGGTGTGCGATCAATAGATCAGTAACTATGAGTAGATGTTTTTTCCTTAAAAAAAATTGGTAGTGGAAATAGTAATGAAAATTATAAGCTGTTTGTGGACAGTTTGTAGACAGGAAAGCATACCTTATTCCCTTCAAACTATTCATTCAGCTGGGTTTAGAATAACACCGTGTAGGAACTCTTGTTACTTAAGACGTGTTTTTCATAACCCATGCACAAATGCTGCGTTCGGCAATAGCAGGATCACCGAAAGAAGTAGTTCTAGCTGCAGAGACATAAGTCTTTGCAGAAAGAGAGCTCAAATATAGTCCTCATGGTTTATTTTATTTTATTTTATTTTATTTTATTTTATTTTATTTTATTTTATTTTATTTTATTTTATTTTATTTTATTTTATTTTATTTTATTTTATTTTATTTTATTTTATTTTATTTTATTTTATTTTATATATTTTTTTTAATTTACTACCAGTTATACAAGAAACTAATCCCATACCTAATATATTTCTATATGTCAGTGTGTTTTGCACACATATACTAAGTACAACCATTGTGGTCGTGGCTTTAGGAGGAACAGAGCTGCAGGAAAACGGCTCCGCGAGGATTTGGTTGGGCTCAGGCAAGAGGCGTCACCACTGGTTTTAGATGTGCTGATTTTAGGAGCTCTGTTTTCCTCAAGAGGGTGAATCTCTGCTTTTTATTGTGATGGGAGGCAATTTCAAGCTGCCTTATAAAAAAGGGGATAATTCGTCCGACAGTTTCTTGCAGATACCTACACGGGTCTGTGTGAAGTCTCTTCTTGAAGCTTTGATAAAGTTGTAGCTTAGCCCTTAACAGTAAAAAGTAAACTGCCAGCGAAGTTTATTTTCTTTTTTACTAGGTTTTCTGGACCATTGTTCCGCTTGAGGAGCCATGTTTGTTGGTTTTGGCTCTGGGACTTTTCTTCCTTCAGGATAAACTCTCCTTAGGCAGTTGTACAACTATGCATTAAAGCACTGCCTAGCAGTTTATTCACAGCCTAAGCTCCAGCAGAATTCAACTGTGTGACTTCCTGGCGTAAGCGGGGGTGCATCCGTAATGTAAATACCTACTTGAGTTTGTGGAAAACCAGGACGTTTTTTGTTTGTTCTTGTAAAAGATTCCTGCTGGAAGCTTAACTTTAAAGTTGGCACTCGGCCCTCTCTGCTGTGACTTGGACCCTGATCTGATTTTGTGCTTTCATGGACATTTTTTATATTTTTAAATTTTTAATTCAGCCTTAGCTTTGCTTATGAGGTACAGAGCAGAATAAAATCGCATTACAAACATTGTAATATTAGATTTTATCACCATTTATTTCTTCTCGTCTGCCCAGGGATTTCTGCATGTTCGGTAGAACTAATTTGCAGGCAGACACCGAGGTCTTCTAGAAGGCCAGCAGGCTCCACAAACTAATTTATCCAAATAACCAATCTCTCATAGGCCGGCCGTAGAAGGACACCAAAATGGCCTAGGCAGGCAAAGCCCCCTTTTGAAGTCTGGAATGTTTTGACTGACTTGAAACAGGCGGCAGGAATGAAGGGATAATTTTCAGTGACCCAGGGGACTTTTTTGCCATTTTCAAATATTAGGTAAAACAAAGAGAAATTGCTTGTTCTAATTTAGAAAGACTTAGCAATCCGGAAGGTAAGCAGACTAAGAATAGCATGCTAAGGTAGAGAGATGATGTTTATTCAATACATCGAGAGGCTGTGCCTGCGTATATGGCATTTACGCACGCTGCTTTACTTACACATGCATATACATAAAACATTCCTTTAATTTCTTTCTTTTTGTTCTTTAATATATATAATAAAGCAGGGTATAATATACCTATGCAGTATTAAGTGAATTACCTAAAGCACCGTCTTCAAGTACATATTGCATTTCTTGAAATGATCATTTCTAATTAAAATGACATATTCATGTTGCTGCTGAATAAGCTGGTGTATTCACTCAGCTAGAAGGATATCCATGACCTACCTGTTTTCTAACACATCCTGCTGTGGTGTCATTCAAGTAAACGAAATAATCCTCTTAATTTTTAAGTAAGTTTTACATTATAAAGTAGTCTTGCAGGCACAAGGGAGAAGTATTTTGATGCCTACCTAAAAACCCAATTCTCTATGAATACTGTTCAGAAGAGAAGGAAAGTGGCCATTTAGGAGGGAGATGGACACATTACAGCTTCATCTTCTGCTTGAACATGGGTGTGCAAGAGAGAAACGAGCAATCTCTCCTGATTTCAGCAGCTGTTTTAGAGATGTGCTCTTGAGAACTTTCTATGAATCAAATTTACCACACAGAGTTATGTGCTTGGTCCAGTCCTGTGCTTAGATATAAAACCGACCCGGATCCTGTCTGCCTCTGAGGTTCTGCTTCGTGACATTGACTCACAGATTAGGTAGGATTTTCTAGGTGAAAGTGTTGTCTACTAGGACAAATTACATGTTGTTAGTGAAGCTTCTCTACTCATGCTCATGCTTCATAAAAGCATTTTTCATTAAAACAGTATTAACAACTTAAATGCAGTTTTCAATCTTATATTTACTGACCTCAGATTAGTGGATTTCTGAAACATGATGTTTAAATTAATGTTACTTTGCCATGTTTGTATGTATATATATATATGTGTGTGTGTCTGTGTGCATGGAATGTATTAGATTAAATTAGGTTATGTTCCAGTTTTTACTTGAGGAATATAATTTTGTTAGCGAATAATGTTAATGCCAAGATTTTGTCATATTATGTTTACATATATGGCTAAAGCAAAATCAAATTATATTTGCTAGAGGTAAAATTAGTCAGGCAAGGAAGTGTTTATCACAGGAGCAGTTATAACTCAGAGTTTGTAGGCTAGAGATGCTGCTCTCTTTCTTGATGCCTTGCTCCACATGCGTTGTCTGGACCCTCCTGGAAGGGGCTGGCTCGCTCCTTTTGAGGTCTGTGCATACAACACAGCAGTGAAATCTGGCCGAGAGCGCAGGGGCTTTGCAGGGCTTTCTCATCAATCACACAGAATTTGTCTCTCTGATGTTTTGGTATTCAAAGCCCCGTATTCCACCACCAGCATTCACGCAGGGTGGGCTTCTTTCCATGGTGGCACCAACGCACCTATGCCGCTGTTGAGGGCAGCAGATGGGTTAAAATTTCTTCCTGGTTCCTGTGGTGATCGCTCATACCCTGAAGCACAGGATTTGATTATGCCAGTCATAATTTAGAGAGCTATAAATGTTGTTAATGGCCTTGAGTCAATGAACGAAAATGCTTAAAGATAAACAATTGCCTCTTTTTTTCTTTTTTCTTTCTTTTTTATTTTTGTCTCAAAGGAATAAGTAGGAGCAGAAGTAATTTCAGGCACACTCTCACACTATCTACATGCAGCCTGGTCTTCTTAAATATAACCTAATTGTGACTTTTGGGCAAAGCGAGCAGGGATTCATTTTGCTTAAGTGTAACATTCTTCAAAAAGAGAGAGCTTAGAGAATAAGCACTGCTTGGGTGCTTGTGGATTCAGTCTTTGTCCTTGCTGAGTGGGGTTTTAGTACTTTAGATATTTTTAGGAAACTGTGCATAGTTTGTATTTTATTTCATTTTTTTCCTTAATAATTGCTTGATTTCCATGTTTGACCAGCCTTTTATGTCTTTAAATAATTTAAAGGATCTAAAAGGAACTCTGTGCTCAGAATGAACCAGTTAGATGCTTATATGCCTTGCTGTCAGATATTTGTATGTGAAATAGGAATCTAAATTCAAGCATGTCTTGTTTCAATTTTCCTCTCTAGATTGGAGCTTAATTTCAGGGAGGGGGTGTGGAATAAAGTATATGTAGTGGTAGGCTGATATGTACATGAGATTTGTGAGATTTATAACAATGTTCTGGGAAGGGAGGAGGTGTAAGATCCATGCTTTACTTTTCTCTTTTCAGGACTGTTTTCAGTAAGGCATTGTAAATACTAAGTGGAATAGCAAGGACGTTTATATAGTGCACACACTGCATAAACGCTGCTGTCAGTCCTCGGAGTGGCTGTATGCTGCCATTTCATTTTCTATAAACAGAAGACAAGCAAAATGCCAAGTCTTGGCAGCACTGGACATCAGCTCTTTCTGTTCTTAGCTTGTCTTGTTTATTGTTGCTCAGAGATTGCCTTTTATTTGCCAGTATTGCATCCTCTTTTGATCTTTAGGGGAAAGAGTATCTTGCACTTCTTGGTAGCTGGGCTCTCCATCATCCCCTCTATTTCTTCTCCGTCCACAATTTCAAAGGAAATGATAGTGCTTGACAAATATAATTAAATTGGTAGCAAGGACAAGACAATATCTAGGCAGAAGCTGAAGGGTCATATAAGACTGCTGTATTATAGCTTGAAGAAAATTCACTTTTGGACTGCAGCAAAGTGAATAGGCAGTGTAGGTGCAACTGCATAGGGTCAGACAAAGCAAATTAGCTTGTTGTTTTGCCTTTAAGAGGGACCAGCAACAAAAGTTAAAGAAAGAGTAGAAGATACAGAAAAAATATGGAGAAATCCTACTTTTAATATCGTTTGCTTCCCAGGAACTGAAATTTAAGAACTTGCTACATGGAGGTTACAACCAAATCGTATTTAATGCTGTCTTTCATTAAGTCACTTTTATTTGAACTTGCTTATGGTGAGTTCCGCAAGTTCATCATATGTAGAGTAAGAACTTTTTTTTTAAGAGTTTTTTGCTTGTAAAAGCTTTTCAGAACCCTAAATATACTGCAGTGACCAAATCATCCTTAAGCAAATAATCATTAACTCCTTACAGAAATGCTACTAATCTGTGGGTTATCTTTACAAAGTCAAACTTTCTCTTGCCCATTACATCGTATTCCCATTCCCAATTCTCTTATTTATTATCACAGCCAATTTGATCCTTCTTCCATTCTTTAGAAGTGTCAAGTGAAAACCCCTTGCTCTGGGTGTTTTTGTTTTCCATTTTACCAATCATCTTCTCCAAAGATTCCTCTGATTTAGACCAGTCAAGAATCTCCTTAACTTTCTGCATAGTGAGTCATGCAAATGATTCATTTAGCTTTTCTAAAATGGCCCAGTCTTGACAGTGCATAGCTTCAACGCCACAGGCAGATACTGTTTTTTCACATGTTTTCCACAGATTTAATATTAGCCTGTGAGATAGCAAAAATTCTTTTAGTTCTTTTTTTTTCCTGCTTTATCTTGGTTTTGCATTTAACTTACAGAATTTAAGCCCTTTTCCAGTTTGTGTTTCAGATATTTAGCTACAGTGTTGTAGTGCATGGAGCTTAATCTTCAGGCCTTGATCCCAAAAGACTGAAACTTTTGTTTCTCCATTCAGACCAGGGAGTCCTGTGCAGATGTCATGAAAAGGGCACCGGATGCCTTGTTCAGGCACTAGAATTGCTCCCAGTATCTTTTTATTTTATCAGTCTTTTAACCTGCTATTTAATTGCTCTTTTTATATCCTTGCTGTTGCCTCTGCAGAGCAGGGTGGATGCATTATAGTAGATCATTCATCACTTACAAGTATTGCTCATTATTTTGTTTATAAAGATCCTTAGTTTAATGAGATCTACAGATCATATGTCCTATATTTAAAAACAAGAAAACAGAGAACATGGAGGTTGAGTTGCATCTTGACTTTTAAGAGACATCAGTAAGAAGCACAAACAGTCTTCCAAGGAACTCTGTACTTGAGTGTGTCTGCTAGCATAACTGAATGCCTGCTTGTAACTTTGGAACCCCTTCTTATTTCTTAGTAAATTAAAAAAAAATATTAATGGTAATGGTTATAAGATTTGGTTATTAACTCTTCCTGGGTCTCAGGCAAGAGGAGTCCCCAATATTCAGAGCCCTACTTTTGTAACAGTTGGTCTAAATCTCTTTGCTGTTTTGTGGTGTCCTCCAGAAAGCCATCTCCCAAACAGGCTTACCCAAACAAGAGTAAAGTCTAGGTCCTTTTTTGGAGGATTATGGTGATGTGATTCCTGTAGCAGTACAGCAGCCATAATTGCATCAGTATAAGGTAGGGCAGGGTTCATCAGTATCTCACCCCTGGCCACACGCCCCCTCCTAAGGCACTGCGAGGTCTGACACTTCATTCTTGTAGACGTGAATGCTGATAAGGCACCACTGTGAGCTGTTCCCCGACAGAAAGAGAGGCCACGCAGGCGACGGGATCTCTCCATCTCTCTGAAAGCTAAAAAAACAACAAATAAAGATATTACAACATCCACAAAGTGCTTTTCAAAATCTAGGATGAATAGTTCTTGAATTTCATCTATCTGCTTATTTGGTGAAAATAAACTCTCAAAACTACAGCAGGAAGAATTAGATCACAAAACTGTAGGTAGATGGTACATAGATAGTATTTTTGAGATTCTTTCCTTACAGCATAAATAATCACTGAAATCAAGCTACCAAACAAGCAGACTGTATTTTATTATTTGAGACATCAGATCCTCATAATGGATCTACTTTATCTGTGTGAGATTTCAGTTTTTTGTTTTTCTTTTTGCTTTTCAGAAGTACATGAGACAGAGCATTCTGTGACAATATGTGACACTTTGTGCCAATGTCTTACAAAAGAATTTGCTATCCCACAGGTAAATTTTACAGTGGGAGGTTTTGTAATCCTTGCAAATGTGACAGTACCGCAGTAGTGTCAGAGAAACGCTTCTTCTTCTGACTGTTAGAAACCCTTGTTTGACCAGGTAAGCTGCACAACTGTCACTGAGGGGATCCCTTCTCCAGCTGAGAATGAAATTTGATGTTTTCACATGAGTTGTGCCACATTTAATGCATGAGCTGTGTAGCAGAGCTAGTTGCACCTGAGCAGAAGCGTTGGTGTAGCAGTGGCAGTATAAAGAGTTTTGCTTCGCTTGCAGGGAAAAAAAAGGTTCTGTCTTTGAGACCAAAATGATAGAATAAGAGGGGATAAAATAGACTTTATTTTACATGCAAAATCACCCAGGACCTTCCTTACTTACTCAGTTTGAAAAGAATAAGAGAATAGTTTTGAAACTGAAACTCTTTATGAATTTGTGTTGAATTTAGATCAATAGTTTTGACCAGAAAGCCAGAAACTGGAAACACTGGAAACAGTGGAAAGTCTGGAAGATAAAATTCCACCCCTTTATCCCATTGCCTAGTGATTTTGTTGTAGGATCCCTACTGTTGTAGGGATTTAAGCTCCATTTTGGTTTGCTTGTTTAATAGAATAGTAAGAGTGATAGAAGCTCTAGCTCTAAATACTTCTCCTCTTGCCAGTATTTTTGTTACAAGTGTTTCCTCAAAAGCTTTTTCCTCATCTTGTCAGTTCTATGAAAATTGTGGAAAGTTTCGATCTAAGAAAAATGGTTAGAAGAGGAGAATGTAGGGAGGATGGGGCCAAACTCTTCATGGTGGTGGCCAGTGATAGGACAAGGGGTAACTGGTACAAGTTGAAACCCAGGCAGTTCCATCTCCATGTGAGGAGGAACTTCTTTCCTGTGAGGGTGACAGAGCCCTGGAACAGGCTGCCCAGAGAGGTTGTGGAGTCTCCTTCTCTGGAGATCTTCCAAACCCGCCTGGATGCCACCCTGTGCCCCGTGCTCTGGGTGTCCCTGCTGGAGCGGGGGGGGTTGGACTGGATGATCTTTAGAGGTCCCTTCCAACCTCAACCATTCTGTGATTTTGTGATTCTTTGATCTCATCTGGTCCAGTGCATCTATGTGCACCCAACTTTTTTGTGCGCTCAAATTTGTTCTTCCTGTAATGGGGGGTAATATTTTAGTCCCACAAACTCTACTGCTTGGTTAGCATCCTGGGAGGCTTGAGGGCAAACATTACCAGGGAAATAGAAAAAGATCAGAGCTTCATTCCTGTAGGTAGCATAGAGAAGGAAACAGAAAAACAGGCTATGGCTAGAAGAACAGGCAGATTTTGTTTGTTGGAAGACATGGTGGAAGAGTAAATATTACAGCCGTGAGCCTTCCTGCTCTGAAAGTGTCTTCTTAGAGCTGAATTACTTAATTTAGTCTTCTGAAAATATATTCTATTCATTTTTTTATTGAAAATTAATAGAATCAATATCCTTTGTAAGTTAGCTAGTGACTTTTTTTTCTTTTCTCTTGGCTGGGCCAATGCACTAATTGAAGATTTGGCCCTAATCCAGGGCTTTATTCCTATTGTTAAATATCACTAGCCAATGACATCTATTGATCCTCAGGCCTGAACTCTGAGTTTGTCTAAGGGAATATAAATCACATTAAATCTGCTATGAGAATCTGTTTGGCAGAAGAGAAGAACAAAAAGACTGAGTGAGCCAAGATAAAGAAGTTTGAGTCAAGAACATGCTCAATAACAGTAAAATGGAAAGAGAGAATCATAGATCAAAACCAAAATGCCAGAAATCACACCTTGCTACTTGAGATAATAATAATAAGATGGACTATTGCATTCATCTCTGCTTTTCAGAATCTCTAAAATTCAGAATGCATTGAATGCACCTGGTTAGAGACGAAAATCATGAGCCTCAACCGTTGACATTGTCTAGAACCATCACCATGGATTGGTAGTTCATCCATCCTGACTTCTGTTCCCTCAGTGTCCTGCATTGTCACTGGTGAAATTCTGGAGCTTGGAAGGGTCTTTCTAGGGCAGATCTGCATCATTATATCAACCTTTTTTTTTTTTTTTTTTTTTTTGGTATAAATTCTGCTCTTACCTTGAGCACTGTCTTTCCTTCCTCCACTTTATTTCTCATTTCCATCATCTCTGTTGTCTTCCGCTCAGAGTCTGTCATAAGTGACCAACATGGTTTCTTTAGCAACTCAGCTGTCACTCTTTGACTGGCAAATCTACTAAAAGAAAGCCTCACTCTGCTAGGTGCTAGCACATTTTGCTAGGTTCAGTGTGACTAAAAAGATCTTGAGCTGAGCTCACCTGCAAATAACCAGGTCACAATTAAAAGTGAGCAGGAGACACAGAAGCTATGTTTTTATTTTAATTGTGTTTTCTTTACTTTTATGAGTGTTTTCTTTGTTTTTCAAGAATTGAAGATTAAACACAAGCAGTTATTTCAGCCGCTTCCTAGTCTTTTTCTATGGAAAAGATAATCCAGTGACATTTGGGTTATATTAACACCACAAAAAATTATTGCCCTCATGATTCTCCCCATGAAATGTTTCTACGATATCTAAATGTAATATACTGCAAATAAGCGGTGTTATTAAAGTGAAAGTGACATATTATCCTTCAATATTCCTCTTCTGTATTAAAGGTTTAGACAGTCTCTATGGGGGAGTGTTGCTGTGAGACAATGGAATGACTCCTCAGGATTTCTCCAGGAGTGGCAAGGTATAATGACTGCTTGTTACTGCAGCCTGAGAAAGATCCTCATAACTCTTCTGGCTCTCTAGGCCTCTTAGTCCTTCAGATCCATGTGCTTTAAAGAAGTCTCTTGTACAGAATACATACGTTCTTCTATATTTTACAGCTGTTATCTGTATATCATGGCATTCAGATATGATAGAGCAGGGGTGGAAAGCAAGTGAAAAGTTGCGCAATCTTGATCGTGAACCACTAATGTGCCCTTGTGGCCAAGAAGGCCAGTGGTATCCTGGTTCACATTAGGAAGAGCATTGCCAACAGGCAGAGCGAAGGGATCCTTCCCCTTTTTCATCGCCCTGGTGAGGCCACATCTACAGTACTGTATCCAGTTCTGGGCTCCCTGATAAAAGAGAGATTTGGAGATACTGGAGCAAATGCAGTGAAGGGTGACTAAGATGATTAAGGGACTGTACAACAATTCTGGGCAACATGCTCCCTAGGTGACCCTACCTGAGTAGTGGGCTTGGAGTAGATCAACTCCAGAGGTCAACCATCCTGTGCTAAAGGGGGAACTCCACTGTTCTGTGTAATGGAGTGGAAAAGGACTAAAATCTAACAGAGACAAACAAGTTTGGAAGAAAGAGAAACGAGTCTTCTGCTCTCTCCTTTAATCTCCGGATGAAAAATATCACTTTCTCTTCCTAGTTTCTAGGCTTTTATTCTTTGTTTTCACATTCCCCAGCACAACATTGCTTTTTATCAGTTGAGGCTTGACACGTGAGTAAGGAGCATAGCAATTATGTCTTAAAAACTATTTGTGCCTGTGAGCTCTCAAGACTTGTATGACTTGTTATGAAGTTAAAACTGTGTGTTAAACAGTTTCCCAGAATGACTTTGGGAGGTATTAAATATACCCCTCCTTTGGTGCTTAGCTTGATGACTATTGCTTACTTCAATCTAATGCCTGATTTACAGCAATGCTTGTTATGTCATCCCAAGTCATCTCTTTAAGCAATGGTGCACCTTTGGCTCTCCTCCCATCCCTTGTCAGCTTGTGCTAATAATAACCTGCGAATCTCTGCTGCTTTTGTTTAAAGGCCAATATTCTTGTGATAATATTTTTTCTACACTCATTCAACAACTGATGTGTTCTGCTGCCCTCTTTTCTCCTCGCTAATGGCTAGGTAGGTAAACATTTTTTTCCTTCTAAACAGTATGCTGTTACTAGGCATTAGACACAACTGCTAGAAATAGATCTCATGCCCTTCCTGATTTTAGTGAGCAGTTGTGAATAGTTCATGTCAAACTGACTCCTTAGAGAATAAACTTTATGTAGTTGTTACTGCTGTTACCTAGGGAGGATGTTGGACCTTTGCTGTGTCCTCTGCTAAAGAAGAGATTTACTGCCACAGAATTCTTGTCTTAGTTATTTTTCTTCTTAGTTCTAAATACAGGATAGTTATGGTTAACTATCTTTAACTCAAAATCCTTATCAGATACCAGTTCAGAGGTTTTCATTATTCTACCTGTAAGTCTTGAGCCCCACTGAAGAAGTGTAAGAGTTACTTTGAATTGTCAAGTGGTGCTGACAAACCTGATGGATTTTGCAATTTAACTTTTGTTTTCTGCAAGTCATTTGTAGGTATAAAAATAAGGTTTGAATGAATTAAGTGCTAAAAAGTGTTATGTAGGACTTGTGTAGGTCTGCCAACAAAAACAAACATGACTGTGATTAAGTGTGTGACAGTGGTATTAGTAGAGCTATTGAAGCTCTTAGAGGCATGCTAAGCAAGTACAATTAGAAACACAAACTGGCTTACAATGGAGAGTGCAGGTGCTGGGCTTCTGAATTGGGGATTATCTTGTTTCAACAGACTTTCAGTTTAACACTCACAAAGAAGTTTTAAGGCTTTATTATTTTTAACCGCTCCAAATCTGTAAAAACTGAAGGGGCAGTCTAATTGGCTGTAACACTCAATGTGTTAAATTAAAAATCTTCATGCTAACCCAGTGCGCTCAAACTTTCATTAGAAATTTCATGACTCTTCTGTTGACACTTTTAAAAGATCTAAGACTTCAGTGAGGAAGAATTCAACTTCTTCTGCTTTGAGATACTCTTGTACAATTCAACCGTGTCTTTCTGGAGGATTGCTCACTGTTGGATGTAATGGTTACACGACAAGGAAGGTTGTGTCTTTGAGAGACAATAACCTGAAATTTGGGCTCTCTGACTCCTATCTGTGGCTTTGGAGTCCTGTAAACTCCTTTCATAACTGTAGCAATGCCATGTAGTCTGGCTCTATCTTTTCTTTATCTGAAACGTGAGAGAAGTGCTTTGATTCTTGCCATATTAGTCTAAATCATTTGAATTAGTTGTAATGAACTTGTATTTAGGTGCAGTAAGCACTGTTTTACAGTATTTAATGTTTTCTTTTGAAAACTGTGTGAGAAAGTGCCAAATATAAAAGCTGAAGTGTTCAAAGCTTTTATAAAAGACAAAATACTGCTCCTGTGAATGTCTCTGTGTAGAGACCCATAGCAACTATAGTCCACTGGGCAGATCCAAAACATCTGTGGACTGACTCTATGCTTTCTCAGTGATTAAGATGCAGAGCCTAGATTTGAACACTATAATCTGCCCCTGCTGAGTGGGAGTTATGTGTACACAGCCAAAACCATGAATTTGATCCAGACTTTTCTGTTCTACTCTGGAAATGTAATAATTTCTCATGAAGCATATTCCTGTGTATGGTTTCTTGCCCGTAGTAAGTGCACACACATTTTATCGTGAAATATGTGGATTTTGAGCCATTTAATTTTTAGAACAATTGGCTTCTATAGCAGTCTTTGACATTATTAAATACTGAGTACATATTTAAGGACACTTTTTCAATGCTTGTGCATGCATAAAAGGAACTGTATGAACAGAGAGTTATGTGATGCAATTTTAGTAGTAGTACAAGAATCTACTGTTTAGTAGCTTGATACTTTTAAACTATGCACTTTTAAGCATAATTATTTTAAAACTAAACATAAAATTGTTTGACACATATTTTGTATATTTATTTTATATTTAGCTATGGTTCCTCTATTAATCTACATTTCAAATATTAAATGTCTTCCTAATGGCAGCTGCCCATTCACTTGTACTATAACTACAGGCATGTTAAGTTCAAAATGGAATGTCATGGAGAATGTGGATAATATATTTAGTTTCTGTCACCAGACAGTGTAAAGGCACCAGAGTGTCTCGTTCTCAGAGGGAAAAGGCAGCTACTTTCACTACAATGTTCTTCAATGACAATATAATTTGGGTGTTTTTAAATGAAGCTTTAGTCAAGACTCAGAATGATTTTGACTCTAATCTTAATTATAATGTGTATCTGAAAGGATTTTTTAAATCATTTTAAAAGCAGTGGCAGATAGAATATTTGGAAGAATATATGTTTGTTTTTTGAATGCTTCGCTATGCTATGTGTAGTCTTTATACATGCCCAAAAAGATAAATTGTAGCTGGAGCAGAAAAAGAAGAATTCTAGATCTGAAAGATCAGAAGCAAGTCATTTTTAAAAAACATTACAGAAGCTTATGGAAGAGAAAACTTTTCCAATAGCAATAGTGCAAAGCTGATCCATATTTCTAGAAAATTGCAGCTGTCAGGCTTTCATTACCCTAGAAAAAATGCTATGTCAGGTGTTAAGAAGAAGTTTGGCCATGCATTTAGAAAATTAATAGCTTCCTTACATCAGATATGTTAAATAGAAACATGTCTGGTTGTGTAGCCAGTTGTCACATTTTGATGTTTCTGTTGAAAGTTATTTATTTTACTGTATAATTTATGTTCAAAAATTATACTAAGGAGAAAGAGACATTTTGTTGTGACAGTGATCTTTATGCACATAAAAGCATTTATAGGATGAGACCAGTGTTTGCTATGCCCATCTTACTATAATAAGTCATGTAGTCCTGAGAGCAGTTGCTGTTCAGTCACAGTGAATTTCAGTTGTGAAAGAATGAAATACTACAAAATAACCATAAAAAAATGCCTCGCCAAATTAATTTACATCACTGATATATTGAGTTCAATTTGTCAAAAGAACAAAGTGACAGGCAGCAGAAATACCTTATACTCTGAGTTTCAAGTCAATCTTTTGCTTTCCAGAGCCTTCAGTTAACCATAGATTGCTACCTGCATAAACAGTTTCATCAGATTTTATGGAGTTTTTTTTTTTCATTATACACTGTGATTTAGCATACCACAAACTGATGCTGCATTGGCTCTTGCACAGTGGAAAAGAGATGGTCATTCCCTTCCCTGAGAATGAAAGAAACAACTCTTGTTTGGGGAAAAAGGAAGACAAAATGTTTATGTTGTTATCCTGTAAAATACAGGCAAGTGGACATATTGTCATATAGACACTTAAGGCCAGTTAGCTGCTGAATTGTAGAATAATTTATGGAAGGGCTTTCTGGAGCAATTCCGGTTCATTTGAAATGGCTCTAAATACACCAGGCTGCTCAGGACCTGTAGAGTGAAGTTTTGAATATCTCCAATGATACAACCTCTCTGGGAAACCTGTCCAAAACTGGACACAAGTATGCAGTCCAGATGCAGTGTCTCAGGTGACCAAGACGGCAGAATCACTTTCAGATAAATCACTTTCTCTGATCTGCTGCTTACACTCTTCCTTCTACAGCCCCATATTCAGGAGGCCATCTTCACTGCAAGGTTGTACTACTGATGATTCATATTCAGACTGTTGTCTAGCAGGACCCTTTTCTGTGGAGCTGCTTTCTGTCTGGTGAGTCTGTGGCCTGTACTGCTGCATGGAACTTTTTGGTCCCAGGTGCAGGAGACAGCATTTCCCTTTATTGACTCTCATAAGCTTCTTGCAAGCTAATTTCCTCAGTCTGTCAAGGCTCTTATATGTAGTAGAACTGCCTTCCAATCTAGTATCTTCTGTAAACTTGTTGAGAGTGCACTCCATCTCATCTTCCTCCTTGTTAATAAAGACATTAAACAGTATTTGCACTAGAATCAGTACCCTGAGAGGCTCTACTAGAAACTGTTTGCCAGATGGACTTTATATTACTGCCCACAACACTTTGACCCCAAAGATTCAGCCAATTTTCCACTGACATTATCCTCTACTTGTTTGACTATAGTGTTACTATGGCAGATGGTGTTGAAGGCTGTGCAAAAGTAAAATTAAATACATTGACTCTTCTTCACTTGCCCACAGAGTGAGCTTTCTCATCATGAAGGCAATCTGGTTTGTTTAGCATAATTTGCCTTTGGCAAATCCATGCTGGCTGCTTCTAATACTATTTTTGTCTATCACATGTCTGGAAATGTTTTCCAGAAGGATTTGCTCCTTAATCTTCCTGGAGACTGCTGTTAGGCTGACCAGCCTGTAGTCCCCCAGATCTTCCTTACTGCCCTTTTTGAAGATGGAGGTGCCCTTTTCCAGACATTAAGAAACTTCTCTGATCATTTTGACCTCTCAAAGACAATTGAGTAGAGTTGCAATGATATCAGCCAACTCCTTCAGCTCCTTTGGATACATCGATGGTGGCCAGTGATAGGACAAAGGGTATTGGATACAAGTTGGAACATCTGAAGTTTCATATCCATATGAGGAAGAACTTTCCTGTGAGGGTGACAGAGCCCTGGAACAGGCTACCCAGAGAGGCTGTGGAGTCTCCTTCTCTGGAGATCTTCCAAACTTGCCTGACTGCCACCCTGTGCCACATGCCTTAGAAGTCCCTGCTAGAGCAGGAGGATTGGACTAGATGATCTTTAGGCGTCCCTTCCAACCTCAACCATTTTGTTGAGGATTTTGTGATCCTTTGATCTCATCTGGTCCAGTGGACCTATGTGCACATCTTCCTGTAATGGAGGGTAATATTTTAGTCCCACAAACTCTACTGCTTGGTTAGCATGCTGGGAGGCTTGAGGGCAAACGTTACCAGGGAAAACTGAGGCAAAAAAAGTATCCATTTCCTCAGCTTTTTGCGTGTCCTTTGCCCTGTGCTTTTAACTGTGGGTCCACATTTTTCTTATCCTTCCTTTTGTTTCTACTGCACTTGCAGAAGCTCTTCCTTTTGCCATTGCTACTTTCAATTCTGGCTAAGCTGTGACTTTTCTACATGCATGCCTACACACTTATACCGTATTTCTATGCTTCCTCCATGTAGCCTGGCCCTGCCTCCTCCTTCTATGTACTTCATTTTAGTCTTTGAGCTATATGGGGAGTGCCTTGTTCAGCTGTTGTGTACTTCTCCTATGCTTCCTCAGCTTCATGCATGTTGGTTGGACAGTGCTTTGGGGAGATTGTCATGGACCCCTCTAGCCGCATGGGACCCTGCCAGGCAGGTCCCTGAACAGGTAAAAGTCTTCTCCTCTGCATAATAAGAAGATCTGGATAAGTGAGAGAATAGGGTTGAGTCTTGTGCATGAAATGAGAGTGTTCTTGAGAATGTGGGGCTGGCTTCTCCATAGGATATGTCAGAAGAGGAGAAGGAGGATGTGGGTCTTGTCTACAAACCTGCAGTGCTGTCAAGGAATGTGGAAAGGAAGAAAAAGAGATTCACTACTTCTATTGAGGACTGCTGCTGCCGGTCATCAGACCTGCTGTTGGTACTAGCTGGGGACATTAGCAAGATAAATTTCAGAGCTGTGATTTAGGCAGCCTACTAAGTGAAGCAGCTGGTCACTGCAAAGAGCACATGTTTATGTTCATGAAAAGTACTGAGGACCTGCTGTCAGTAGCTGTCAGCCCAGTGCATGAAGATATTAGGACAAGAACTCTCTCTCTTCTACTCAAAAAACTGATTGGTTGCAGTCTTCTGAAAATTGTTGGCTCCAATGTGGTATGAGGCACACAGCCCCTACATGCTTCGCAGCTGAAGGAACTGAAAACCTGGAAATGTTTCTTAATAAACTAGGCAGACCATTTTATGTCTTTACCCTGATCAGATGTATAGAGGAACCACAGAAGTGTTTGTGCTTTGAGCACTGCTTAATGAAGGTTTCTCCTTGGACTGTGGCTCCTGTTTTATTCAGAGCATTGTACAGATGCTCCAGCAGCAGAGACAACAGGCCTGGGTCTCTAGGTGGGAGACGGCAGAGCTATGAACATTAGGAACAGTATGATCCAGGACTTCACTGAGGGTAATCCTACCCTTTGACACACAACAAAAGATAAAATTCCAATTTCTTTTGTGCTGGAGACAGGAATCTATGTTTTCTTGTATACTCTTCAGATTTCTTCACAGTCTTTTCCTTTTCTTCCCTATTTTTCTTATTGGCTTTGTGCACAGCTTGGACTGTACAGGCATATCTAGAAAAAGCTAAGAAAGATAATAATGAAAGGTGGTCTCCAATATGTTTTCTTTCACTCTTTTTTCTTCGGAATAAGTGATTTTGTAATATTCCACAAATAAAGGAATATATGTGGTTTTTATTAAATTCTAAAAATAAGGAGGAATTGCACATTGTGTAATAGAAACACTCCTATCAGTGTTAATTTGCTTCCACATCAATAACATAATAGGCCCCCAATATCAACTTGTTATTTCTTTACTGACAACATAAACCCACTTAAATATATATATATAAAGAGGATTGGATAGATCTTAGTATGCTTATTCTATCAGTGTTGCCATAATAATGATATATATGATTTTCCTCACTTTAAACCTGATGCTGAACCCAAATGCACACATAACATTTTTCCACAAAGCCTAAGTAAGGTGGAAAGCTTTAGATTCTTCAAAGAAACAGGACCTCACATGGTTTTTAATTTAACTGCTTAAGTCAGGAGACATTGTAAGCCTTAGGAAGTAATTGATTTATTCAGACTCTAATTTCTTAGCTTTTCATGAAAATGAGTTTGTTTATTTTAGTGTAAATTGGCTAGGAAAACATATGGCATGAGACTTGAGGCGAAGAAAAAATAATAGTGTTTTAGTTCTTGCTCTTGACTTACTAAATGAGAAAAGGAAAAAAGTGATATTGTCACTATAATATTATGCACTATAAAAATTCTTCATATTCCTTTTTTTTAAAAAAAATATGCCCTGATTTGCTGTTTTAAGGCTGCTTGCTTTCACAGGGTGCATAGAGCTCAATTCTGATACTGCCTCGGACGTGCAGCTCTCTGAGCATCTGTGCTTTCCATAGAGCGAGGGCTTTCCATTGCCCATCAAGTCAAACCGGCAGTAAACAATCAAACCAATCAAACCTTCTCAGCGCCCATTTATTGGCACCCTTGGCTTTTACAAGGAACTGGAGTACTTGGGGTGCTCTTTGAAGCAATGAAGCACACTGGGAGCGCAGCCCAGGTCTAGAAGCCGGGAAGGGAGCGGGCAGGTGACATGACAGTTTGGAGGGCTGGGCGGTCCCCAAGGATATGAGATGGAGACACAGACCTGCCGAGCCACCCTTGGAGGAGCAGAGTGTCTGGCACCAAGTTTGGGTCCCAAGGCTTCTTCGTGGCAGGAGAATGCTCCCTTTGGCAGCTCTGCCACTGGCATGCCGACGGATTTGGGATTGCTCCTTTGTCTTAGGATGAGGAACCGGGAGTGGTTTTCCATAGCCATTTTTACCCAGGAGCTTCAAAGGAATAAATAAAAAATGAACTTAAATAAATGAACGTTTACATAGAAACGGGCAACATCTAAAGCTGGCTGAATGCCTGTTCAAATGTGAACTAGTAAACATGAGTGCAGACTGTAGATGTAAACCCTTGTTAGGTTGCAAGAGGAAATTGATTTAAGTGGTTTTTTTTTTTTTAACAGAGGAATGCAAAGTAATTATTAAATTTTGAATGACTATTGTTTCTGTGAAACGTTCATTGCGTAAGCAGAGCCCTAGACTTCTGAGAGCCTGATAAAATGCAGCAATTCCTGGGGGAAGTTCTTGCTTTTGAATGACCAATCTTTTTATGTCAGTCTGTCTAATTGATAATGTTTATGCCAGGAGCGTGTACAAAACAGCAACCGCTTTTGTGGCAACTTTAAAAAGCTCAGGCCAAGCTATGAGATTTGATAACCACAAAAACTATCTAATGCAGCTAAACTCCAGGACCCAAATGTATTCCCATTATGTTGAGAACAAAACAAATTGAAAACCCACAACATGAGGGAAAAAAAAAAAAAAAAGCTTTTCTTTGCTTCACAGGATACTTATGAGCCTGTGCCTTTTATTTTGAGGATTTGTATATGTACTCTATTTGTGTCCCCTGTCTGTGGAGAAACACAAACGTGTTTAAATGAGTGAATTTACTGATAAACAATCAGAAGGAATCTTTTTTGGTGACTGTCAGTCGATTTTAAACTTTTTCCTGCCAGGTATTTTTGGTGAAACAGATTTGAGTAAAAAGGTGCATTCCATAAACTGATATAAGTAATTGGGTTAAATGAACTGGAAAGATGTATAGAAGTCTTCCCACTCGTACTGTAAGTACAAGTCTATCATCTGGTGTAAATGGATCTCAAGCTTACTTACATGAAAATTGATCTATTAAGGTAAATTTTGTTCTAAAAGATAATCAAATTTTAGAAATGTTTATACTGAATCCCTCACTTTCTTTCCTCTTGTACTTATCTTTTAATCTTTGCAGGAGCAAAGTATTGCAATCACTAACAATCTCAAAAGTCTTGATTTGGCAGATCACATCTCCCAGAAGGGAACTTATAAAAAGGAATTCTATACTTCTTACCTTTTCTAGGTATCTGATGGAAAGAAAATTGAGAAAATCCTGCTAGTGCCAAGACTCATTTTTAAGTTGATTGGCATTTCTGAACCGCAGCCAAGGTGATGAGTTGGCTGGTCACTTGTCATGCTCTTTGGTTTTCTGTTGTTAGAAATTGATTTTCAGTGGTGAGCTTTAAGTCTGTAGGGAAGATCTTCATTATAAACCAAGGGTAATTGGAACATCTTAGCCTTACTGTAATTAACCATACCAAAGAAGTGCTTTTGCAGATATTTTGTTTCTATATTTTTCTAACTATTACTAGTTTATACTGATAATAGCAACATATGAATGGTTCATGTTAGTGTCTAGGGGAACTGATCACAGATGACACATGCCTAGATGAATGAACGATTTAATTATTTTTAATATATAAATTATTTATATAATAATTATTTTTATAATTATTTTTAATAACTACATCTAATATGAAAACCATGAGTGAAACTGTGGCCATATTGAAGTTAGCATTACTAGTGATTTCAAAGGGACCAGCCTCACAAAATTTTACAGCTCTCATTGGTTCTTTTAGTTACTTGAAATAATTTTGTGGACCAAATACTTCCCTTTTTTGTAATTGCCAGAGTCACCTTGTGGGATATGCCAGTTTCCACCAGTTGATAATTTGTCTATGTGACATTAGTCTATAATCGACAATGTGTTTAAAAGCCCATTGTTTTGAATTATATCACATTAAAAGTATGCCTTTGAATGGTCAGATTTATGAAGCTCACTTTTGAGACATCTATCTGGAGTGTGGATTTATTAGTGAATTAAAAAACCAGCTAATATTAATAGTAGATGAAATTTCTTGACCTTTACGGGCTAAAGAGTGACTAACAAAAGGATAATATAATTAAAAATGAAACAAAACAAACAACAACAAAAACTGCAGGTCCCAACTACCACTTAAAAATGATGGAGAACCGTAAACGTTTGATATGTCTTTTATTGTTAATCTATTTCTTTGTTACACAAAGCTGTACTAAAAAAAATAGAATTTTGGAAGTTTAGTGATAATTCTGCAAATATCTATAACTCTCAGATAATGAAAACTGGTCACAACTCATCCAGATATTTGTGGGCCATACTTTTTATTGGTAGGTGCCACATTGCATCACATACACCTCTATAAAGGAGTATACACCATCACTGGTCATATATGACAGGATTTTAAACTCCTTTACCATCCCTCTGCATTTATGTTAATCACTATACAAGTGCAAGGCGTTTGGAGGAATGTATCAGAAAGGCAGTTTTAAACATCATTTTCTGACTGAACCAGAAAGGACAGGCTGACCAGAAAAAAATTGTACTGGTCAAGCCATGGAAATAGAGCGAGATCAGTGACCTAATTAAAGAACAAGAATTCTTCCAGTGTTGACGCCTACTGCTCAAATGTTCTTCACATACAGGAAACTCGCCTGCCTGGCTGCAGCACAAATATTAAAACAACTCTGTGTGAGACGAGTCTTTTCAGCATCTGGTCTGCAGCACCACGAGACAGTAGCTAAATCCTTGCTATGCCAGGCCCCCTTGTCAATCTTGAACCTAAACATAGCAGCCGATGTAATAGGATGTTTATTAGGGGAAACAAATAACTCATGTCTCGAGATAAGCTCCTAACATGAACCACATTCCTCTTGCAAGTTTCTGTAAATGGCTACTGTGTTTTTGCCTAAATGTGTTTCTCCAGGAAGAGACTCTGCATGCCTGCTAAAGTCGTTTGTAGCCCTGTCCTCCATAAAAATGAACGTCAAGGTTGAGTGAGATAACTAATGAGTTGGACTACTTCGTATGCACACACAAGAAGAGACCTAGCTCCAAGTTTCCTTCCTATAATCCATAGTGGATCACTCTGGTTTTCATAACTTTTCCTTTTTCTCCTGACAAACTTTTTACTGCGTGTTTCTGAAACTAAATAGCATGTATAGATAGGGCTGTGTATCCATCCATATGTCCAAATCACAATGTTGACTTCATTAACACATTCACTCTGGGACAAAAGCCCACCATACAAGATACTGGTGCAAAATCAAAACAGTGGTTTCCAGCTCTTGTAACTTTTGGCAAGTTTTAAGTAAATATTTTGATATCAGAAACACAGCTCATAAATTGAAAGTTTTCAAAATCACGATCAGGAAGTATGCTGTACCCATGTAGCAGATGTTTCAAAAAGGAAATGATCAATTAGATTAAAACACTGGAAGACACTCTGAGTTACATAATAGTTACACGTATTAAATCAATCAGGACAAATTGCAGCTGAACTAACATGGGTAAAAATGAACCCTCTGTGGCAGACTCTTCACTCACTGAACTTAGATGAAATATCGCAGAGAGGAGCGAGCCGCTTGACAAAAGGCAAAATTGTTACTATGGAAAAGATATGTTAGGAGGTTTTTCCTCCAACTAAGAGACAAAGAGACTTTATCCTTCATTTTGAATCTGGTGGTGGTTTGTATTGATGTTTAACTCAGAGCCAATTTTCTGCTCTTCTTATATAAATGCTTCTCTATATAGGAGGAAAGTGTGATCTACTCATGAAGACATTGTGGATGTTATTAGAAAGCAATGTCTGGGTAAACAGCAGGTATAAATATTTTCCTTATAAATGCACATGTAAGCACCCTGCTGAGCACTTTCTTTTTTTTAATTCAGTTATACTTTTGCTTCAAGTAGATGACATAACTACAGTCCTGTAAAACTGAAGTCTTAATAGCCTAATGTAAGTCCCTTACAGGGTGCCCCTTATATAACAGTGAACATTCCGAATTCAGATCTTACTGAATTATCTAAATTAGAAGCCAATGGACTGGAACACACAATTTTATGATTCACTGAAATATTTCAGTAAGTATTCATACCAGACTTTGCTACAACACACAGTCTCAGAGGGGTATTTTACAGCCTGTCTTTATTATTATTATAGATTCTAAAGAACAGAAAATATCTGCTATCAGTAAATCTAGAAAAGTCAGAAAGACAACTTTCTCATTTTTTAAAGAACTGAAATTGGAAGACACTTTATCATATATCAGACCAAAGCAGTTTGCATGCTAAAGACCAGCTATGTTATTTTCTTTTATTCCAAATTCACACACACACACACACACACACACACAAAAATTTTTTTTAAAAAAAATCACTTGCTAGAGTTGCTCTGTAGTCACCCTTTTGTGGCTGCTATGAGACTATGGGAATGCTTTTACTGTGCCAGAGAAAGCAGCATGAAGGTAGAGCCTATCTCCCATCTTCAAATGCCAAAAGCATTTGGATTTCACTGGTGCACCTAGAACTTAGCAGTTCAGATGTCATTAACTGGTCCAGCAAAATGTTTTGAGATGTCGGGGAGAGAATGGCAGAAAAACACCCTGTTTGCCCATATGGTTGCCTTGTGAATTTTGTCATGGTAACAACTGCCTAGTTCTCAGTGCAGGGAAAAGATGTTCTCCAGTCATTCATCCTGGAAAAGAATGAGTTCCCTCATCAGGATGCACATAGTTGGAAATTATATAATATATCAAACTTTTGCCACAGAAACTATTTTAATGGTATTTACTTACTTAGGAGAAAAACACAGAAACAGAAATATGAATTGAAAGGACTCTTCGCATTTTCTGGCATATTTTCCATCCGTGATTTAAATAAAAGCAAAGACTTTCTGCCGGTATTTTGGGAGAAGGACTTTACCTTGTGAAAATGCTTTGGTGATTGCTCCATGTTTTCTTGCCTATGTGCTACCACCAGTTGGGACACTTTCAGTAAGGAAGGAGACCTCAGGAAGCGTCCTTTATTTTTTGATGATTTTGAGCAAGGACTCCAGTGCAATCCCTTGCAGTGAGGCTGCTGAGGGTTGAGCAGATGAACTGTAAATACTTAAGTTCAATTCTTTCCAGGGGTTGCAAATATTTAACCAGAGGAGGCCAAACGTCTTCATTTTAGGAGCCACATTCTGAAAATCTTGTGGATAAAAAGCCACATAATACGTATTTATTCCTTGGGAGAATCAGAGACAGAAGGAGCGTGATTTCCAGATAAGAGAGGACAGAAGAGTCCCACTGCTCTGTAGCACTGCCCTGGCTCACATCTGAGCCCTGGAGCAGTTGAGTCATGTCTGCTTCTGCAAGCTGAATCCTCCTGGGCACAGCTCACCTGGCAGCTCAACCAAAACCTTGCTGTTGACCTCTCCGTTTAGTCCTGCTGTAGGGAAATTCCTCTTTGCTGCTCTGAACATCCGCCTCTCTCAAGAACCACATTTTGGCCAGCCTTATCTGATTGTTTTAAGGGTCTGAATCAGCCTAGGCATTAACTTCAGGGGTAAATTGTCCCACTAAAATCAGTGCAGTCACCAACGTGCTGAAGTTATGGCTCGTGATTTAGGACCTTCCCTTAATCGATGAATAGAACGGACTGTAGTGGTTCCATATGTCCGCCCACTTTCATCCATTGAAAGGTACTGCACCAGCCACAATTCAGACCACATTGCTTGTAACGTATTAGAGAAGTCCATTAGAAATAAGAATATGTACTGAATAATATGGTAAGACTCAAGACCTTGCTCATTTGAGAATATACACTCCGTACAGCAATGAAACAAGTCATTTTTGTTGTGTTTGAAACTCTCATATCTGGAGAGCTGGACTTTGCTCTTTTTTGAACTGAGAAGTGCTCTTCAGAAGACTTTATCAGGAGTGGGACACCATTTTGTAGAAGCCCAAAGAAGGTAAAAAAGATTTTTGAGTTCATTCTCAGCTACCACTTTAATGGTAATACTGAAAACAGTACAAGAAACTCCCTGCTCTTTTTTGTAGTTGCTTTACTATTTGGCTGTAAAGGACATTATTTATATATGTATTTTTGAGGCCCATTTGAGACTAGTATTTGAAATATGAATGAAAAGGATATCAGCCTTTTTAAACTTTCCATAGGCTTTTTCTCCCTCATGATATTTTTATTACATTGCATATCACTACAATATTTTAATCGCACTGATTGTAAATTTGACAACTTTAACAGAAACATAGATGAGAGGAAATTCAAGAGGTCATTTTGACTCTAACCAGCTCTGAGGCAGGACCAAACCCCCCTACCTATCTTAGTACCAGTGGATGCTCCACCTGTGAGGGTAGATTTTACCATATTCTCAGTTCCCACAGTTTCTCACAGAGAAATTCACTTTTACCTTTTTGATAAGACTTTTGAGAATTAAAAGGGATTTATCCTATCTCTTCTCATTTTTCTCCTCTCTAGACCAACTTAGCAACTTTTAAGTCGGTCCTAGTAACTCCTGTTTCCCTGACTTGACTCTTTCTCTTGCTTTCCTTTTAAGATCTTCCCGGTGATTCACATTTTTATTGGGGTGTTTTACCTAAGACAACCTGAGACCGGACAAGCTGGAGTGGAGATGAGTGCTATATTTTGCCTGTTTTGCACTTGACATTTCAGTTTATCAATTTTATTTTCATTTCGTATATAATTTCAGTTTATTTCAGTTTCTATTCTTAAAATACATTCAGCACTTTTTTCATACAAACTCTTTGACTGGATTTGTAATCTACTCCAAATCCATTTCTCTAGAACTGCAGTCATCTTCTTAAACCTGTGCAGTTGCCAGTTTGGATGTTCCAATGGTTGTTTTGTATATTAAAGTGTAATTTTAATTTATTATAATCAAAATGAATTAAAAATGCAGGCACAATTTTGTGATTTGTCGGGTGAAAGATATTATAGAAGCTTTCAGTTAGGATCTTTAAATCCAACAAATGTGGCTGAGGTTGCCGGGACTGCTTGCATACTACTTGCATACACTTGTTTAGCGTGTGTTTATATCTTTTGAGTACTAGGTCTTTACTTTGAGGTCTTCAGGGAAGCAATTCAGTCTGCTTTGCTCCCTGAAGCATGTCTCATGCATTATAGCAACAATAAATATCAGGAAGAATGAATATATTTACTTATTCCAGCCGATTACTGTACACAAAGAAGACTAGGTTCTCCCAAAGTTCTAAGTGCCTGCAGGTTTCCTTAGCAAATACTTCTGGTGCCTGATGACCTTTCCTTCATTAGTATGAATTAGCCTTCAAGGCAGGCATTTTTCAATCAACAGTAATTTGCATATAATTTATCAAGAGAAAAGAAAAGCAAAATAATTTTATTTAAAGATTTCCCTTTGTTTTAAGTGTCATTAGCAGTTCTGACTAATCAGATTTTTACAATCTCATCAGGCGCTTTTAGAAAATCTCTATGAACTCATCTGGAGGATGCATTTATTCCTAAGTGTCCTGTATTACATTACAGCACAGTAACGAGTCACCGACTGCTGCAGATGTTTATGTGAAATGCAATTAACACTCTGCCAATTTAGTTTTTATAGGGACACAATCAATTTTTATTCATTTTAAAGCTAGAATGCTTTCTTTTATTGTGTGCTGCCTCTTTGCTGATTATATAGCTAAACAAATTATTCTTCTGTTTGTAGTAAATGGGAGTGTTTAGGTAGACAGTACTATGGCATATTATAAGGATCACATGTAACTTAGGAATTAAAAATTTGGTTTATGTAGAATTAGTAAGGACTAAAAGCTAATTTAAAAAAATATATCTAAATACCTGCAGTTTTTAAATCTGAAATTTTAAAAATATCATGCAGAAACGTGAATGATGGCATTTATAGCTGCTTGTTTAGTGAGAATTTTGGTCTTATGAGGTGATAGGCTTATCCACAACAAGTTTGGATTTCCTTAGAAGATTAGATCACTTAGCCTGGTCAGGATTAACATTAACAATGGAATTTTCTGGGATACTTGACTTAATGAGTTAAAGTAATTGTAGCAAAAAATCTACATTATTACGCAACAGTCTTTGTTCCTAAAGAGTTCCTAAATAAGTGGTACGTTCAACAAACATAGGAATATTGTTGTAGGTAAGGGCTGTCAAAGACTTGAAAAGGATGGAGGTCTCTGGATTGCCCCTGTTTGACAATATCATTTGCCTATTAATGGTGATGTCAGATCAAGTAAACAAAAGGAGGTGTCATGAGTGTGAACCATGCAGAAAGAGCCTTATTTTGAGCAAAGGTATCTTATGGCTAAGCAGAAACTATTTTTTTTTCCTAAAATGTGATTCCACCTTAAATATCTCAGCTGTCCTGACCTCAGCAATCACTCTTGGAATCACATTTCCTTTATGCTGTCCCTTCTGTTCAGATTGTTTTTAACCTTCCTTGGCAGATTTGTTGCGATATGTTTGTCTGCTTCAGTAACAACTTACCAGTGTCATTTCCTACCTGCCCTTAGCCTACCACTGGAGTGGCCAGGAAAACACTCTCATGTGCATGTAAAGTTGCCATCTACTGGCATTGTATGCCTGGGAAGACTGTAGTTGAACCTTAATCTCTTCCCCTAGGCTTCTGTCATGCTTTGTAAACCTGCTGTCTCAGCACTGTCGCTCGGGTGATGCTTTTCTCTTGGTAGGTCCTCTTGATAACATTTTGTTCACATGGTCAGTTCTAGTTTTCATTCTTCAGATTTTCCACCTTCCCTCCTCTAATCTCAGCTCTTATATGGTCTGTTACATTTCTCTATTGCATTTGCCTTGCCTAGTCATCCCTAGCTTTCCTTTTCCTCTGCCTGTTCACTTGCTTGTACTTTTCTTAGCCCAAGAGCTTTTCTTCTCTCTCATCAACTCTTCTTTGCATTTAAATTGGCTTATTTCTCTATCCATCCTCTACGAATGTAGGAAACAGAAGGGAAGGGAAAGATTATTAAAAAAAAAAAAAGATTTTTTTTTTTTAAAAAAAACTAAACTCTGTGCTAATTTTAGGGAACGTCACACTGGGACTTCCCTAGAGCATGCCAAGTGTGGGCAGAAGCATCCATATGATTAACCTGATAACATGTAATCTATTGCCAAGTCATGCAGCTGCCATGGGCCACAGTTTTCCAAGTTTAATTACTTATTCAAACAAATTCATAGGGAAGGTCAAAATCACTTCCTCAACTTAAATTTCACAGTCTTGCTCTAGTCATCTTAAAAATAGCCAGTCATTATTATGAATATGGATTGAAGTGTTTTCTTTCTTTATCCCTCTTAGAAATGGCCAAATTGTTTTGATTGAATCGTACCAGGCATGACATTTCTCACCAACCAGCTTAAAACCTGGGAAAGCTATGAACACAAGTGGGATAAATAATGGTTAGATTCTATAGGAACACTATCATCACCTAGAATTTGGTTTTATTTACTTGCTAACATAAAATTTAAACGCATTTGTGAAAAACAGCATTCAGTAACACATTTTCTTCTTTGATAGTTAATAATATACATTTCGTTATCATATATGTTATTTTAGGAGATCTTTTTTGGAATTTGCTGTGGAACTCAGTTTCCTAGCATTTAAAGTTTATGTGATCTTCAGTTTTTTAGTGTCTAGCAGCAAGGAGAGTGTAAGTTGGAAGGCCATTTGTTCTCAGACTTCCTTGCGAGCCTTTTGTTGACAGACTACAAGGGCCTTTAAGTGTTTTTATAGTCCAGGTCACTCAGACAATGCTTTCATTACATTTACTGAATATCAGAACCACCTGTGCCACTATGAAAATACTTATTTTAGTTTCAAAAAACTTGTAGGAATGTTCATCCTGTGCATTTAAAGTCCACATTTACCTCCTCTTAATTTTTGCTGACTTTTCTTGCCCATTTCCGTGTGTTTTCAGTCTAACTTGAGATGTACGAGTGCTTGTACATGCACTTGTCTTTATCCTTGCTTGTAGTTTTGCAATGCTCCCAAGGTTGATTTGCTCCAGATGCAGTGACTGCGCTCTGCTCAACGTTCCTGACCTGACCCAGGCAAACGTTAATACAGAACGTTAATTTTAAACCCATAAGTAAAAATAACGCACCCAGTAAAATGAAAGAATGATTACTTGTCATCGTACATAGTTATGAACTGGCTTAAAAAGCTTAAGAAAACTTCTGGGGGTTTTTTTTTGTTTGTTTTTTAAAGTTCAGGTCTCTATAAAATGCATCCCATAACTTTATAGAGCATGACAACACAAATCTAAATATACATATAGAGAGATTATAATGAGTCCCTTCATTTTACAATTGTCATGGGAGGATAATCATTATTCAATAAAAAAAAAACTTGCAAATAATTTGTTTTATTTTTTCAGATGTTTTTACCGGATCTGGCTTGCTATGAAAAGTAACAAAAAACTGCAACCAAAGGTGCTAGTACTCATAACTCACTGTTTAACGCCGAGTTTTCTTATGCCTCCCTGCAGACGACACGAAGGCTTCTTGTTTCACTTCTTAGAATTTATTAGTATTCAAGTTCAATGAAGCCTAGATGAATAATTGCTAAGAATAAACACCCCTAGGAAGTATGAAGAAGGTGAACTGTAGAACTTGCTCTTACACTTTACACAGAAGTCAGATGAGATCCATTTCTGGTTCTCTTTCATGTTGCTCTTGCTATTTTTCAAAGAAAATGGTAAAATGACAATGACTCTTTTAAGTAACACATTGAAGTTGCCACAGTATTAGGAGACAAACCATCCTGAAGCAGGAAAAAAAAATGCCACAAATGACTGGTAAGGACACTTTAATGAACACTTGAATGCACCTCAAATGAAAAACAGATGTTCTTTGTTAAATTCAGCAGTAACCCTTTTATTCAGATTGAGGAAATTGTACCTTTGTTGAGGACAGAAAGCAAGGCTAGCTGAGCTTTTGCCAAAACAATGCGTATTTTTAAATGTTTAATAGGTGATATTGTGGAGCTATGTTCATGTGCCTTTCTGAAACTTTATGGCATAATTAACATCACTGATATGAATAGCAACCTTTAGTACCATAATTTTATGATTTGAACAGTACTTATCTTTATTTAAGAAAGTTTGTAACACAATTTGCTTGGTAAACAAAAAGTATTTCTGCAAAATAATTATTGAAATATTACAAAAAAGAACTGTTTCTTTACCACTTCATTGCACCAGAAGATAATACAGTAAATAATGTGAGACTGTAAGTTAAGTTAAATTTTCAGCAATTTTGATTTAATAGATGGCAAATTTTTTAAATTATATTTTCTTAAAGCTCTAGTGGGACTTCTTAAGTCTGAGAGATCAACCACTGTCAGGAAACTAAAAATTTATGGAAAGATTAGTTGCAGTGTCTATCTATACCTATGCCTATCTCTAGATATGTGCATCATATCCAGAAGAACAGAGATATATTGAGTATCTATACCAATATATAGAGAGATATACAAAGAACTATTGTGAAAGATATATGTATATACATTATATTGTATATAAACTCTCAAACTTAAAAGCTTACTGAATTGTAAAGCACATGCAGCAATGAAGTGAATTACCAGATGTTCCTGTTATGCCTGTGGACTTGCAAACCTACAACAGAACATGGTGGACACTGCCAGGGTATAAAACCAGTGAATCGTATCTTTGGACATTAAGGAAAGCATTGAATCAGAGATGTTCAGAAATGATGCTAGAAAGTTGCAGTATTTTGCTTTAGAAGAGGTACTTCCAGATCATGAGATTCTGCTGCAGCCTTTTGCATGCGCTCTGCTCAATTCTTGGTAGATAATGCAAACCCCTGCTCTGTCATACATAGGATATAAGTAATTTTCTTGTGCTATCTCTTACCTTCCCTATTAGAAAACGTGGAACTGAAGACAGAGACCTGTCTTGGTGGAGCTAGCTTCTCAGAGCCGTATCGTTCACAGACTGTACCAGCGGAGGTACTGGTGGGCTCCCTCTTCCTCAGATGGAGAGCCAAGCTGTGCCTGGGGATGGTTTATTCATACACTATTGGCTTCAGACAGTTTCTTTTTCACAAAAAAAAGAATCTCAGTTTCCTGAAAATGTGCTACAAAGTTGGTTTTAGTTGCCTTGATTGCACTCCATACAAAATTGTTTTGTTCCTATGGCTGAATTAGGACTGGACTGGGGACTACCGGGGAATATTTCCTCATTTACAAGAGTAAAAGGTGAGACTATCATCATAAAATCAGAAATGACCAAAAGCTCTGTTTATAACTTTTTAAAAATTTTATTTTATATTATTTTATTTTATATTTATTTTATATATTCTCCATTTGAAAGAAGAAATCTTGTTTCTGCCTAGAAGTAAGAGTGCAAATCTGTCACTGGCAAATATTCCAATAACATGGAAATTGTTTATTCTGCCTTATTAACTAGCTTGCAGACCCCAGAAATCAGTATGTGCAAAATAATGGAAAGACCAGATTCACACTTGTTTTCAGAGCCTTCCTTATCTGTCACAACATTATGCTGGTCTCTCAGTGGTCTCTCAGTGTTTGTCCTTCTAGAGGAACTTGTGGCTTGTAGTTGGGTTTCATGAGGCTGAAGCTTTCATAAAGCCTCAGTGAAGTAGGTTCTTCAGCGTGTTTAGAGGATAAACTGTTGGCAAGACACGTGAGGTAGTCTTTGAGAATCCCTGACTATTTTATATATAGTTTCTTGAGATTTTTTCCCATCATATGTATGTATGTACTTAGAGACCCAGTTTACTTTGGCTCGAAGTAAAAGTGGAAAGGAGGTGGAAAACTTTCTTTTTCTTTTTCTGTTTTTTTTTTCTTTCTTGCATTTATGGGTGGGGGTTTAGCATTTCCTGCTCATCCTCAGACCCTTTCAGGAAATTCAGTGGAAAAAAGTACTATATGGGTGGATAGAAAAGTGTGGGAATTGAAGGGAGTAGATCACTGAGTCCGTTTTAATAAAAGGAAAAGTGAGAAAGAATTCATGTAGTTTTGGTTATGGATCCTAATGAAAAAGAAAGAGTATTACACAAAGTGACGGAGAGGTTTTTGAGCAGGTGTACTGAGTGCTTTATAGCATCCCAATGGTGGAGGCTTTCATTTTGGTACATGAGGTCCAAGTTCCACCGATCTTGGACAGTTCCATTCAGAGCATCCGTCCCAGGCCGTAAGCAGGAAAAATATTAGTGTTTGGCTCCTTTCTATTTTAAGTAGACTTTGCCTCCAGCGTAGCCAAAGTCTTGTTGTTCATTATGCCAACCAGTGTGTCTCAGAGAGAGCCGAGGTCATGGAAATCAGCTGGGGAAGGGTTTCACAGCAGCAGGACGGAGTCCAGAAATGGCAGCAAAGCTATAGCATTTGATTGGTTGTTGTGGCCTATTACACTTCCATTTAGGTGAGAACACTTTTGACATGAATTGGTACTTCGAGAACAGAAAATTATTTGGGAGTCATTTATGGCTTTTAAGCTCTATCAGTTAAAAGGGTAAATTCAAGTGCTGCCGTTCATTCTTTTATATAAAAGCCAGGCTGGAATACAGATTCATGTAATTTGCGACGGTAGTAAAATAACTGCTCATGTGGGAAGCCGTTTTCAGATTTAATTTATATACTTTGAAGAAATCATCTGAAATTTACCACAGTGTCATCATACAAAAGATTCACTCCTATTTTTAAGTGATAGTGGAATAAAAAAGTTATGTTTACAGAGGGTGCATTTTGAAAGAAATGAAAAAAAGGATAAACTATATGTGACCCAAACACTCAGCAACTTAGGTACGATAGTAGTTCCTAAAATGATTTTTGGAAAGCACTTAACAGGATGAATATTACATATATTTCTTCGATTTCCTCATAATTCCTGCACTTCGGTGCATGCATGCAGAGAGCAGAGCTTTATGAAAACATTTATTGGTTTACTCTTTATTGCTGGATACTGACTCTTTACTAGAAAACGCTGGCGTATAGAAACACTAGTTACAACCAAGTGGATTTGCAAGCCGAAGTTACAGTATTTCCATGCTGTGCTGTGGTTATTTTACTGTGTTTTGGAATGCATGGAGCCATTATTTAGCCACATGCCAGTGTTAAATTCTGAATATACAGGAGCATTGCATGAAACTGCTGACTGCCAAAGTTAGTAGTTTAAGATGGGGGGCAGGAATTCTCATAAAGAGCCAAAATATAAAGGGAATTATACTGCATACACATATAGACAGTTTGATTTGCCATCACCCTCCATCTTATTTTTTCATTTGACTCTTTTTTCCTTTCCATAACTCCGTGCATTTTTTTTCTTACTGTCTGGGAAAGTATTGTAACAGGTAGTAGAAATTGCAGATTTTGATCTATATTTTATATTTAGAATTTTATGTTTTGATAGCCATGGCAACATTCGATATAGCTGTTGGCTAAACATTTCATATGTGAGTACTAGATTCTGGGGAGAAAATAAAAAGTTATTTAAATCGGAGTTTGTGACTTCAGTAGGAAAAATAAATGGAATTTCCCACTCATAATCTAGCAAATCCCAACATCCTTCCCAACCCCCCCAAAGTCTGAACACTGCCCAGAGTAATTCCAAGTTAAGGTATATTTCATCAAGCAGTTGTGGAAATGCTTATAGAAGTAAGAAACGCATGTGTTTTATATCGTTTCTATGTCAAGAACGGTAACTATTAATTTTATAAAGCTTGTGTATTTTAGTTTGAAATTACTTACTGGAGGTCTCCTTGGAGAAGCAGTGAACTAGATGGAGAACTTCATTAGTTCTTAAAAGACAAAGTAGATTATTGAATAATCATCAGAGATCTTACCTCCCAGCTGTTTGAATTAAATAAGCGGTAATAAAATGTACACAAATCCTCACAGAGATGTAAATAGATGACTGTGCCTGAGGAAGTAGAATTATAGAAAAGAACGTCTTAATTTCAGTCCACCGGCTCTGAAACTCATTTAATAGACACTGAGAATATTGAACTTTCATAGAAATCAGACCACTGAATTTTAGGAATCCAAGTCAGAAAAGCCAAGCCCCTGGTATTTTCTCAAGTTATGTGTGATTTGTTTTTTGCCCATAATAAAATAATGGGAGGAGGTTAGCTTTTATAAACAATAGAAAAATAATTTAGAGTCATTTAGGGGGATCTTTATACTATAGCTCATTAAATTAAAAATGCATTACTATTCATTTTATAAAAGCCAAAACTAGAAACTGTGAGGCTATTAAACTTAAGAAAGTAAAAGAAAGAAGAAGAAAGAAAGTTGAGGAGAAAATGGTATTATATCTTTATAATGATTAATGAATCATTTTTGTTAGAGTGTAATTAAAAAGCTACTATTTCTACGTGGTTGAGGAACTCTATTTCTATAGTTTACAGTTGAAGAAGTTCCAAAGCCAGCTAATTGAACAGCAGCAGGAAAGCCAAATTGTGCTGTATTTCTTCAGCTTAAGGAGGGAATGGATGTGCAAAAGAATGGCAGTTCTGGAAAACACAGAGCACTGAACTGTATTTCAATGTGAGATACATAGTGAATATAGAGGTATAAATGCCTAGGAGAACATTTATGAGATGTAATAAGACTACTGCATTCCCTGTATGTGTCCCTGAGAAGGTGAATACTTGCATTAAAAAGAAATACTTGCATTAAAAAAAAAAAAAAAAAATGCACAAGAAATAATTCAGAAAATGGCTTTGTGCTAAATTTATGCCTCAGTTGAAAATTGGCACAGATAATTAAAAAAAGGGAAGGGAATTGATATTCATCATTCTTCATTCTTCATTCTTCAGCATTTATGTGCTTTGATAAGGAGAAGTATCAAATTTAAGACCTGATCATTTTGGTGAAGAAGGTTAAGAAAGGTGGGAGAAAACTCCCATGAGAGTTCAGGGAACTGGCAAATACTGCAAGCTCTGTTTGTTGGAGTCGCGTGGGCTGCGGTGGTCGGGGTTGCTGGGTGGGTCCAGGCATCCTCGTGCCACCTCCTTGTCACAGTGCTCAGACCCTGGCACCAGTCCAAGACTGAAATGGTCAAGTTGATGCTAGATTTTTTTTTTTTTTTTGCAAGAATGTAACCCATATTACACAGAAGGGTTTAATAGGATATGAGAAGATATATAACAAGAACACTCATGAAAGTGTGATTTTTTTTAATATTACATAACTCTCATGTCTCAAAAGACAAAGCCATGGCCCTCTGCAT
This sequence comes from Eudromia elegans, assembly GCA_003342815.1. Taxonomy (NCBI): domain Eukaryota; kingdom Metazoa; phylum Chordata; class Aves; order Tinamiformes; family Tinamidae; genus Eudromia; species Eudromia elegans. The sequence goes on along the minus strand of PTEX01000015.1, from coordinate 1,927,614 downwards.
CCCTCCACGTTTGTTCTAGAAGAGCTTTTTTATATCCTGCTGGTCAGTATCTGGTGCCATTAGATGGATGAGACCTTCTGGAATGGGCAAACCACAGGACTGCTGTTGTCATGGCGTTCAGAGTTCACAGATAACAATTTCTGAAGGAGAGAACGCTTGTTCGTAGAGGCCATTGCTAAAGGGCAGGGTAGGTGGCAAAAACACTCCATTTAGCTTTTGGATCTTGCACATTTACTCTGTGCAAGATGACACTTCTGCCTTATCTGAAAAAAATATAACCTTCACTATTGATATTAATTCATAACTGATTACCTACAAATGAGCTAACTACTTAGACTTGTATGGTTTTAGTATCCTAGTCTAGCTAAGTGCTTCTGGAGACTTAAAGCTCAAAACTCTGCCCTCTCAAAAAGCTTGTTAATGGGTCCCACATGACACAGCTATCAATTTTTTAGTATCAGATATACATGCTGTATCCATTATAACTTTCACTTAGGTGCAGCCTTGCCCTAACCATACAGTAGCTTGTAACGCTTTGCTCTTATTTACAGTTTGAAAGGAGAAAAAAAAAATAACAATGTCAGATGGAAGTGCAATAGTGTATTGCAAAAGAAAAAGCAATGTCTTTGTAAGCCAGAGAGGGGTCTGATGCATTCAAAGAGTTGCAAGACTCCATCTCTTTTTTTAACATTTCTCAGGTTGTTTAAATGTGCATTGTAAGCAATGATAAAATGACAAGTTATCATTGATCTGTCCTTTCCTCCATCTCAGAGGGATTCATTAAATAATGCATGCACCCATGTGAATTACCCTTCTTCACTATACTATCCCCAGACCATTAGCCAAATATAGCAACACCAGCATCTTTCAACCCCTAGAAACCCTTTGGCTTTCATTTAATTAAATTATCCCATTATGAAAACTCTTATAATGAGATTAAATTTAATTATTTATCAGACACTTATTTGCACCAGGGAACCTATCAATTATGCATGGTTGTGCTAAACATTTTTCAATCCATCACCTTTTCTTTTCATGGAAGGTGCAATTTATTAAGTGCATCTGCAGTACTGTAATAGAGCTCTACAAGAAATTGCATGCTGCCCTACTTCAGTTAATAGCAAATGAAATAGGAAAAGAAAGATATGAAAATGTGTTCTCTCTCATCCTGAAATACAGCAGATGGACAGAATTGCAGATTTTGTGTATTATTTGATATGTTTGCTTTTTTGACAGCCTAGCTAAAAAGTTTATGGACTGTCTTTTTTTTCTGGTGTATTTTTCATGTAGGTTTGTTAAAGGTTCCTAAGTGCACAGAAATTCATGTGCAGTACTTAAATATAATAGTCCAAAAAATATATTTGTGACACACTGAGGCTTGTAGATGTGTATGTAGAAGAATTTCTTATGAATTTCTTGAAAATACCCATAACCTGTTAATGAAATTAGTAGGTCATAAAGAATACATTTTAAGCAACTCATTAATGTTCATAACTATAAAACAACATCAGTCAACTATCTTTCCTAAGAATTTGGATACAATATGCTTTTTGGAGCCAAAAAACAAATACACTACCTATAATTGTTTCATGTAGAATGACATTTTCTGATGAATGCTAAGATGAAGACATAAACATCAATACAGCCCTGAGCTTTCCTTTTATAAGACCTTGTCAATATACAATTAATTATTCAACTGGAGTTCTGTGTGGCTCAGGGCAGGATTTCAAGAGCTTTCTTTTGCAAATTGCATAGTCATCATAAGACTGTTTCTACATTTTTTTCTTTCTCTTTTTTTTTCTCATTTAGAAATAGACTGTGTATAAAAGCTTACAGACACCTGCTATGTGAAATATGCAATGCAGTGATAAAGTTAGGAGCAGTGGGCTTTTTTAGGAGTGGTAGGCTTTAGCAGATGCTTTTAATACATTAGAAAATTTTACCCTGCCGTAAAAGTGCTCATGTTTCATGTTCAAATGTGAATGGAGCTCAAACAGAAAGATTTATGTCCCGTTTTCCTCACTTCTGAACATAAGAGAATGCTTGCTTCGTTAAATTTGAAATTCACTGTCCAAACAGAGTGCATATTTTAGAGGATTTCAGCATATGGTCCTCAAAGTTCAGACAAATTACTTACTGAAAATTTCAGGCTTCGTCTGGAAGGAGTAAGACATAATGTGTTTGTGGATAACAATAGAAGAGTATTGCCTGTATTGTGCAAAAGTCTCATATTTTGTACATATTATCAATTGCAATTATTATTATTATTATTATTATTATTATTATTATTATTCACTTTCTGCCTGAGATCAAGGACTCAGTGCACCCTTGTGGGCTTGGTGAAACAGCTTCGTTCCAGAGGGAGACATTATATTTGTTAAAATGGCTTTTCAGACAATGTTCAGAGATGAAGTGTGATCCTGTGCTTACATAGTGTGCTCACATAGAAATCCAGATCTGGCATACAAGCAAATACTGGCAAGTACTCACATACAAGTACATTTCTTATGAAAAAAAAAAAAAAAAAGGACCTGTTTGGTGTTCCAGGCTTATACCCATAGCTGTGCTGCCTTATAGATTTGGTCTATGTAATGGCATATCCTACACAGAATCCAACCTCTAAATGAAGCTACAAAATAGTATGTAGACCAAAGTCTATGTCATGTTGCACTGCAATGAGATTGCCATATGTCAACAACTGAATGGTGAAAGTGCAAGTAAGTTACATTTGACATCTTCTTATCCTAAAAGCCCATTTTAATATATTTTTGGGTCAGTTACAGTAATAATATAATTTCAATCCTTACAGTTTTGGCATTGACTTTAGTTAATAGCAGAGAGCAACTGAAGCTGAGGACACAAAAGCAGCTGGGAACTGGCCTGAGTAAGAAAGAGGAGTAGATGTTGGGAATCAGTTCCACAGATAGCGACCTAGAGGAGAATAAAAATCTAGTTTGCCAAGGACTCTGGAATTACAGGAAGAGAGAATGAGAAGTGGTAGTAGGGGCTGCTGAAGATTGGGTGGCCTTACTCTATAGCTTGCCTAAGTTATTACTAAAGGGTGCGTATGGTTGTATTCCAAACTCTTAATTTGGACCACAGTTCTTCTTGAAGATAAATAAACTGTTGATTTATTTAGGAATGATTAGTGTTTAAAAGCACATTAAAAATATATATATATTATTTAAACTTTGGCATGGACGTGTTGTATTTTGGATTCTGAAGCCTTGGCGCTGTTTGCTAGTGTTGGCAATGTGGAACAGTACATCTTGGTCTATGTGGAGAGCTGGTAAAATGACAACAGTTATTCCCATTTTTTCCATTATTTAATTATTTGGCAGCTTCAAACTTTGTTTGGAAGTCTCCTTTAAGGAGCATGTAAGATAGATACCACTGTATATCAGCAAATAAGCTGAAATAAAGAGTTGAGACATGGAAATATGTGTGCTTGACCATCTCTTTCAATTACAGCTGCTCAGTTGTGAATGATGCATTGGTAAGCGCTCTCAGGATTTGATCCGGTGTAAACTGAAGATTTCAATGTTTGTAATTCAGCAGTGGGTGCAAGTCCCCATGTGCTTCTCTTTTTCTTTTACATGTGATAATATCTTGTTTTTCAAGTGGTACAAGAAAGGGAAAAGTGAGTTTTCTAAGAGCTTCTAGTGCTGAAACAGTAAAGAAACTGTACATACAGCTTGTGTTTTGGAACAGGTTTCTTCAATGCAGTACGAGTAAACTCTTTTTAGTATCTTGGATAAATTTCAACAGTTGCACATGAGCAAAGATGTAATCTATGAGGAAAAATAGAAAGGCAAGGATGATATCAACATTAATATCAAAAACTTACTGTAAGCTTTAAATGCACAAATTCTTAACATAAGGCATAAAAACTTCTCTTAGCATCCTTTGACTGTTATATTTAATTAAGAAAACCATTAGTAAGATATTAAAATGTTAAAAAGTTAATAACCCTTTTTCAGACCTTATTTACATGCACTTGTGATAAAAATATCTACATAACAATGCCCGATTTGGCTTGCTACTGCCTTTGGTTCAGGTCTTATTATTAAAGGACAGCCGTAAGCTGGACTTACTATGGTTCTGCATTTGCTATTATTTTTTAAATATTTTAAAAGAAAGATTTTAAAATGTTGGATAGAAACTAGAGTTACTCAGAAGCACTGAGTCACGGAAGCTATTGTTGTTTCTTATTGCTTTCCTCCCCAGTAGCTGGTTGGCTAGAAAGAGGCTTCTGCAGATGGGTTAAGATAGAGATTAAAAATATGGAATATCATGGAGATTATGGTAAAAGGAAAAATCCATAGAACAGTGGCAGTGAACTTATTTTTTTTTCAGAAAATAACAGCAAAAAAAAGTAGAAGCCATTAAATTTTCTATTCTTTCAGTTTTTTGGTTTTTTTTTTTTTTTAGATAAATAACTAGGTTATTGGAGGAGAAAGATTTCTGGTTTGAGATTTGCCTATTTGAGGAAGAGATTCCTTTTCAACAGATTATCAATAATTTCCCAAATACAAGAAGCCATAGCTTGAAGTTGCTCAGACAGGTTATTCGGTCAAGGGGAAAGGATCTTGTTTCCACTCTCTCGTGTGCTTTTATTCCTCATTTTCAAGCTTTATGTTGACAACACTTCTCATTTGCCTTGAAATAGTCCTAAGATAGTCCTAAGAATTTCCGGTCGACTGTCCACCAAAGCTCTTCCAAAACCTGCTTGATATAAAATCAGGTCATCATAACTCATAGATGGTGTCACTCTTGTGGCTTTTACTTCTTTAGTAGTCTGATCCCTCATTACATTCTTTTCCTACCTTTGATATTATTTTCCAGTATTTGTCAAAGGAAACAATGGCTTAGAAAGGAAGATGCTCTTCAGTGACATCACTGTTACTTAATACCACGTGCTGCATGGTGAGCAAGAGAAATTCAGTCTGGTCAGCACATGAGAGAGGACACTCCTGCTGTTGGACAGAGATGAGTACAAAATCAAGTCTTAAATGATCATCCAGAAAAAAAGAAAAAGGCTGAAATGATCTGCAATATGGAAGAAGAAACTTTTTGATCAAAGACACAGCTGGCTTTTCCTGACAGCAGGAAAAGAGCAACCAAAGGGCAGAAGAGTTCTCTGTAGTATTGTTTTCATTCCTTCAGTAGCTTTATAAAATGATCTTGATTTCTTGAGGTATGTCTGTGCATATATAGGTAGAGACTGAAAGGATTTCCCTTGTCATTAGGTAGATCTTACTCTCAGGGAACTAACTTTCTAGTTGCTCTGTCAGCAAAGTAAATGTCACTAAAATGAAAAAGTTCATTAAAATAACTAAATTTGAAGTGGAAAATGGAAAGTTTATTGTCATCTGGTTTCCAAAAAAAGAGAGAGAGAAAAAAAAAGGCTTTTGCATTTCTGGTCGTGATGCTTGTCTTCATAGCTGTAAATCTTTTTGATTTATTGGGTAATCTCAACCAAGTCCCATGAAGAGTTAGCAAGAGTTAGCAGTTAGGAAAATGGGTTGTGGAGAAAGGCACTTAAACATCCTTGTCTGAGTAACAGGCTAAAAATAAATGTGTATTTTAAGCTGAGAAGCTATCAGACAGGGCTGTGCCATTCCAGGGGGAAGGCTGGAGGCGTGTGGGTCTTCAGGCCAGATCCTCTTCAGCCCAGGGGGCTCTTGGTCAGGTAGGGCTTTGTGAGTCCCTCTGCCCAGACTGCTGTCTCGGTAAGAGATGCAGTCGTCCCACAGCAGCTCCCACCCCAAGCCACACATCCCCATTGCTTCTCAGTCCCAAGGTCTCATATCTGGGCAACAAGCATCTTGGAAGACCTACTTTTTCCACTTAGATCTACACTATCCTCCCATACAGACCTCCCTTTCTTCTCTACCTCCTGATTACACCCTATTTAAGGCCTCTGCAATCCCCTCTTAGATTTTCCCAGTATAGATCCTTCAAACCTACTGCTGTTATGTCACCATCACATTTCTACCTGTTGCAGAAATGCTACTTTGAGTCTCCTGTGCTGGCTACGGGTTTCACCACCTCTCTCTGAGAGGCCACTAAAGCCACGTGAACCTCGCTAAGTTTTATGTGTGGGAAAGAAAATTCTTTCCTCCCTCACCTTTCCCAGCTTCCAGGAGGTGTATAATAGCTGCTAGGAAGCAACAACCGTGAAAACTAAAGCCTATGAGCTGGGAAATAGCGGGAATCTATAGCAAGACATTGTAAGTAACTCTAAGCTTGTAACTTTCTCTACTGACAGCTTTTCTCTAAAGTACCCTGATTGACCTTTCCTGGAACATTGTGAGAAAAGCTCAAATATAGTGAAATGGCAAAAATTGACTCTACTTTCATCAGCTTCTGAGGGAGGAATGTCAAAGCATGGTTTCTGGGTCTGTTTGTTAGGTTATCAGGTAGATTATGTCTTATTCTAGTTTTAGGGGTATCTTTGATCTTACTCTTGGTAATTGTACTTTTAATTATGTCAGAGGTTCCCAGGATAATAATCTGCTATGTATCTAAATAAGCATTTTAGCAAAGGAATTAATGGATACATCTTTAGAGATAAGGATTGAGAGCTGCGTGAGGAGTTTGGTAACTCTAACTAGACTGGGGATTTTTTCCTTTGGGTATAAAAAGCTGCCAGAGCATCTTGATCGGTATCTATAGGAAAAGACTGAATATCTCTTATATATTTATAGACTGTAGAGTGGGAAATGCAAACAATGCATAGTATGGATTTTACAGTAATTTTAGATGATGAAAAGCAGAAGGTAAATTTTCAAATTAGAGTGTGAGAACATAACCCTGTGACTTACTAAAATTAATATTAACTGCACAGTTTAGTCTCTGTGTACCACTTCAAAAATTTCCCTGGGTGTTTTGCTATGAATATTTATGCAATCAGAAAGAAAATGCAGACAATGAAGCAAAAGCCAATGTAAATACAAAGTGTTCACAAAATTTATGTTTTAGTTATTTACATAAACTTCAGTTTTGTCCAGTAATAAAATATACATGTAAATGAAGAAAGAAACACACAAAAGAAGTTGTTCCAGCAGTCATTACAGGAAGAAAAGCTTTTCTGTTTCAGTTTCTAAAAGAACTGCTAAACCTTCTCGCGGTTTTAACAAAAAATACTTAGAAAATGTAGTCTTTTGTTAGTCATGTTAAAAAAAAAATAAAGGTAGATGATCACATCACTTAAGGGGAGATGTATATGTTGGTCAGATTCCCTGTTATAAATCAATGTTCTTGTACTGTACAGTAAGTCTAATTCCATCTCAATAGTGATTTAAACTGGTTTTATGTATGCTGAAGACTGCATCTGCATTGAACAGACCAAGGAATATAAGAAGGTGGTCTGACCAATTGCCACTAGCTTACTAAAACACCTTGGTTGGAAATATTTGATCAGATCATAAATGCTGTTAATTTTGTTATCCTTTTGATCTTCCATTCAACAGTATAAATGCAAAGCAAGGTATCTAATTCCATACTCCTGATATAACAGTTCACTGTAGGGAATATGAAGCAGCAGAGTTATTTCTGCCTGTATCCCATCCAAAACTCAAGACCTTCCCCTGCATCCCTAATTCCAGCTATTAGTACGGCTGCACCGCCTTTGCTTTCCTCAAATGGTTGCATGTGGAAAACCAGCTATTTTGCAGCTTCCTGTGTGCTTCCCAGTCTGTCAAGTAGTTTCTGCATTCTGAAGTCTTATCAAAATGAGCAATGACCCTCTGCAAAATAAATCCATCATCCGTTAGTCTATCATTGGCTTTGTCAGTTTATCTTAATTTCTCTGGACTGTGGACTGAGCACTGAATATAAAACAAAAATCAAGAGATAGGAAACATTATGGTTACTCTTTTTATAACACGGCCTTAACCCAAGCATCATCCTCCTCTGTAGTTGCCAAGTGGTGAAATTCCTTCTGAAGATCCCAGTGTGAAAGAAAAGGACCAGTTGCCTCTCTGGAGCCTCTCGGCACTACAACCAAGCTGCTCCAGATCTTTCTGATGAGACTAGGCATAGTAATGATTTAATGGCTGCAGAGAAACATACAGCAAATTGATGAGGAGTAGAGCAAATGATCCTAATATCCTCATTCTTTCACATGTGTCCAAAGCAAAAACTGAGCACACTCTATTCTATGGAAAATCTAAGAGCGTAGCTGCCTTGGGAAAAGTGTTTGGCTTTTCTATGAATATTTTAAATGACTTACATAAAGAAAGATGTAGTGAGCACAGTACAGATCTATAAATATGTCTACTCCCTCTCTGATCTTCAGAATTAAGTGTGTCCCCACTGATATTTGCACATGTGCTTTCATGTTTGTTGACTGTTAAATGACATCACTGCTTCCTAATTACTAGTATTTTTGAGTACTGTTAGTTCTCAGGTGGTTAAGGGAAGGTGTATTGGTTGGTATTATGCATGCACCTTTCTAGCAAGAGAAGTCGTGTGTGTGCTTAAACTTTTGATGTTCCAACAGCTAAAGTTGGAAATTTGGCATAGAAAAGCACAGTTTTATTAAAATAAAGAAACTTATGATGTCCTACAAAGTTTCTAGCAAGTGTAGGTGGGAGCAAAGATTTAGCAAATCCATGTTTTAAACCAATCTCTTAAATCACTGTGATTTATTCTTCTCTTTATTCATAGTCATGAATTTCTAAACCAAACATAAACAGCAGTCTTCAGATCTCTTATTCAAGGTCTCTAAAGTCCACTTCTACTAAATTAATAGGAAATATTTTTAGTGTGTATTAACTTTCAGGTATTTTTTCATTTCTGTTCACTTCAAGACATTTTATGGTACCCGTTCAAATTTTGAGAAACCACCTTCTTGGCAGACTCCAGTGCATCCAGACATGAAGAGATAACTAGATCTGGATCACACCATCTGAGCTGAGGGAGTAGGCTCTGGCATTGGCACACAGTCCTTTTGAGGCCAAAATGACCATTAATGGGTACGTTCATCTATTTTTTGGATCAGATTGAAGGACTGTGGCCACATCTGGAGAAAATTCTTCTCTCCATTAAAGCTGCCAGCGCTGACCGACATGAATCTTTTAACATGGGGCCAGCTGAAACATACATGTATATACATCATGTGCCTACATCGGACGGTAAAAACCTCAGATGTTTCTGTCCTGCAGTGACTGTGGGGTTCAGTTCCACACTGACTGGCAGGTTGGCGATGCTGCTTGCAGCCCCCTGGCCAACCTGGGCTTTGCTGGAATCGCCTCATGGGTTGACATGATGGCATCGGCACCAGTGTCCTTGTCCAGCAGTGGTTCCACTGCATGTTCCCCAGGGACTGTAATGAATTACTTCAACTAATGAGTTCCTGTTAATATGATTCTGATTTTATTTCATAAGCAGCCTTCTGTTTTTTTGTTTTTTGTTTTTTTTTTAATCTTGATTTACTCATTCAGTGCTTTCTTGGATTTCCTTCTAGTCTTAAGCAAAATAAAGTACAATTGAAAATACTGATTTGGGCTAAATTTTCCTAGATGCCTCTAATTTTGGTTTGGTTGTCTCCCAGAAGAACCTTTTCAAAATTACCCTACTAGTATGCAGGTGCTTTGCTTATGCGCAGAAGGAATCATCGAATCATGGAATCATTAAAGTTGGAAGGGGCCTCTAGAGATCATCTAGTCCAACCCCCTGCACACTCAGGGTCACCCAGAGCACGTAGCACAGGGTGGCATCCAGGTGGGTTTGGAAGATCTCCAGAGAAGGAGACTCCACAGCCTCTCTGGGCAACCTGTTCCGGGGCTCTGTCACCCTCACTGCTAAGAAATTTTTCCATAAGTTCATATGGAATTTTGGATGCTTTAGTTTGTGGATGTTTCTTCTTGTCCTATTGGTGGCCACCACTGAGAATAAGTCGGCCCAAACTTCCTCCCTCCTTCCCTTGAGGCCCAGCTCTCTCAGCCTTTCCTCATAGGGCAGATGTTCCAGACCCCTAATCATCTTTGTAGCCCTGTGCTGGACTCTCTCCAGCAGCACCACGTCCCTCCTGCACTGGGGAGCCCAGAACTGCACACAGTACTCGAGGTGCGGCCTCACCAGGGCTGAGTAGAGGGGCAGAATCACCTCCCTCGACCTGCTGGAGACGCTCTGCTTAATGCACCCCAGGATCCCATTGGCCTTCTTGGCCACGAGGGCACACTGCTGCCTCATGGTCAGCTTGTTGTCCGAGGTAGTGATGCTAGATGCACCAAAGATAAATAAGCAGTCCTGAATTGCACTCAGTGCATTCCATATACTGATAGTGGCCAAATTACAGTGTTTTAAAACCAAGTGTAATGGTTGAAAACTATTTAGCTCTTCTTTTTGAGTTCCATTTCAAGTTCAAAGAATTTTGATCTATTGTGTATCCATGTGTCCCATTTTTGACCACGTCACTGCATTCTGCTGGTGTCCGAGTGGGAAAGTGTCCTTCCTCTACCCAGTTTACAGTGCCTGTGTTGTCTCGTGTGGCATGTAAACCAGCATTCAGAGTAAGTTGTTTTTCTCTGGGGTTCTCTGGAACAATAATTTATCAATTTTATTTAATAGAATATGTTGCACGTAGAAATTCCTATACTATAAGAGACAAGATAGCCCTAAGGACAGATCTTCAGAACCTCGGCAGGTGAGGCAGATCCAGCTGCTTCAGTCTTTTGTCTCATGTGCCATGGCACAAGACAAAGTGGCAGAGTAGCTGATTTTTTATTTTTTTCAGATCTTGAAGTCAAAATTTGCCCCTAAATTCTTTGTGAATCCTTCTCAAAACCTTTAGTTCAATCTACCTACTCCTAAATTAATGAAAGGTTTGCTAGAAACAAAGCTACTGACTGCCCTGTGTGTGGTTTTTTTTTTCTTTTCTGTTTTTTCTGTCTGAGCCTACTTCTGAAAGGGATCTGTTATCTTGTGTTCAACAGCTGAAAATATAACATAAAATTGGTTTAGGAATTAAACATTTAATTTGGAAAGGTATATAGTCAAGCAGAGCATAAATGTGGAAAATCTGCATGTTGCATTTAATTAAAGAAAAAAAAAAATCAGTGTTAGTAGCCTGGGAGTATCCAAGCAGTAAAAAGAGTTTAAGCTTTGTTTACATTCTGGCTGCAAGAGGTGCCTCTCTTTAAGTATTTAGATAAACAAACCGAAGCTGCTGTTTTCATTAGCATGTGACACGGAGCCCAGTTTCTTTACTTCCGAGAACACTAAACTGAAATTCAGGGGCAGAAAGCAACCTGATCTCTTGCAAATATGAGTCCTGATAAACCTTACAGTATGGAAAAGGACTCCCAATTTTGTACCTATTGACATTGCTTAATAAAAACATCTCGAGTACTGGTGCTTCTGGGTGTGTTTCCAATAGCAATGTGATTGCAGAGCTCTGTGGATAAAGTTACCGGTCCTTTGAATTCTGACCTTCAGTCTAAAACAGCTTTAGAGGTTACTCTTTTTCCGATTTGGGAGATTGCAGAGAAAAAGTTAATGCTGCTGGAAGGAAGCGGGGGAGGGAAGGGGACTCGTCGATGAGAACGGGGGCTTTGAAGCCATCCAAGAAGTTTTCCTCTGGCCTTGATTTGTAACAACAAATATTGGCAGCCTGACTCTCCGTAATTATTCAAAGCTTCAAAATAGGGTAGTCAGCAATTGCAGTTCTCCGAACACAATTCCTATTGAGATCCAGTCCTGCTTACATCAATTTTAAGAGAAATTTTACTGTTGGTTTCAAAGGGTAAATTGGGAGGATTGGGGGAGCCACAGCCACCCCAACCTGATGTCTAGTTTAAGTAAGTCAATCGTCTGTGTTTATGGAGAGAGGAAACCCCCAAATTTATAGTGTCTCCCCAGAGAGTTTGCCAGGGGGACTGAGTATTTCTGTGGAAGAGAAGGGTTGCCACCATCACCAATTAAAAGTGCTTCATTTTATGTGGTTACAGGCAGGTGAGGGGAATCCAGCTCTTGCCGAATAAATGAGGGTCCTGATATAATCCCTGTAAAGATCAAAACCATTTATTGTGGGAAATTTCATACGCACATTTTAAAGGACAAGTGTGAAATAAATTGACACCCCATAATGATTATTTAGATTTAGATTTAGATTTAGATTTTGCACTTTTTTCCTTTTTATTACAAAACTTTTTTTACAAATTATTAAAAATTATTACAAATACAGAATATTTTTCTTTTTAGAAGATACTTTACCATTCCTGAGCATTGTAAGAAAAATAAGTGTGACTATTTCAAGGTTAAGGACATAAAATTATGCTATATTCAACTAACAGAAGCTTTGTGATTTTGGATGCATGTTTATGAATCATCTATACTAAGTTTTAAATACAGCTTTCCTTAACCATTTGTCAGAGTGAGTTTTGATTCTTGTCCTATCCATTTCCTTCATAGTGCGAAATGTCTCAATTAATCCTTATGTTTTTCTCTATATCATTATTTTATTTGCTTGACTAGTCTCATGTGTCAGAAGCTGAAAAATTATGCAATAATTGACAGAAATAACTAAAATACAGTAATGATCGACTGCTCCATCTGCTGTTGAACAGTGACATGAATAATGCTTCAGGAAAAAAATATGGAACATGTTTAGGAAATAATAACAAAATGGAATTTGCAACAAATAAACCCATTGTTTCTGTGGTTAGTGAACAAACATATTTTTCTTGCAGAATTAAGAATTCTGAGCTAGACTTGAATTCGGAGCTGAAGCACAAAGAGGAACTTTCCATCTCCCTTTTCACCTTACGGGAGGTGCTGACAAAACTGGTTTTGTTCATGTTAATGGAAAATAGTTGGAGAACAGACAGTCTAGCATTACTGAGCTGACTCATGTTATACAGTGCGCTGTATTTGTGCAGCTCGCAAAGTTTAAGTCATTGCCGTGGAAAAACTTGTAAATGATTTGTTAACCATCTTTTTCTAGTATCACTACATGAAAGATGAGGAAGGCTTAAATAATTGCAGGAGAATGAACTATGAAAAAAATGCATGTGTGTGAAACGATGTGTTCTAGAGTCCTTGCAGACCCAGGGTACTCGATTATTTTGTTAGCTAACTGGTGATTTCTTGATTGTGCTGCATCGTTGCACATGATCTAGTCTGCTGAGGAATTACTGATCATAGCTTTTATTGCCCAGCAGAGCAATCATCATCACGGTGCACTTCATTTGTCTTGCGTATCTTTTTAAACAAATCATTATTCACACATCAGAGGGAAGGATGATTATTTTGGATCTGCTTGCATGCTATGTATTCATGTGTTCCCGGAGTAAGAGCTTGAAGCAAATGAAAAAAAATGACCTTTCCCTCAGGATGCTCATAGTTTCCAATTTACTCCTATTTCATCCCCTATCTTGCAAACATCTAATCCTCTATATAACCTATTTCAGCAACAATCGCATAGCCTTCAATGGGACTTACAAGCAGTTACTAAAATGTTTATGCATCTTTCAAGCTGAGTTTTTGTTCAAAACTGCAACATTCTCACTGATTCCTAGATATCGGAAACAGTATTCAGTATTCTTCTCTAAAGCAATTGAACTGGAATACGGTAAATAATTGTCAGTAGTTCAATTTAATTGATAAGATGATGCTTTAGTAAAGGCTGTTGCATTTAGTAGAGCTGCACCAACTAAATGAGGAGGAAAGCCTCGATCTGGCTGCCGTGCCAACAACATGTTGTGGCCCTGGTCCTCTCTGTCCTTAGGGCAAATGATGCCATCCCTTATGGGCAGATAATCTGAGGTAGGTAGAGCATCTGCTTCAGATGATCTGGAGATAAAAACTAATCAGGATTTTCATGTGAGAATCAAAAGTATAATTCCCTTGATGAGATTTCTAGAAGAAAAAAGTGAAGTGGGAGATACGCAGTTGGATGTGACAAGGTACTGAAAGAAATGGGACAGTACTAGATGCAAACAAAACTTCCCTTCATGTTGGAAGCCTTCTTCTCCCCCTGCTGAACTGCTGATGTGTGTTTCAGTTAGATTAGTGGGTATATTTACACTTTACACTGTTTGTGGGTATAAATACATATATATAAATTATATATATATGTGTATTTGTTTCTTGTTACATAATGCTTTAGGATGTTCCGAATGCATTGAAAAACATGCATAGCTAGACTTTGGGAAATGAAAATTTGAGAAATGGCAATATACTGCTATTAAATAAAAATTTGACCTTTTTTTTGGAGTAAACTCTGTGAATTTGTTTTTATGATTATTTCAGAATCATATAAAGTCATGAATTCCTGTAAAAAAAAAAGCAGTATCTACTTCAAGAAAATAAAGATTACTATTTTCTATTTTAAGTTATATGAAATGATTCTTTACTGCATGTTGAAACTGTTGACTCAAAGCAAGAATACTTCCATGCAAAATAGTGAAAATGCAATTTAGGCCAGCAGTTCAAACACCTTTAGAGAGCAGACTACAGTTAGCGGTTTGCATGGTTTCTTACAGCACTTATACCTCAACTCATTATTCATTTCAGCTGGGATAACTTGAAATGTAAAATTACCCTTCTCGATCGCGGCGATATTTTCCAGTTAAAGCAATTTAAATGGTTGATTTCTGTCACTTTTTGCTGGCTTCTGATCACGCGGGTCTTCCTACATTTGCTCTCGGCAGCAGCACGAGACAATAAGGACCCCTGTCCAGCGCTGCAACCCTCGGCTACAGCCAGGCACGTAGCTAGGCAACAGCTGCTACGTGTAAGATAAAACTTGTCTGGAGACATAGGAAAGCCAGTGCCTGCTCCAGAGGGCTCGACGCCGCATTGCCATTGTTATGGGAAAAGCCACACAGCAGCTTCCGCGAGCACCAGAATGCATCTTTGGCTTTAATAAAGTGCAGGGTTTTGGTTTTTTTTTTTCTTTCCTTTGTGAATATTTTTAATCTTAAATATTTCATTGCCTATTTGCAGAAAAACATTCAGCTACTGTATTCCACTATTTCATACCACATTTTTATATCTATTTTGCTTTAATTATTTCTACATGTGTAGTTGCGGCATCTAAATGCCCAGTAAACACCATGTGCAGAATAGATTCGTTTTACTTGTGTTGAACTGGTGACGCTGCTTACGCTGCTAGAACTGTATCACATGAGTAATAGTTATAAAAATACAGCCAATAGCTTGTTGTACACTTGATATTATGTAATGGGCCTGGTCCTTTACTTCTTGTGACTCTTGAGATGCCAGCTGAGTGAAGATGAACGCATAATCAGGGCAAATTCAGACTTGATGTAAACCTATACAAATCTCACTGAAATCTCTATTCCCAGTGTTAGCATAATTGTGGTTTAAAATTAATAGTGGCTGACGGTGGCAAAGAACCCGATGTGCCCTGATTTGGTCGTCAGTTATGTGGAAGAGTGAAACCCAAAGGCCAAGTAAACAGATCCCTGCTGTCCACGCGACGAGTGCACAACCTGGCCTCGAATGGGTGACGTGTGCGGCGGGCACGGCTGCTTTACTGTTGTAATAAAAACGGTGCCCTCACCCCAAAGGAGGATCTCGTCCGTGGTGTCAGCCCTATGATAAGTTCATAGGTTAGACCGTGCCATAAGGTAATGATAGAGACTAATCTGAAGTCCAATCTTCAGACATCAGATAAAGAACTTTAAGGCACTGTTTAATGGCTGTATAAACACAGAGGACCGACTTTATCTTATAGCCTCCATCTACTTCATTTATATGGCTTCAGTTCCCATACTATCTACATGCCATACTACAGAAGAGATTAAAGATTCAAAGCTGATTCTTTTCCTACAGAGCTTCGTCAACACCCTTTTTCTGATCATCTTAGCCTCAGTGTAATTCATCCCATATTTATCATCACATCATCAAACTCTGTATGTGTGTGGGGGGGATCTGTATTAGTTTAATTAAATACAGAGACTGGGCAAGCTCCTAAAGTCATTACTTAGAGAAAATTCCCATTAGGGACTGCAAACTCCAACAGGAAGCCCATTTTGGTAAGCTTGAGTTTCAAAATGGCAAAATTTATGCACATATTTTAGATGCTTGATTTTTTAAAAATATAAGATGAAGTGCATTCTTGTAAAAATTCATCTGGGTTGCCGGAAGTCCCAGTCATTCATTTTTAAATCGTTTTTGCATTTCCATGGCATCATTTAAACATCACGGGTATTGAGAGAGGGTTTTCAGTTCCATTTTTCAGTGTGAGATTAGAATGTCACAACAATACAATTAATTTCTGAGACTTTCCTCAGAAAACACTGGGCTGCTTTTTCATAAAGGTTTGTGCCTCATTTTTTTGCGTGAGAGGACAGGGCTCGTAGAGACACTGAGGCAGGACGTGTGCTTAAGTGTACGTGGGATTAGGCAGACTTTTGTTTACTAATGATATTATTAACACCAGTAAATGCTGCAGAGGTAAGTATTCTTCAGGGGATCACGGCACTTCCGAGGGGTACGTGGTTCAGAGCGGTTACATTTCCCTGTATTTCAATATTTCAGCAATTTTTACCTGACCAAACTGCATAACTCCGTAATGAGTAATTTGTATTTCTCTCACAGTTTAATGCAGCACATCACAAATAGCCTTTTTGGCAGGAGGTCTGTTTTGTGAATAGAAAGAAGTAAATGAATTCTGTTTGTGCTGGCTTCACGGACAGGCCCAATAGAAATCTGCTTATTTTGACATGAGTTCCCATATATGGTATGTGACCATCCCGAGATCCCTTTTCTGCACTAAACAAAATGAAATCCTAGGTGAGTTTTCAGCTGGAGGCTGACTTGGAGCTTTGCAGAACGAGCTGCTTCCCTGAAGTATACCCAGTGTACTTTATTCCACAAAATAATGTATCGCTTACTCGGATATAGTAGCCAGAAGATATTTCTCCGCTAGAAGCATTGCTTCCATTCACAGATCAGTTTGTCGAAGGTAAGGATATATATTAGCAGTGTGTCGCATCAGATTGTGGAAAGAAAAAAGTTCTGTTTGAAACTATTTATACAATGTGGAGTTGTTTTTTGTTTAGTGCTTTAGAGCGGCATGGTATTAAGACTTTTTTTTTTCTTTCCTTTTTTTTTTTTTGGTACTGTTTTCCTCATCATATTTGGATTACGTGTACTGGAGAAGTGTAGAAAAACAAGAGTTACATGAATCGAAAGATATTCTATGCAAAGTGGAAATGCTCCGGAGAGCCCTGGTCGAGTTGAGTCATTGTGTGTGCTATAGTTAATGTTAGTTTTAAACTTGGTGTATATATTTTTATATATTGGTGGTTTGAGTTATGAGCGGCTGAAAGTATATACGATATGTTTCAGTTTAATGACTAATTAAATTATTTAATTACTGATTGATGGACACTACGCTTTTCAGCGTTGCTGTTGGCTTCATGCTCAGATCTGACTCTCCGCAGCCCCTTCTCTCGCCTTTGGAAGCGCTCCCAAGGTGCGTGAGAAGAGCTGTTGCACGGTTTGGGATAACAAAGCTCCATCTCGGCAGCGGAAGAGGAGCAGTGTAGAGTATAAGTTGCCTCTAATGCTGTTTTTAGAAGCACGGGCATTTCACCTACCTGTGCGGTTTGGACTGTTTAAGAAGTTCCGGAGACTTTATTTAAATACCTTTACCTCGGGAGAGGGCTGCCTCTAAATACTTTTAGCAGACCTTTCCCTTTACAAGGCTGCAAGAATCTCAGATATTCGAGAACAAATCTGTGACACATCCAATCAAAGCGGCGTGTCCGGACGGGCCGGGGAGCCGCCGCGGGCGCGGAGCCGCGCTCCCGGTCCCTCCTATTAGCGCGGCTTTTCGCGTAAACCCAGCTTATTAGAGGCGACAGCCCTCGATTATTTATTTGATTATTTATTTATTTATTCACGGCCGCGTGGCGGGCGGGCGGGCGGGGGGCTGCGGGG
>PTEX01000015.1:1746797-1909523 GCA_003342815.1 Eudromia elegans | reverse complement strand
GCTTTTAAACCGATAAGGTCGGGACGAGGGGCGAGAGCTGCGGTTTGCGTTACCCAAACAAAAACAAGACCTTGGAAGAAGAGGGAAAAAAGAAAAAAAAAAAAAGGAGGGGGGGAGCGGGAAAGCCGCTGTGGCCCCGGGCAGAGCAAGGAGCTGCAGCCGCCGCCGCTTTGTGCTCCCGCTCCGCGCCCCGCTCCGCTCCGCTCCGCCATGGGAGGCGGCGCGCGCTGAGCGCGCGGAGGCTCCGCGCTCGACGGCACCGTGAGTAGCGCGCGCGCGGCGCGGGGGCTGGAGCGGGAGGAACGCAGGAAGGAAAACGGGTGGTGGGTGGGGGCGGAAATCCCCAAACACCCCAAATCCCCCCAAAAGGACAGGAGAGAGGGATGGAGAAATAACCTCCCCGCGGGGCAGCCCGCGCTCCCCGGCAGCGTCACCCCCGGTGCGGGCGGTGCGGGCCGGCGCTCGGCCGCGTCCTGCCGCTCCTGACCGCGTTGCTGGAGCGCGCCTGGCCCCGCGGGCGTGAGCAGCCCCAGCGCGGGCAAGGGGGACGGCCGCGGAACTGGGAAGCGGAGGGACTTCGCTGCAAGAGACGGGGGAGCGTGAGAAAAACTGGGGGAGAAGCTGGAAGGCAGAATGCGCGGCAGAGAGTTTGACAGCGCTTTCTGGAGCAGGAAATCCTTTTGCTTAATATGTTTAATTTTTCCAAATACCAAGCAAAATATACAGAACCCCAAAAGGGAGCTCTTCCGGATGACAGAATAAACATCTATGCAATTAAATATTTGACATTTATTGACATTTCAGGTGGCTTGCTTAGGGCCCTAAGCTTACAGCTAGGGTGTTACGGAGCTTTTGAACTCTCACAAAACTTTGTGTCCTGCTGTTGAGCAATTGGGACCCCCAACACATCCCCAAGTACGTATTTCTCTAGGTGCTTTCTGCAAACATAAGTAAGAGGGACGACTGATTTTTATAGTGAAAGGTTGATCGTGGGAGAAAAAAAAAAGAAAAGATACCAATGTTTTAATTTAAAAGTGTCTCTTTAAAGCGTGGGGGGCTTGGAGGTTGGGGGTTTGGTTTTTTATTTTTTTATTTTTTATTTTGAAAGCAAATCCTTAAAATCGAAAGGCAAGTGGAAAAGTGATCAACGTTCAGATAGAAAGACTGGTGTAGTTCCTGTCATTTGCTAAAATTTAAAATAATGGCAGAGGTTTGGAGTAGTAAATATTGTTTAGTGCATCCCTGGGAGTATTTAGCTCTAGATACCACTTATACAGAATCAATCTCTTATTTTCCATCGCATACGGAGAGAGTTCGGAAAGCCTCTGCCTGGACCCAGGCTGCCGGTGGGATGCGTGAAATGCTTAACTGTGTGTTTGTGCGTGTGTGTGTGCGCTGTGTGTAAATGCACGCGTAGACGCGCACACAGAGCCCACTTGGCACGTTTGCGAGTGCGTGGGTGGAATGCGGGACGTGGGCAGCCTCCTCCTTGGCCGTGCGAGGCTCCCCGAGGCCTGGTCGGCTCTGCGGATGAGCAGCCTCTCGCCGCGCAGTGACGGGGCGCGTGAGTCACGGTTCATCCCGGGAGCGCGCGGGCAGAGGCAAGACAAGGAATGAGTAATCATTTTGTTTGTCTTTCAATAAGTATGAAATATTCCTTGGGAGCCAAAAAGTCTTGGAAAAGCAGGAGGTCATTCTTAAATTTCTGCGCATAATAGGAGCCTTGTCACTTCGCAGCGCTGCTCTCCGGGAGCGGGGAGCTGGGACACCGCGCGGGGCGTTCCGCTCCTGCACGAAGGAGCTGGGCAGAGGGGAGAGCGCTTTCCAGAGCATTTAAACTGGTAATTAAAAATTCAATAACTGCAATTATCCGCTGCCGTTTTATTAAGTGCAATTTGTCCTTGAAGCAAGCACCTCGTGAGGAAAGCTCTACCCCGTGCTCCAACAAGGCGACTGTACCGGGAGTGAAAGTATCACCAAGTTTTACACGTCAGCAAGGTGCCTTTCGGGGGCCGGTTCGCGTCTTAATTTCTTACCGTTTTGGTTGCTGAAACCTTTATGGCTGTAGATAGTGATTGCACGGCGCTGGCAAGGCGGGAAGGAATGCTGTTTGGGGAAAAACACTCCTGCCTGCTCCCTGCCCCCAGCCCCGCTCGGAAGTGACAGGGGTGGTGGTGTGGATTTTTGTTTTTTTTTTTTTTCCTAAGGAGAAATTTTCTGATTAGAAAATTGCTATTGTCTTGCTTGGAGATTTGAATCCTTAAAGAAGAAGCGTTTTTTTTTTTTTAAAAAAAACAGAGCTTATGTAAGGGTTATATTTTTCTTGGTTAACTGATTTTTTTTCACTTAAAATTTTTCTTCTCAATTGGAAAAAAAGCTTTAAATTATAGCCATTAAAAAAAGAGTTTCTAGCAAGCAAAAATACTGTAAAAACCTGTAATTCAGGCAAGCACCTACATTTTATTTTCTCCGTGCTGCTGAAATTTAGAATCCCTTCCCATTTACAGTTTACTTTTCACAGAACGTTATTAACTTTTTGGCTTCATACATGATCTTCTGTCAGATGCTTTTGATTTGTAATTTAGCAAAGTATAATAAACAGTGCAAAAGTCATGAATTTTCCTCCGCATCCTGAGCTCTGTGGTAGGGAAAATGTGATAAAATGTGTACCTTGAGTCTTGTTTGATGATCTCTCAAAGCAAGTTTGCCTTCTGGAAATAATTTCTGGGGTTGAAGAGCATGGTATTAACAGATTTAATGTGGCTATTCAATGGATTGGTGGAGTACTATGTGAGGTTTAACAAAATGAGAGAGACAAATTGAACGTCAACAAAACCTACATCTGTGAGGAATTATAAATTTAATTAGAAAAAAGGCAAACTTAAAAGACCTCATTAACTAATCAGAATTTGATGTTACTGATTTAAGAATCTTACATGGATGAATTTCAAGTAGCTCTGCCATCAATGTCCTTTTTTTTTTCACCCACTACCTAGTGCCAATATCTGCTGGCCATATTAAGGGGAAAGATATGAACGGCGCTTGAAGCACAAATTATGCAGGGTCCTGTTTTTGATGCATTAAGGAGAATGTGCAGCACATCGCTTATCATTTTTTCAGTTTAAGCAGCGCACAGAGGATCAAGTGTGAGTGACAGCCACTTTTCTTTTTTCTTTTTGAATTTTATGTGCCCCTTTGCCTAGACGGGTTGGGCCAACTGCATTTTTTCCCCCTTACTTTTTGTTTGATATGCGAATTATGTTGCAGAACTTCAATTACCCAGCAATCTGTTGGCAAAAGAGGGGAGTGTTGGAGAACAAGCGCGCGCCACCCAGAAATGTTTTGATTCTATGAACTAGTGGTCGTAAGTGTGGTTCCTTACTACATTGTAATTTTGTACTACACATAAAAAAACTGGAAGCATGTGAAGTGTAGCATTTTGTAAACTGTAACTAATTTCACTCACATCTGTGTCTAATTGTTGTCTGCATTCGCATTCTTGAGAGCAGATTTATTTTTCCTGGACCACTATGTGGATTCAGCTGACCAGCCTAAGTGAGGATTAGTTGTTTTAAAGTTATTTTGATTAAAGAGTCATTTTTAAATATGGTAACGTGCAACACATGGTTTAAATAATCCCTGAGACACAAAGGAATATACCTAAAGTATGTCTAATGAAAATGAAGATTGTGGATATGAACTTTCACAAATCATATAGTGTAAAAGGACATATAAGGTATATATTTAATTCGCTTGGAATGAGATGGGGGTTTTTTTCTGCCCTCTCCCATGAATCCTTAAATTAAATCTCTCCCACTGTACACACAAATACACATGCGCACACAGGCACATGTGCATGCATAAATATGTAGAGAGGTAAGGAAGTTACTGCTTTAAGTTTTGATAGATAAAATAGAGAGGATTAAATGTATTTTAGAACTTGGTGAAGTGTGAATAATATTAATGGATACTTTGGAAAAAAATTTATAAATAGTTGGAAAAAGGAAGCCTTATCCAGGATAAGAGATATGTTTTAAATGATGGTGTGCAAGACGGAGGGAGGATAGCTCTGTAAGACAATTTAGTTCTCACCTGTAATTTTTCCAGGTGTATAGAAGTAACAGCAGAAACATATCCTAAGGCACTGCAGTTTTGGGGGTAAAAAATTGAGAAAAAGACCCCCCACATCTGCTGTTTTTTCAGACGACGTGCCCAGTGCTGAGCACGTCCGCCCCTCTGCTGGTGTCTGGCGTGCTGCGGCGCCGGGCCGAGCACGTCGCGCGGGACGCCGAGGCACCGCGCGTGCAGACACGGATGTCCCCGGCGCGCGGCCGTGCCGCCCCCTGACACCACCGGCGGCATCGCGCACCGCCGGCCTCCCCGGCCGGGTTCCCCTGCCCGGTGCTAGCGCTGCTCGTGATTGAAAGTAACAGAGAAGAGCCATGGGCGCATAGGTGGGGTGTGCCCAGGTGGGTTTTGTGGCACTTAAAATGCCCTGTTGTCTCCCTCGCCTTTTGGACGAGGTGGTTTGGAAGATGGTCGTTTGGAAGATGATGGTTCAGGTTGAATGGAAGTACGCTTGAAAGATTCTTTGTGTGGACGTTAAGGCAATATATATACGCACACTTATATAAATGCATATATTATATATATACGTATATACACACCGTTTCTAAGAGAGTCTCGGGGATACTTTTCACCCCATAGTGTCCCTCCACCTGAACTTTGTCACCTGCCACGAGACCTTGCGGGCTGCGGCAGGAGGCGCTGCCCATGCAAGGCTGTGTCGCTAGGACGGGAGGGCCTGTCACCCACCTGAGCCCAAAAAGGAGGGTTTTTATCCCAAAGCGGAGAGCTGTCGCTGGCTTACCCCCATGGAATCAATGTGTTATCTCCCACCTTGGGGACCCTTGGAGCCGCTGTGGGGAGACCCTCGTCGGCGCGTGGGGTTTTGGCAAGGCGCGTGGGTGCCCTCAGCGTTAACACCCCCCACGGTGGGGACGGTGCCGGACGGGCTCCCGTGGGGCGGTGGGAGCAGGTAGCCCCCCAGACGCCTCCCGCAGGCCCGGGGGCCAGCGCAGCATCGGCGTGGGGCCGGCGCGGGGGCGGAGGGAGCCCCGGGCAGCTGCCAGGGGCCCCTGATGAATCACTGCCCCCGTCATTGGCCGCCGTCTCACGGCCTCCGCGGGGAGCAGAGCAGAGCAGAGGAGGCAGAGGAGGGAGCGCGACCTGTGGAGGGGAGCGCGCCGCCGCCGCCGCGAGCTCGCGCACAATATGCCTGTCAGGGCCCGCCGGCCCTCCTCCTCCTCCTCCTCGTCCTCGGGGTTTAAAGGCCCGAGGTGTCACCCGCGGTGACACCGCTCGGCCCGGCGGAGGCTGCGCCGGCGCTGGGCGCAGTAACGGACGCGTGTGTTCGCTTCCCCCTTGCAGGTGCAAGCGTCCCAGGCCGGCTCCGATGCTGCTGCTGCTTCCCCGAGCTGCAGGTAAGGAGACTCTGGAAAAACCACGTTCTCTCCCTCCTTTATTTTCCCGCGAGCTTTTCCTTTTGCGCTCAGGTGACGGGCTGATATTTGTTATTGATTCCCACATCAAGCTTGTAAATCCAGAGCTTCATATGGGAATGCGGGCAGCAAACTCTGTGGGCTGTGGGCGCGTTTGCTTTTTCAGCAGTGTTTGACTTTCAAGCAAGAGGCTGACTTTTCTTTTTAACTCGTTGTGGAATCGTGCTCTTTATTTCACATGTAGGTCAGTTTGAAGAGCTCTGAAATTAGGGATTTGTGTGGAGAGCTCACGCTAAAAATCTCCATTTAAGGTAGAACTGCGTGATTGAAATGACACCTACGTTTGAGGATATTTAACCATTACCGTGGAAATAATTTTTTATGAATTTTAACAAGTCTTTAAGAAAGCCTGGCCATTTTGTTTAAATAGAAAAATTACTGGTTCAGATGCCTTGGAGGCACCATAACCTCTGAAATTTCTACTGGGAGCAATTACTTAGAATAAGTGCCTCGAGCAGCATTATCGGACGTTTTGGGTATAAAATCGCGGAAGTGCGGGGCACCACGTCTACCACCTTCCCAGGCATGAACCAAGAGGTCTGTCACGGAGGCGGCGGCTGCTCCCGGCCCTTGTGCCAGGCCATAGGGAAGGCGATGGGCCGTATCCAGCTGCCCGCGTGCTGCGCCAGTGCCCGACGTGTGCACCGCGTCTGGATCGCTCCCGCGCCCTGACAGCTGACACGGAGCAGCGTGCTAAGGCGCACTAACACCTATATGGATTCGCTGTATGTTGCACATATCCCTTTTCAATGGGGCACGCTTTATGTAATCCACAGAGCAAACAAGCGAGCAGACATAATAATGTTTTAATGCTGCATTTGTTTCAGCGGAAACACAGGAACAATTAAGTAGTTTGCCAGAGTAAACACATACATCAGGAATATCTCATTCCCTGTCACTAGACGATAGGTTTCCACTATTGCTTCGAGTGTTTTGTTTGGTTTGGAGGCCCATTATATTGCCACTGAGTGGTAAATCATGAAAAAGCCCATGCTAATTTCTTTTTAAGAGAATATATTTCTTCATATATTGGCAAGTCTGTCTTTGCACACACTTTAAAAATATCTGGGGACATGAATGTCTAAAGCTCAGTACTCTATCCAGATTTCTTACTGTTAGAAGATGCAAAAATAGTCGTGATAGCTGGTCAGCACTTGTGTACCTGGAGCAACCATACAAGGGTTAACGGGAGAAAGCTTCCTGTTGGGAGAAGCTGTTCATTTTGTACTAAGTGATTTTAGGATATTTGTTAATAGTGGGCAGCATTTCTTCCAGCAATTCCTCTCTAATCCACATTGAATGTGTCATTAAAAGCAGTTGCCTCTTGTTTTCAGGTCTATGGAA
The DNA here is from genome assembly GCA_003342815.1 of Eudromia elegans. NCBI lineage: Eukaryota > Metazoa > Chordata > Aves > Tinamiformes > Tinamidae > Eudromia > Eudromia elegans. The sequence continues at coordinate 1,902,618 of PTEX01000015.1, read as the reverse complement.
ATGCAGGATCTAGCCAGCCCTCATAGCCGACTAAGTGGTAGTAGTGAATCCCCCAATGGTCCAAAGCTTGATAACTCTCATCTAAATAATAATTCCATGACACCCAATGGCACAGAAGGTGAGCTACTATTTTTTTTTTTCAGTTCATTCATTCAGTGTTTTTCTTACGCCTTGTTCTGTCAATGTTCCTACAGTCATTAAGCTAGAGAGAAAAAAATTGTGTACTGTGTGTTTGTGTATTGTGATGTATAGAAGCTATGTTCAGTGTTTCGCAGTAGTTACTACAAACTACTTGCAGCAGCAGCTCCTGTTCCAGGTTTATGTTCCTTTCATGTAGCTTGAATGCATTGAGGAGACAATATGGGCAACACTTACAAACCTCGCTAGAAACAAACAAACAGATATTTTAGCGATGAGAAAAATGGAAGTGTCTGCAGTTATCTTTTCTATAAAACACAATCTTACCTTCTTTTTTATTATTTCAGTATTCCTTTATGTTTGTATTTCTTGCAAGCTCCCAAGGCTCTGAAAGCTTTGTCAAGTCGCCTAATAAAACTGAGTGTTGAAATTTCCTAGGGCTAGCTTGCTGCTCTGATGGAGTGGCCAAAATTCAAACAGGTGTAGTAATTCAATGGGGTAAACTGATACCTATTTTTCAAGAAACAGTCAGCCAGTTGATAAGTTATGTTTGTTCTCAGTAGAATACTAACAGCAGAACAACTTTTCTACTTTGCCAGTAATGACATATAATGAAATACAGAAGGATTTATGTAATAAGCACTGAAGAATATTCTTTAGAGTAACATTACTCTGGCAGTAGTAGGAAAGATCGTGTATGATTTTTGGCTATCTGTATAGAGAGAGACTTTAAAGAAACATGATTCTAATTACTAGTAATGCATTAAATGCAAATTTTTGATATAAATGTATAATTAAGCAATTATTGTAGCAAATACATGCCTTTTTTTTTTTTTTTTCTTTTTTCTTTCTTTTTGTCTATAAACTGGATGATGTTAGTGTTGTCAGGCTGCTTAGGATTTTGGACATGCATTGCATTCTTCCAGGAAAGGCACATGTCAGTCAAACACATGTCGTCCCCCCTCAATTCCCCAAACATCTCTGTTATTCGTTCTAATTGGAGTCCTCTGTAGCTGGGAGGGCTTATGGGTTATCAGATTAACAGGCCTTTGTGCCAGAGTTGTGTATAACTTCTTACTGCTGTTGCTGTAAAAGTATTGTTGTAAGTCCAAATTTTAAGCAATTTGGGGAAAAGTTAATGCTTTATGTGTTTATGTCATTTAAGCAGAAAAATATTTCATATCAATAGATAGATCTTCTTCCTTTATGGTATCAAGCATCTTATTATATTTTTATATAATAGTGTAAGGTATATACTGATTTTGGTACAGGATAAAATTATCTGACCCTTTTGAATCAAAATCCTTCTTCAGTCCTATGGGCTTTGCGGTAAATTTTCGTAGTTTTTTACTTTCTGTGTAGCTCAAATGTTCTTTAGTAGCCCCCGAAATGGGAAGTGTTCCTTGAAACGCTGAAAGACATTCACCATCTGTCTACTCTTGTTGCTCCACATAGTTGTTGTGTGCAGACCAATGCTCTGAATATTGTTTTATTAATATTTTTTTGTCACGAAATTAGTTTTGTGTTGTATCTGTTCGTGCACTGCCCTTGTGTAGCAAATAGTTCTGAAAGTAGTATTCCTGTTTGTCAATTCGAGTTTATTGACAAATGCAACTTAAATCATAGTAAATTATTTCTCTGCCATCAGAACTTTAAAGTTTAGGTTTATTCATTTGGGTCAAATTCTCCCAAGAAAAATATAACTTGAAATACCCGTTTACCCTTAGAGATGACAGCAAAGCTTTCTTTTGTTTGCGATTTCCCCCCAGGTGACATGGTTCTCCTCAGCACCGCAGACTGGTTACTAAGTGCTAGCACGCAAAGCGCGGCAGGTCTGTGGAGCTGTGGTGAGCACAGCAGCCGTGTGCTGTTAGCATGCATTCTGAGATGTCCAGAGGGAGTCCCGAGGAATATCTCATGCTCAATGGATCTGGCCTGAATTTTTTAAAATTATAATTCCTCTCTCTGGTTGCTCTTAAGTGGCAAATAATGAAAAAAAAAAATAAAAGAAACATTATAGAGTCATTTATTTTTGAACTATATGTGTGCTAAGAGTCACGTTTTGCAAGCTAAATAGATGCTTAAGAATCCATAGGTGGAATTTTGCTGCTAATCTGTTTTATCTTGAGAAAATGTTTGTTCTGGGTTCTTCTAGCTGCTAAACAAGCTTAAGAAAAATATGGAGTGAATGTAGTGAGGCTTTCATTTTTAATGAAGGGTGAAGTTAATTTTTTTTCTCTTCCTGAATTTCTTGGAGCAGAGTCTCACTGAAGTGCAAATGACAGATTATAAGGATGCACGTGTGTGGGGTTGCTAAACACCTTCCTTAAAATGCTCCAAGTGTGCTTTGCTTGTTTGCTGCACGTGCAATGGAAATGTGTGTTGCTGAACATTCACATGTTAAATAGACTACGGCAAGCTGACTTCTAACTGATGCACTTATTCTTGCTCGTACAAAAGAGCCCTCCTCTTTTGGCATGAGGGCTGTCATGTGAATGAGAAACAGGGCCTCCAGGTATATACATATTTGCATGTTATAAATGTGTTGTAAAGATATGTTAAATTTGATTTGGCTCTGGATGTGATTTAGGCAGCTTTCCATGCCCCAAAGTGAAGAATATGTTCACTAGATTAGGGGAAAAAAAAAAAAAAAGAAAGAAAGGAAGAAAGAAAGAAAAAGAAGAATCTGTCTCAAAGTGAAATGGCCCTGTTTCAAACAAATGTTCATTGATTCCTCTAAGGCACATTTTCAGACTTGTCTCTTATTGATGTTGTTCTACAAGAGGATGTGGTTGGAAGATAGCTCGCTGTTATTAGCTAAATTTTTTCAGCTTCACTTAGTGGTAAATTTTCAAAGGACTGAATGGGTGTTTAGTTGTGTGATTGAATCTTAGTTTAATCCTTGCATGCAGCTTTTATGGAACTCTTTGTGTGAACTTTTCTATAACTCTGGTGGGCTTAATTTCTCATCGGTAGAAAAAAATTGTTACAGTGCAAAACTGACCAAATGATGAAGTCCATGGCCTGAATCTGGAGAAATTCTTCCTCTTCTTCTTTCATCTTTGCATTTCTTTTTCTTTTCATTTTTTTAAAGGCAATTGCTATATTTATTTCCTTCTATCTAAAAATTTCTAAACAAATCGGATGACTAATTCTTGTGTTGGACAGCAGTTCCTCTGTGAGCTTCTTCTAACTAGTTCTCTAAACCTCCTTTAAGCTCATCTCAAGTTGTGAGAACTGCTATGGCTATCTGCATGGTGAGGGGAAAATACTTAGCATTTGGGGTTAAAAAAATACTTAAATAATATTAGAAAAATACTAATAGTAAGAAATCCCTTTGCTATTGTTTGCTTTTTCCTCCTTTGCTTTGGACCAGTCAGACAGCATGGTCCTCAAACCAGTTTTGAGGAAACAACAGGAAAATTATTGGTCTTGTCCAACCAGAATTTTCCAAGGTTCAAATCTCATTTGAACCATTATTATGGTGGTTTATGCAATCAAAATGAAAAAGAAGAAATGAAGACTGGGAAAAGATGCAGTGGTTTTCCAAGCAACTACACTTAGTTTTTATTAGGAGTATGGAGGTGCTTCAACCCTTATTTTTGAGTGTACAGAAGGAAGAAGAGAAGACATTTTCATATCAAGTTGGAAGGGAAAATGAACAGCAAATTGAAGATCAGATTTTCAAAGATAAATAGGGAGAGAGATTTCAAAGGCAGTTGGACATCAAAATTCTTTTAGAAAGAGAGAAAAAAAAGTTCCTGCTCTTAAAGTACCTGCTGCAACATGAGAATGAGATCCCACACAAAGGCACTCAGAGCTCCCCACCAGGTGACTACCAGGCAGGTGGCCATTAGAAAGGTTGCCTTAAGTCTGGTGAATGTAAATTCGTCCTCAGGGTTCAAAAGGCAGCACTGTGCAGTAGGTTTGCTGTCCATTTGTAATATTATCGAGTGGAGAGGCACTTGTATTAGGCATTGTCTGAAGACCTGCAAAAAAAGATCCTACCTGCCTTTTTCCAGAAACTTTTCAAAGAGAGATCTTTTGAATTTGAAGGCTTCAATGGCAAATTTCTGAAGGCTTTCGAGCCTATCTTTTCAGCCGACCAGCATGTGTTTGCCGTGCCTGTGATCTGTATGTCAGCAGTGAAGTTATGTAGGTGCCTCTGATGAGCAACAAGGTCTATCAGGTTGGGTCTGGTGCAATATTTAAGAGCTGCAACTACAGAGATTCATCTGCATCCGAAAAAAATTGAAAAACTCTTTAAGTTTGTCTGTTCCTTTAATGAAAGAAGGAAATAACATTACAATAATGCTTGTGAAATGAGTTTACATATGCATATACAAAAGACACTTCAAAGTCAATATCATATTCAAAACAAAAGCCTTTGTCTAAAAAGGAAGCTGTAATTTACAGCATTTTTCAAGAAACAGCGAAAAAATCTGTTTTCTTCCTCAAAACTATCCAAACCTTGCACCTGTCCTAATTTTTCATAACTAATCATTTCACCTCATTCCTCAGTCACTTGCTCTTGGGACAACTACAGCACCTTGTTTTGTTTTGTAATGGATGTTATTTTGGGATTTATGTGCTCTGAGGTGTTTCACTCCTTATTAAATGTGTAATTTCCATTAGGCTCTCCCTACAAAGGAGTATAGTAAATTAGTGGGATAAAATATTGACATCTGTAGAGAGAATGTGAGCCGCTTGTCACTGTGGCACATGTTGATTATGTGGTTATGTGAATTTCTGCAAGTAAAAAGACACTGCATTGTCTTTTACTAGTCTTTTATTATCGCAGTCCATCCTGTGCATCAGCAGTGAAAATTCTTCCTTTTTTAACAATTAGTAATTACAATTTTTGTATATTTTAGGGTGCAGATTGTGGGAGCTGATTCCGATCAGACAAAATGATCCTCCTTTAGGAGATGGTTGGCATCTTTTAACTGCTTCTTTTTGGAGTTTCTGCCAGTCATGTGTGTTCAAGTGGCAGACCTGTGTTTGTGAGGAAGGACTTAACTGCATGCACCTCCATATTTAGACTGCCTGAAATAAATAAAGCCCTATGGAGATGGAAATAATATTTACATTTGGGGTGTGTTAGTGTCAGAAACTGTTGATGTGGGAGCCCTGAAAGAGCACAAGAGGTGGGTAGTGTGGCAAGAGGAAAAGCCTGCAAGAGGTCCCCATCCAACCAGCCCTGCAAAAGCAACCTGGGGCTTGTAGGGGCTAATCTGTGACCTGGTGCCACTTCTGGAGACTGGAAAACAGATAGTCATCACTCCATCTGTCTATGCAAAGGCAAGGGGGAGACTTGGACTGCCTTTCTCCTCCCTGCTCTTTACATTTTTTCTGCTATATTACATTGGCTTCCTTCCAGACTGTCTTATCTGTGCTTTTGTTCTGCTTCCCCGAGAGTCCTTCCGCCTATTTGGAGCACATGTAGCATAATGCTCCATTATTCCCCTTTCAGGGCCTTCTGGCCAGTGGAATAACTTGTCTCTTGCCTCGTTCCAGCCACTCCTTTTGCAAAGTCTTGAGTGAGGAGACTGGCCTCTAAATATTTGTATATTCCTCACTTTTGCTGCAGGCATGTGCATCTATTTGTGGAAAAAGAAAATGCCCATTTTATTTTTCCCTGGAGTGTTTTTTTTTTTCTAACAGAAAGTAGAACTTTTTAAAAAAGAAAAAAAACAACAACAATACTGATTCCCAGAGCCATTTGAGAGAAAGAAAATACTTCAAATCACAAAATCTGAATGGAGCGTCTTGGAAGCACCATTATTTTAATATCACCCTTTTCACCACTTTCTCACGTTATTCTCACAACAAGCATGTTGCTTGCAGCAGCCACCGTTCCCAGCAGTGGCTGGAGCAGAGAGGCATGAGGCACTTGCCAGGGGTGCGTGAGGTCCCTATGCCCTGCTGGCGTGTGATGGCTCTTTGAACCTGTGAGGACCTTCACTGTGTAACCAAAAATTGTACCTGCCCCGTGGGCCTCTCCAACAAGTCTAGGCTCTATCTAATGCGCGGTCCATACGTGTGCAATTGTAATGGTAGGTGGGTCACCCTCTGCCACAGAAGATAGAAATATGGCATAGCCAGTAATGGAAAACAGAAAGACAGAAAGAAATGCAATCTCCTCTCTCTGGGTGTTCCAGTAAGAACTTTAGGGGACAGGCAAAAGACATCCAAGTGTGGGCTAAAAAATCCCACCTTAATAGAAAATAGGGTGATAGCATCTTCAGAGACCTGTGACCTTGCAGGCATTGTGGCACTTCCATTTAGGTGTTACAGGCTTCTGAAGGGAAGAGCTTGTCATGGGTAGGTCAAAAAAGATGACACTTCAGGGTTAGCCAGATCATCTAACGTTGCCAGTGAGTGCTGGAAGAAAATATGTTCCACTTATGAAAGGTTCTGCCTACTTTGTCATTCTGCTTCTGCTCTTTGTGTCTCAGTGATGCATCTTGTACACTAGAATGGTAGAACAGGCTTGAATTCCCCATGAAGTCCTCTGTTCATTGCTTGAAGACCTCTCAGGCTGCTGCAAGGTTGCTGAGGTGACCCTCCCTTTGCCGTTAATGGCTGTGGTCAGTACCACGTGTGCTCCTTGTGGAGCAAACTCTTGCCCATGTGCAGAGGAGTTTCTGTGGTCAGATGTACAATAGAGAATGTAAGAATAAAAAGATAAAATAAAAATACATACCATAACTCCTCTAAAAGGACATATGTTTATGGACATATGCTGTCTCCATTTGGGCAGGAGAGGTGACACAATTCTTTGATACAAATCGACATGAGAATATCAAGGGTTAAGAGTTCTATGTTGATGCGGATATTCTGATTTCCTAGCCAAAGTGAAGCTTTTTAGCTTATGACTGTGCTTCTCAGATAAATATTCAGATTGAAAACTTGATCAGCAGCTACAAATATTATCAAAACTTGCTTCGACTCAAATTGACTTTTGAATTTTTTTTCCAATTTCGTATTGATGTGGTGGTACCGTTTCTTTGTAAATTCAAGAAGTTTTGCTCGCAGATGAGCAGGAAAAATTAAGTTAAGGCTCTTTCGGTTACAGTGCATAGTAAAGAGGAAGATGAGGTTTGCAGGGAAAAACATGTGCAGTGGAAGCTAGGGGCTAGCGGTAGCCAGAATACCACAGGATTTGTGGAGACTTCTCACATCAGAGGAAGATAGAGCAGGATATAGTCTGGGCTTGAACTAGAATGTGCTTCTTTGGGTGGGGACTTTCTTTGAAAACTGAACGTAAATTTAGTCTGGAAATTACCTTGCAGTAATTACCTCCTGGTAATTCCCAGACAAATGAGACTCAGGAAGAATCTTCTGGTCGGAGAAGCAGGAGCAAGTAAGTTTATCTGGCTTCATGGCCAACAGTTGATCATTTCATTGTCTGTGACAATAGGAGAGGATGATGCCCTCAAAAGCAATTATTATAATATAACAGCAAATGTTTATCAAAATATTAAGTCAACTAAAATTTTAAATTTGGAAAAAATATTTGAAAGCCTCATCTGCTTAGAAATCAAAAATTTTTTACCTTTGTTAGTGACCAATAATTATCTTTAGATATCATGTTGGCTTCGGGTTTCTGCTGGGTACTGAAAGGGCATAGTATTAAGTAAAATAGTGTATGATTAGTAAGCAGCACGTGAAATACTTGATCAAGATATACCAAGCCTGTGAAAAGGTGAAAGGCTGTATTAGCATACTGTGTAGTTATTAAAATTGAGAATTTGTGAGCACTATGAAATTTTCTGTTTTTAAGCAGTAATAGCTTTACATTCTGCACTTGCTTAATACCAGGGCCAGAAAAGGGGGAGAAAGTGAGAGAGATACTAAAGATGTTATCAGATGAAAACAAAAATAATGTAGAGCCGTGATTAATGGATAAACTCTGCAGACCAGAGGAACTACAAAAGTTTAGGGTCTTTTAAAATATACATTGCACCTGTATGATTTTAAAAATAGATCAACTTGTCTGAGTATGGCAATTTTTTTTTGCTAAAAAAAAAGACTTTGTAACATCAAAGGAATCTAAGTGAGGAATATAAAATGTATATGGTTTGTGTTGCTTTAATGATGCTGTTAAACTGGGTAGTGTCTGGACCTATCAATGCTAATTTTTTTTTCTTTCACTGAATGTAAACAAAAGAGGAATAACATCCTGGAGGAGTATTAAACCTGTTCAAAATTTTTGATTTTTAATTCAGTTATATTAAAGCAATTCTTCTCACATAAAATATCACCTTGAGACAAAATAAATTAGGGCCAAAGATTTGTATTTAGAAAAAAGTACATAAGTTAATTGCCTCATTTATTTTTTGAGACCTTTGTGACCCATGAATATTGAGAGCTGTCAGCCAGAACTGATTTCATTTTGCTCATTTATTCATATAATACAACCACATGAGTTTGTGGGTTCTGATATCAAGCACTCTCTCCTAGTGGAGTTCAGAAACTAATTTGTAATTCATCACTAACCACCTCTTGCAATATTGCTGACAAAACAAGGCACACGGTGCTTACACTCTAAAAGTGTCTGAAGATGAAGCATTTTGACAACCAGTTTAGAGCTCGACCAACAGTTATGCTATCGCAGAATTTTTTACTTCATTTTCCGTGTGTTTTATAGATGGATTATCTGCTAGTCCTATTTTTTCTCTATTATTCTGTTGTGTTATTTTCTTATACAGTCTCTTTTTAATTCTTGTTTTTAAAACCTTGTCAATAAATAAATAGGAAGAGAAAAACAGTAGGGAAAAATATCTCTCTGGTGACACAGATATTTAACTCTCTAAATCAAATCTAAATTTTCAGTTCTTGATAAGTGTTTAGTGTTTGCGGCAGATGAGGAATCCATCAGATTTCTTCTTGAAGTTCTTTATACTCTGTTTTCTTACAGTCATTTGGCTAGTATTAAAACTTAGCATATTGATAAAACAAAGTCTCTGTCTGAGGTGAGCCTAATGATGTCTTGCTAAGTTCTACTCTGGTAGTGGAAGAGCAGAAATGGGAATTCTTCTGCTTTGCTTTCTTTGGCATCTGCCAGAATTGTGCGTGCTGTTGGAAATTCCTGGAAAACTTGCAACGTGTTCTGTATAGAAGTGGAACAGATTTCCCGTTGTCCAACTGTGAAAGCTTAGAACGGATTGCAGGAATATTATTGCACTGGAAAAGAGACTGAGCCACCCTCCAGAACCTGTTTACCGAGTGTGTTACCAGGCCCCAGGGAAGACTGACAACATGTAAAAAGGGAGGTTGGGATCTGTAGTTGCTGCGCACAGCATAATCTGGGACCTTCCAAAACTTTGCTTGCATGGACAGCTCCGTATTTTCACGTGATAGATGTGGATTACTGAAGACTTGCCACAGTAGCAGCTCCTTTCACAGCTCTCTTTCCCCGTGATTCTGGAGGAAAATCTGCTCTGTTGAGGCCACATTTGCCTAGGGTGAATGACAGATCTCCCTCTACAGTGAGAATCCACGTAGTAGAGTTTTTCTGATGGGGAAAGGCACGGCTGTTTCTTCTTAGTTCTCCCTTTAGCAAGCTTTCATCCTTTTGAAACGTTTTTAGGCTGCAGGCAGAAGGAAATACAAGGTTGTTTTCTGGCATTTTGATTAAAGTGCTTGGGGAATGGATAGTTTTCCAGTCTCTATCCATCTTTATTAAATTCTCAACTAGCTGCAGAGCAAAGGTCTGTTAAGGTCATGGTCATTTCTAAAGAAGGAATGGCAGGGCATGTTTATTCTGACCTTACTAACGTGTATCCAAATCAGGAACAACATGGGTAGTCCTTCTTATCCTAATTTTCATACATTCAGGAAATATAACAGTTGAGAGAGGAGGAAAATATGAAACAGCTCTTATCAAAAAATTCATGAGCACACCAATCAGCAAATAGAATTGATTTCCATGAAGAAGACACTGCAGTGTATTTCATATATTTTTTCCTATATCCTATATATTTTCCTAAGAAGCAGTGTGTTAAGTAAACAGATTCAGTTCTAGGCATTTTTATACTAAAATACTGCTCATGAGTCATTCCATTTTTGATTAGATTTTTCCCCAGTTCATATCTTTAACAAACAGGTCTGAGATCCAGATTACTGGCGAATGGTACTAGGTCTCTGTATTGTGGGAAGTGTCTTAGCCTAGTCCTAAGACTGCAAGTTACAGTGATCCAAAAACATAGTATTTTATTTTACAAGGAATAAAGGAATCTTTTCCCCAAGACAGAACAAGGAAAGAGTTGGGAGAAGGCACATACAGAAATCTTCCTTCCTGTGAATCTTTACCCCAAATTGGGTTGATCTTTCTTCTCTTCCTTTCTTTTTCCCCCTCTCAGTTGTCAACTATAGAGAAAAACATCCTTTCTTGCTGTTCCCAAAGGTATAATTGCATTAAGGAAGTTAGGCTAGGATGACTTGCAGAATTTTGGGAAAGCTGGAGTAATTTTTGAAGCTGGAGTGATTTAGAGCCTCGTTACAAAACATAGTGGTGAAAAACTTTTATGAAAAAGCAGAAGATAATGTAGGTGTAGCTCTGGATCTCTACATTTAATGTAGAACACTTGTAAAAATCTGGCAGCTTCCTGAAAGTGACTTGGACTGGACACTAGAAAGTTTTTTTTTCTTTTTTTTTTTTCATCTGTGTACTGAGCTTCACATATTTAGTAACAAAATGGCTGTCTGGACAACTTTGTGTTCCTAAGCAATAGGTTTGGATCAGAGTTGTAGTTCAGCCGGTACGGTCTTGAAGGCAATCTCCCGATCAGGAGTGTAGCCAATGTGCTCCAGCTGTTGTGGGCATGCCGTCCTTGAGACGAGGCTAGACCTTGTATGAATTAACCCCGCCTAAAACACCCAGCTCTGGCTACTGGACCCTCTGCACCAACTGTTTCTCTCTATAAATCCCTTCCCATTGGGCTTCACTTCTTCCTGAATTCTGCATGGAGCTACTACTGATCTCCTGAGTTAGCCAGCACAGACAAAACATCCTGCGTGAGAATCAAATGGAAATAGGGGGTGATTAGTAAAATCTTGAGAAGCTGCATGAAAATCCCTTGGATGAGGTCAACTGAAAGAAATAGTGAGATGTGGAAATAAGAATTTGTATTGGTAAAGAAGAGAAAGGTCCTTCATCAAAAGGGAGAAGTTCCCCTCCTTCACCCTTTGCAAATCTAGTGAAAAAGGGTCTATGTTAATGATGTTTGCAACTCCTAAATATATTCCTGTATGCATATATATTCTTACACAGGCATACACACACACTTAGCATCAAGGTGACACTAAGGCTTTAGGTGTCAAATAGGATGTAGTTCCCTTGTTTTTCCTGGATTCATTTTCTGTCATCTTATTGAACTGAACTGCGCCACTGAAAGGTCAGACATGCACCAACTCCAATGCGTAGGAAACAGCAATTTGATGTCAACAAGATCCTTCTCGGGATGCAGATCATAAAATCAGCTCCGTTGCTTTGTGAAACACCATCCTCATGCTTGCTTTTTGCATGCTGTGAGCCCAAAAGCTGCACATGTGAAAATGGAGCTGACACATGGCCGTGCTGCTCCAGGAGCCGCTCCCCGGGAGTAGGTATCGCGCCCGCCTGAATCCCGAATCCACGCCGGAGCAGCCTCCTCTCTGGAGACTGGGGCACTGACGTTACACTGTAGCAACAGACAGCAAAATTTGTTAACCGAAATGAGGCTTTTCTGAAAGTCAGTAATCAACAATTAACTACGGTACTGCATGAGCCAGGAGTGAATCTCTCTTACTCTCATCCTGTCTTAGTCTCTGACAGCTGTGGTGGATTTCTGCTGGAAAGAGAATAAAATGTAAAAGCATTCTTTTTAGTAAAATGTCTGTCTTATTCAGTGCTGCTGAGTATGAAGTTGCCTTTTGATTTTGAGAAGAGAAATCTACTGTGATGAAAGTTTTTTTTCCCTTTTTTACTTCATTTGAAATTTTCATTTACTTCATTTGAAATTAATTTGGATTGGAACATTTTGGCTAGAGTTCTGACAAAACCATTTAAAAATGCTTTTTCTATTATTATCTTAAATCATTGTATTTCAAGCTTGCAAATGTCTCTGACTTGATCTAAACGTAGCTCCTTCTTGCTGGGTCTGGAGGCTTAAGAAAAGTCAGGACAGGTGCAGAGAGCTGCATGGGGACTTCTCATTTGTTGCAGTGGCTTTTATTCCTTGGGGACAGAAATAACCCTCTTGGTCATTTTATATGTATGTGTAAATCGTAGCTGCCAGTATTTTGCATTATCTGTACACACAAGTACATAAAATGCAAAATATCGCTAGCCCTGATTTAAACATTCTGGGCAGACATTTGTTTTATTGAATTTGTGACTGTGAGCGTGTGTGCATGTGTGTGCAACAGTACTAGGTGCATATAGAATATATTTTATTTATGTTTCTATAGTTAAAACAGAACCAATGAGCAGCAGTGAGATTGCTACTACTACTACCACAGACGGGTCTTTAGACAATTTCTCAGGATCAGGTAAGGACAAAACAAAGATTTTATGCTCAGCATTTTTTCACTTATTATTTTCTTTTCCCATATGGCCGAAACTTGTGCACAAATGTTTGAAAAGTTTGGTGGACTTTGCAGCTTTTCCCTATTTCTGCGCATCTTATTCAAGTCAGTAAGAGCTTCCTCTGAGTGAAGACGATATAGTATCACTGATGTCCACTGGTGTCTTCATTAAGAGTCTCACCAGGGAGCTGGGGAGCAGCCTGGCGCAAAGTAATTACTCTTTTGTTTTCTGTGAGTAAACATATCTGCCTCTGTGGTTTGTGTTGTAATTGAGGTGAAAGTCTGGTTCACTTATTTTTTTGTTGTACTTTGTTATTATCAAGGTGTTTTTGTCAGTCTTTTTTTTTCCTTTTTCTTTCTTTTTTTTTTTTTCCTCCTTACTGGAAGCCAAACGCATCCTAGCTACTAACATTTATGAGGCAAATACTGTGAGAAGGCCCCAAGACAGTTTTACATACCTATGGATTAGCAGTGGTATTTCTAGCATATCATTCTTATGGCACAAATCAAAATAAAAAAGGGATCTAATAATGGCGTTATATTTCCAGAGCAGCAAAATTTGACATCTCACAACCAGGAAGGCTGCAAGTAACTAGCCTTTTCCTGCCCTGTTGATATTCCCCATTTTCTGTGTATGCAGTTGAGGATGAAAGGTGCAGACCTTAAAGGCCAATGAGGTTTCTGGGATATTTTAATTTTTTCCAAGAAGAGGAAAACAGTAGCTACGTAGCTCTGTGATGATGTGACTAAAGCCTGGGCCATAACATTTGAAATATATAAATATTATATATAGACACACAGCGGTGTATGCCACAAAGAAAGCAGAAGTGCAGAAGAATGACAGCAGCTCTCTGCTTTAGTCCCAGCTTACCAAGCACTCCTGGAGTGCAAAGATGATGGATTTTCCCTGTAGTTGGCCAGGAAAGGGGCAGCTGGCAAAGGGTAATTATCAGGGCCTTGTTTACTTGCAGGTCCTCAGTGGTGGGGCCTGTTGTTTCTCCGGCTGTCTGATTTTACAGTAGTTTCCTAACCTGCAAGCGACCCCTTCCTGGCCAAGGGCTCCAGTACCCCTTGGGACAGAGAGCAGAAGTGGCACCCAAATGGCAATCGGAGCGGGACATGCTCACGGTGTAGGGAGCTCCTGCAGAGAAGGATGGGAGCAGAGCACCCATCGCGTCCGACCTGAGCACCCCTAAATGCTGGAGGCTTCCACAAAATCTGTGTTAGCAGTGGCTGCTTTTGCAAGGGAGACTTCAGTGTCTGAACCACAGGATGGGAAGTTCAATATTGAGCCTTTATGCATTACTAAGGTCTAAAAGCGTTTTAGAAATAAGTGGATAACATGGAGAAAAAAAAACAAGCGAGGGAGATGCAGTATGGTAATGCATCCTATGCATTATGAAATTATTTCAGAAAGAGGCACGTGCACTGAAGCTGAGCATATGTTTTCAATAGAGGCATGCATAAAGCTCCTTCATAAAATGCAGGTCTTAAAAATTCTAAAAGTTAATAAAAAGTTGCACTTGAGATATCACAATCCTTTGAAGGTATGAAGGAAAATGTTTCCATTAGGAAATAGATTGTTTGCATTGAAAATGTTGTCTGTGTGCGAGCTAAGAATCAACTATTGCTCTAGAGTTGTACAAAGGGGCAATTTAGTATTTGAAATTTGTAATCAAGATTTTAATGTTAAGCATTCTTGCATAGTTCCTGATAAAATATTATTTTCTACCTCAGGTATCAATGATATTTGAATTTAATTAAAGTCTTGTTAATATTCTGAAATTCTATTAGGAAAAATAATATTTATCTTTGGTGTGTGTATTTACACTTCTGTGTGCTTTCTTTTCTCCTCGGCGCAGCAATTGGAAGCAGTGGTTTCAGCCCAAGACAAACACACCAGTTCTCCCCACCACAGATTTACCCTTCCAAGTATGATATCTTTTAAAAATAATAATAATAGTAGTAATAATAATAACTGAAATAGGCAGATTTTAACCTCATTTAAAATAATAATTGGGTCCATCTGTTAAGTCATAATTTAAACCACAGCAGCTTCTAGGAAAAAAAAAAAAAAAAAAAAAAAAAGATGTGTTTTTTAACACTAAGAATGTATTTGAAAAAAAATATTTGGAAAAGTCCTTATTTTACTTATTCCTTTATTATCGATTTGTTATTATTGTTTTGTCTTTGTCTCGCAGTTTCTGTTCTCTAGTGCAGGCTACGGTTATGCGTTAATGAAGTGGCAGGGTTGTAATAAGGCTAAAAATAAGTGCTGGCGTGTCTCTCTAATGCAGTGCCTGTCCTATTTTCTGTCGTTTGTAATCAATAGCAGGCCATACCCGCATATTCTCCCGACCCCCTCTTCGCAAACCATGGCTGCGTACGGGCAGACGCAGTTCACAGCAGGGATGCAGCAAGCTACCGCCTACGCCACCTACCCGCAGCCCGGCCAGCCCTATGGAATCCCTTCGTATGGTAAGAAACCACATCCGTGCCACTGTATGTATGCCTGAGGTAAACGTTTCTGAGACGATCGCCCGGCCCTCACCTCCGTGTTCAGCTGCGCTCTCGCACATCGTGGAAAAGCCACGTAGAGTTTCCTATTGGAACGAGCGCAGCTGAACGGGCGTGTTGGAGCACTAAGAAGCCACTCGAGGTCTGCTCCGATCTCGCTAAACTGGCAGGTTGAGGAGGGAGATTCGTCAGGTTTTACCAGGGATATAACAGAGGCAGTGCTGAAATGGGGAAGCGGCACTCGGGACTTCCATTACACAGGCACAGCTCGTGGTGATCCCCATGGAGCTGTGCTCACCTGCACGGTGGCAGAGCAAGTTGGTAAATAAACTTCGGCTGACCTGGATTATGATATTGACAAGTGAATCAGTGAAACTGCAGTGATTTTGATGGAATGAAGGCCTGATTCAAAAGACCTCCCAAAATCTCGCTTGCAACGCTACAGAACTCCCTGGAGCTGGAAACTGAGGCAAATTGCCACTAAAGCTCCACTTGTGTGATGAGGAAGATAGTACTAAGTAACAAATCTTTCCCCCAAAATTTAATTTAAAATCAAGCTGCTGTGGGTGAGACCATTTTGCTGCCAGACTGTCTGCTGGCAGACCACAGAGCAGTTCGGCAGCGAAGATGCATTATTCGAAAATAGGTCTTATATTCCTCTTGGGGAATATACTGAAAATATACGATCCACGTGCTTTTAGCAGCATATTTTGTAAAAGTACATTGAGATAATGTAAGTTTTATACACAAGGGGACAGAACTCACAGTGTAGGCTTGTGCCCCTTAAAATTATTGAAAAAGCTAAGTGCAAGACCGGGGAATCTTTAATCTTGAGTCTGCAAGTTGAAATGCACAGGGGCATAAGCATATGTTACAGCGGATTACTGTGGACAGGAGGTAGAATAAATAGGTTATTGTTTTCACCGACTTTATAAGATAAGTGTTTCATTAGTGTTTTGTCAATAATTATGACCCAAAGTAACATTCTTCCTATGGTTTCAGTTCTGATTACTTACTGCCAGAAATATGGTTATACACATGAATTGGATGTCTCAGTTCCATTCCACTTATTTTACACTTAGACAAACAAAATACTGTAAAAATATTTAAAATACATTTCCAAGACTAAGAAGATGGGGGTTCTGCCAAAGAAGAGAAAGCTTTTGTTCCCCATGAGTGTCTGTTTCTTCCCGCTGTCTCAGGTGGTCCCACGACAGACAATACCTCTCCCCACAAAGCTTTTCCTGACACATCTGCCCTGTGGACACCTCCTATTCCTATTTGGCTGTCTGGTGGCTTGGCCAGCCCAAACAGTGACTTTTTTGTTTTTGCTTGGTTCCTCTGGATGAAATCCTGACCTCAGTGAAGTCAGCTACAAAACTCCCACTGACTCGAGCAGGGCCTTGGTTTCACTGCCTCGGCGTAGCTGCCTCCCTGTCGTCGGGGCTATAATTGAGAGCTGCTTTCCTTGGCAGTTGCTAGCTGGGGGCTAACACGCCTGCCTGCTCTTTTGTTTTGTTTTGTTTTGATTTTTACCGAGCCCATCCCCTGTGACGAAGACTTTGGATAATTTGCACATTGTAGAGTTGCTTTTGCTGCTAAACCAAATGGGTCTGTATGCATTTTGGTCTCTTCAGACAGAGCCTCATGACAGGGGCTAAGGGGCTTCTTGCTGGTGTACTTTATCATGTAGCAGCGATATTTAAAAGCAAATAACATTTAGAAAGTTCTAGCAGTTATCCCCATATATATTTTGTACATTTAAGGCTCATCATATAATCTGTGTTCCTGAAATAAATTGCTTGGGGAACAGTGGGATGCTCATTTGCACAAAGCAAACAAAGAAGTGGAGAGTTGTTTAGAGCCTCCTCTCCCCTTGGGTCCATAGCATAGATCTCATGTATCATATGTTTTGCCTCTCTCTTTTCCAGGCAGAAATGTTCCAGCAGGTATAAAGACAGGAGACTTGTGTGACAAGAAAAGCTTTGAAATGGGATGTAAGGGGGATTTTGTGCTTTTGTTTCTTGACTCTGGGACTCACTTGAGGGGGAAAAAATGTTCTTTAAAGTTCCTTTTTTCTTTTTTTTTTTTCTTTTTTTTTTTAATGTCACCTATAATTACACATTCACATATGGACATCCCTCAAGCTGTTCCCTTAGGGCACACTTTGGGAAGGTATTCCCAGATTGAAAGCATCTAGCCTGCCCGTTTCTGCCCTCCCACAGCTCGGCCATGCCGAAGTCGGGAGGGCAGGAAAGGGGGTGGAGGGGAATGCCAGGGACAGCTGTGCCTGCCAGGGCACTCCTGGCGCTGCGTCATCCACAAAGCTGCTGAGGAGGCTGGAGAATTTCCTGCAGCTCCCTTCTCCTGTCTCCCACAGCGTCCCGTGATGGGCTCCTTTACCTGCTCCTTCTCCTCCTAGATATGGAAGTCCAGTTAGGTTTCCTTACGCTGACCCTCTGTGTGTTTTAGAGCTGGTAGCAAGGAAAGGAGGAGGGTACACGGGGATATAGCGAGTGAAGGCCTTGTAGAGGAGAGCAGGTGAGCAGAGCAGGTCTCCAGAGAGAAAAGGCTCCTCAGGGCTTGGAGTGTGGCAGAAGGACACGTCTATGTCAAGCTGTCTTCACTCGAGCGACATCCCCTGCCCGCGCCTCTGATCAGCTCCCATCTGTAACTAAGCATTGAATCAGTCTGTTAAAGCTGGGCTAGAATTTAAAACTTGATTTAGTTCAGCTTTCTCTAAGCAATATTTAACCGGCATTTCAGAGGTCCTTAAAAAGCCAACAAATGGGAATCGTTCGTACCAAAACAACCATAGCAGGAGGTTCCCACTGGAAAGGAGGTGTCGAATTCATCAGTGTGATTGTTTAATTGCAACATGAAATAGAAGAGGAAAGTAAGCACCAGGGAAGAACAAGCAAACGGGGTTAGCCTGGCAGCTAGCGAGCGTGGCAGAAGGAATTAAGGATAATTAATGACCCCCGTTGGAAAATAATCAAGAAAATACTCTGCCATTTGTGCATAGGGAGAAACTGAAGTTTTGCAAACACAGTAACTTTTAAGCTCTCTCCCACCTTCAAATACTGTAGAACATTGTTTGAAAAAACCCAACCAGGAAATGGAGTTAGATTAACAGACATTTTCAGATGAACATTACTAATTCTCACTTAGTTCATTCTGTTCAAATAATAGTGGTTTCTGAACAATGAGGTATCACTGAAAGCCACAGTGACACATAAGAGATTTATGTTACTTTTCCATTTCTTTGGCTTTAGTGTTTTTATATGGCTTAAATGATAGTTCATGTTGGGACATGGATATTAATAAAAGTAGAGGACAGAGGGTGAATTGTGTACATTCCTCAGTATGCCATTTGCTGATATTTGCTTGCTTACTCATTTACAAATTTATGCAAAAATCACTGAAGTTGGAAGGCAAGCCATTCATTTAATTGGCCTTCGGTTATTTTATCATTGAATTTGGAAACAAGAAGGTGATGTGTAATGGATTTCCCTGTCAGTGCAGATTAATGAGATTGCTATGTTTTTCCCAGTTTGGGAGATGGCTTTAGGAATATTTCGTGTCTGTGTGTGTTTATTTGTTAACAGTTTGAAAGTATTCTATCATTTTTAATTAGCTTTGAAAATCCACTTTGCTGTTGATGCTGAAAGTTCTTTTTATCTTCCTTTAAAGAAGTGTTTAACTCCTTAGAAAGCTATGGAACTTGGAACCATATAACTTTGATGCAGGAATATTATACAATGCAAATCTAAGTTATGTCATTAATGGGTGGATGGCAGGAGAGTTTGGCTATGTTATGCTTCATTAAAATCATATAAAGTTGCTAATCTACCTCTGTGAAATGTCATGAATATATGGAAAAGTTAGCCTCTGGCAGGAAAGGAAAAAAAGAATAATGCAACTTCCTGTTCATGTATAAATTTCTTTTGCAGTTATTGGAAACATAGTTTTAAATTTAACCTCTCCCTGGTGAAATGCAGTTTTATGTGTACTTTCAGACTGCCTTTACCCTATCTATGCGTTATATACTCTCAGTATTCCTTCTCTCATGCATGCAGTAGTTAAAAGTGCTATTAATGAAGTGATTTAATTTTCCAACCCTGTTTGAATATGAACAAATAGATTTGCTGTCACTAACTGATTTAGGTGCATTGTGGGCAGGCATCAAGACAGAAGGCGGATTGTCACAGTCTCAGTCACCTGGACAGACAGGATTTCTAAGCTATGGTGCAAGCTTTAGCACACCTCAACCTGGACAGGCGCCCTATAGCTACCAGATGCAAGGTCTGTATACATAGATACTACCATTAATTAGATACAACTAACACCATGTGATTTTCCCTCCTAATTTCTTTGCATTCCTAGAATAAAAATGCATGTTTGACTGAGTACTGGCTTGCCTCTGTTGCTGTTGCAGCTGGAGCTGACATGCTGATTGCCTTTGCTGAGAGCGGCGACAGGCCAGCTCAGCAGTTTGGAAGAGACCTCACTTTGAGACTTCATCAGTTTTTTAATATTGAAGTGTTTTAGTGTTATTAAAGAAAAACTTGTTTCTCCAAATAGCAGAAGTTTAAAAAATAATGAATGTGACAAAGTGAGTCGTGGAAAACATGTCAGGATTATGAATTTAGAAAGTGCCAAATATAATTTGACACCTAAGTGTGCTTGGGGAGGGAAAAGATAAAAATACCTACTGCAGCTGTGGAGGTAGCTAAGTAATGATTGAAGTCTTTTTGTTTGAAGTCTATTTAAAAGCTTTAAGTTCTATTTTAAATCTTTAAGTCTTTGTACATGATGGTTACTATTATCAATTATATTTTATTGTCTTACTTGTTTGCTTTACTTAATGTCTTAAAAATCTTTCCCCCTCATTCTACTCTTCCTCATCTTCCTCTGCATCCCCTCATTACTGGTTGAGTGATCCTGATCCTGGATTTTCACCATTTTGCAGATATTTAAAAATGCCCTTTTTTCCTCTATACGAATAGCTAATTTTAGATGTCCATTTTAGGACCCTTCACCTCTGAGTCAGAGATTACTGATAGAGATTCTAGCACTGAGGAAAAAAGTGCTCTGCAGATTCCAGATCTTATACATAAGTATAAGTATACATAATAGGACCATATTTTTCTAAAGTTTAGTTCCTTTCTTTATTATCTGCTTCATTAAAACTGTACATCATCCTATTAACACTCCATGAAATGTCTTGAGGCAGAAGTGCATTCAGAGATCAAGTGAAGGAGGTTTTGCCTTTGTTCCACAGCTTTAAGGGTATATTGATCCAGTCCTTTGCTCAGACAGGAGAGGCCTTTTCTTTCTTTCTCTTTCTTTCTTTTTTTTTTTAATCCCTTTTTGAACTGTAGAGTAGCTTCAGTACCGCAGAAGCAGCCATCTGACATCTGAAGTATTGCTTACTTGTAGTGCACTTTGGCAAGGAAGAAGAGTATGATATAAGATTAGTATGTAACCTTTCATCTGACCATTGATTAGGAGTGAACTTTTACTCATCTGCATAGACAGAGCTGTAACCAGATGAAAACCAAGGTTTGCTTTCGACTGGTAGCCTTATGTAGGTATATATGTATAAATTAATAGAGATATTAAAATAGATATATAGGAGAGAGCCAAAAATGTTTACCTGTGAATATGAGGAGCTCCTAGATAGACAAGCATTCCAGCTTCTAAGGAAGTGAATTCATGGTCATTAGTAAATACAGACATTGAAAAATCACGTCTATATTGTTTACAATTTCTATTGTCATAATGCCTTCTTACCATAGTCAAGTATTGGCACCCTGTTGTTCTAACTTGTGTTGAGACTATATTCTCATACGGCTACACAACATGGAGACAAAAGTAAAACATAGAGGCTGTGAGATCCTAAAGTAACAATAAAGCTGTTAGTGCTTAGATATAAAAAACACTACTCTCCCCATATGGGTTATCTACCACTTGTAAAGATGGTTTTTGTTCTTTTGTTTTGTAAAATTTAGAGCAGAGATGTCACTAGAAGGGGATTTTAGGGAGGACAGTGAAGTGCTTTTGCAGATGTCTATGGGAAACTCATTCAATGGAGGGAGGAAAGGGGGAGCAGCTTGAGATAATGTGAGAGTGCTTCTTGGAAAATTTTAAGAGTAAGCAGTGAACTCTGGCATGAGAGAAGCAAAACTCAGACTCAGTCAGTGGGCTGCATAGAGACCTGTCATAAAGGGTATTGCTTTGTCATATGCAATATGCAAAATAAATATCAGATGAGAATTGTCAAGGTCAAAAATATGTGTCAGTTGTCAGGACAGGGAACAGTAGGATCTTGGAAAGCATTTCAGCCATATGCATTGAAAGACCAGGTTCTAAAAATATTATACAAAGAAACACATTGATGTCTACCCAGTTGTGCAGCCTTGAAGGAGGAGGGATGACTGCACCGCCGTGTAATCGATTTCATGCTCATGCTGTCGGCTGACGCTGAGGGAGGAGGTGGTTTGTGTCTGAGTCCAGCCTGCGCCCCGCGCGTCGCCTACGGGCTGCCATCCGCGGGAGGTGACACAGAGAGGACTCGGTTCGGTCTGGGTTTGGGTAGAGGAGCCGCGGGTCAGCGATGGAGGGGTGTGGGCATCACCACCACGTGTTGGCCCAGTGTGCCATGCTCACGAATGCAATGGTCTCTGTGTGGTGTGTGGGTGCAGAAAAGCCTGCTCAGCTCTGGGAACCCTGCGCATAAGGATGGAAGTAATTGGTGGAGGGAGAAGGTGGTGAAGGAGAAAACCTGCTGACCACATCCTTCTTACTGCTAAGTGTTCTTAGTACATACCTATATTGTGCACTAGAATATATGTCTTTTTAATGCTTTTTTAATGCTTTTAAGCTAACTTTCGTATTTCGAACAACTCAAAATTGTCCTAATTCCTCCTCATGATTGAACAGATGTTAAAAGTAAACAGGAACATTTTTTCCCTTTTCACAGTTTTAATTTTGGAAGGAGGAACTACTCAGAGTCCAAGCTGCTATTCAAGGGTAGAATTAATTCTCTTCCCAGAAAACCAGGGTAGTGCTGTTGCTGCTGTTGGGTTGTTTGTGCATAAACCTGCAGCAAGGGGAGAGCTTTCTCTTGGGATAAGTCGAGATTTACCAGTTCCTAGTAGTCGTGGGGCTTGTGCTCCCTGGTTTGGGGCTACCTTGCACTCCGGAGCCTTGGAGTTATTCCATTCTCCTTGCTGGGGCAGCCAGCTAAGCCCCATGCTTTCCCCAGCCCTACCACAATGACAGCACGGTCAGTCCCTGGATGATGGCTGAGGGGGAGACGGTAGCATCTGGAAATCTGGAAGGAAGTCGCTGTGTGGGACTCCTCACGACGGTTATGCTGGTACAAGTCTCTGGGTTTCTTAGGGATGT
The DNA here is from genome assembly GCA_003342815.1 of Eudromia elegans. Taxonomy (NCBI): domain Eukaryota; kingdom Metazoa; phylum Chordata; class Aves; order Tinamiformes; family Tinamidae; genus Eudromia; species Eudromia elegans. Next base: position 1,879,977 of record PTEX01000015.1, on the reverse strand, counting down.
TTCGTCCCTACAGTGGAGCATCCTCTCCCCTGGGCACGTCCACAGAGCTGTTCCTCATCAGCTCCTTCAGGCTATTGAAAGGCCCCGCACACGAATAAGGGCCATGGCAAGGGGCCGTGCTGGCCGTACTGGCAGGACGAGCTGGGCAAGGAGAAGCAGCATGGAGAGGGCTGGGGCTGGGGCTTGGGCAGGGGCGCCGCGCACGGCGGCGAAGGGCCCTCACCCTGCGCGGAGCGCCCATGTTGCTCCAGTTACGACGCTTGTTGTGTTTCCGAGCACGCTGACCCATCACTTCGGGAATCCATCCATAAAAAGTAAACGTTAAGGTATTTGGTTATTATTCTACAGCGTAAAAATATTGTGCTGGATGGCTAAGCAGTTACTAGGACAACAAAGGGGAGTTTGCCAACGGTTTTTAAAACACTGCGAGCGAACGGAAGAAACCTCGAGTTTAAGGAGCCCATCTGGCCGCCCCCGGCTCTCCGGGGAGAGCCACGCTCAAGCTCCGCCGCGTAGACGGTGCCCTGGCGATAGACACGGCCCGTGGCGAAGCGCCGGCGCCGCGAAGCAAATGGGCTGGTGTGGGAAAGGCCCAGGGCGGCGCGGCCGCCGCGCGGAGCCGGGGCCCCGGCGGAGCGTCCCACGTGCTGTAGCCGCGCGCAGCAGGTTGCGGCATTCCTGCCGGAGGTTCCCAGCTTTAATGTGGGCCCTCGCTCTTGGCAAAATAGACCTTTGACCTGCGATTTACGGCTTTTGTCACGTCGCCGAGCCCGCGACGTCGGCCGGCTTGTCGCAGCAAAACTGGCGCCGTTCATAAAGGGGCCTTATGTATGATGTGTGCGGGCATGCAGCCGGCGCGGGAACAGCAGTTCTGTGCCATCCCGCAGCGGATTAATGGGGAAAAAAAAGCAAAAAAAGAAGTATTTTTAAAACAACTTGGGGCCAGTATTTCTGGGTGGCCCGCAGAGAGGTTCCTGAGAAACCTGCTTCATGTTTGTTACGGTCTAGGAGACCCCAACCCCTCCTCCATAGGGGCCGGCACTGACCATAAGATGAAAGGCAGAGATCTGTGCGTCGGGATGTGTGTGTCTTTGTGTGAGGGGCAGAGATGCTGGATGGCATGTAATTACTTCTCTCATTTGCTCTTGCAAATTATTTGCCAAACTTTCGGTGGAAAGAGAACATATTCATCCAAAAAAAAAAGTTCCTTTTTTTTACCTTTCCCTTGCAACTATAACAAGACTTGTCTCTCTTCTTCGAACAGCTCATGCCACACACCTATAAACATTATGCTTAAACATATTACTGCATCACTCAGAAATAACTACAGAAATGAATAGAGACATACTGACTTACATTTTTCCAGCCAAAGCACTCTTAGAAATAAAATAGCATTTCAAAGTTTTGCAATTTAAAATATTTTTCAGCTGTATTCTGGCTCTGGGGTTTGTTATAATAAAAAATAACATCTGTTTTCCAATTTTAAATTAAATTTAAAACAACATGTTTTTCTCATTAGTGCTATTTATCTGTACTATCTGCTAAACTTGGATGTCAACTCTTCTGCTGAAGTAATCTGATTTCAGTCCACAGGATTAGTAGCATCCATCAACAACCACAGAACTTTAGCAGAGCAAACAGAAGAGAAATGTTTACAGTCATTATCACACGTTAAGTTTAAGGCTCTTTTTTTTTACTCCTACTGCTGTCAGACATACTTCACATTTCCTACTCTGAGGCTTAAGCTGTGTAGGTTTTTAGTAACTTTTGCGATCAAAGCATTTAAATATTTTTTCCTTCTGACTTCTTAGTGCCAGGATGCCTTTTTTTAAAATTTATGTTACAGAAGGTAAATGGCTCACGAATGCCCTTTAGGGGGTTGCGTTAAGCACGCACCCTGCATTCCTTGCAGTTTGGGTTTGCAAGGACCATTGCTCTCCTAAACGTACGACTGTTGGGCAGCGTTTGGCTGTTAAGGCGCTTGTGCTGGGCATAGCAGAGGCTCCATGCGTCCGTTCACGTGGCCTAGTAATTTTCATCCCAGTCCGTCTCTTCACCTCCTTTGCTCACCCCGAGCTCTTCCCTTCGGTCTCAGCATCTCCTTGTCGAAGGTAGGGCTCCGTGGAGAGGGAGGCTGTGGAGCTCTAGCGCGAGCTCCCGGCCCCACGGCCGTCTCCCGCTGCAGAGTTCAATAGGTTGCCTCGTCGCAGGCTTTCTCGTGGCTTTCTGTGGTTTCACCCTGGGCACCCATATGTCTCAGCTGGTGGCTGTGTCACTCCCGGGTGAGCAGGGGCGAGGGCAGAACAGCTGAAAGGGGGGTTGCTGCCCTTCCGTGGGGCGGCGGCGGGTTGGATGTTGTACAAGAGCCCCATCTGTCTAGTCCTGTCGGCCTGCGACGGGGGCAGGGAGGCGAAGCCAGTAATTCAATTTTTGGACTTGCTTTTAAGAGAGGTGCTTTTTCTCCTTTGTGTCGCGCTCACTAGACTCTGTCACAAAAGAAGGTTTGTGGCCCAAGGCTGTCTGTGATCGATTAGTGAATCCTAATGGCTTCACAGTCGGGTAGAGATTTTTAGAGCAGGGAATTACTGCTCTTCCCACTCCTTTAAAGCACTGCAGCTCAGTGATGGGAGAGGTCCCCGTTCTGGGTGGTGGCAGGAGGAGGTGAGGCCATGGGGCTGAGCAAGGGCTCACGCATCTCCCAGGACAAGTCATGGCTAAACCAGAAATACACGTGAAAAAAACCTCATTACAGCCCCAATGTTGGGATAACTCAGAGGGCCAGGAAGGGCAGAATACCTGGAACCTGACAGGCAAAACGTGCAGTGAGATCTGAGGTGGCTCTGACCCTCATCTGAATTTCCATGGAAGCAGGTTTTCTTTTTACTGAAATGGTGAAACACAGAGTGTAGGACCAATAAATTATCACTTTCTCTATATTGACATGTTATACAGCTGGTGACAACCAAATCAATCAACATTTGGGGAGAGTTACTTGGAGAATATTATATGGGGAATATATTCTCATGATGGAAGCTATTTTCCAATCCTGTGTTTTAGTAATTCCTGTAATTTTTCATTTCATTTCAGGCAGCAGTTTTACAACATCATCAGGAATATATGCAGGAAATAATTCCCTCACAAATTCTACTGGATTTAATAGTTCACAGCAGGTAAATTTGTAAATATGAGCTGAGGAAACTTTGGTAAACTTAGGCTTCTCATTTATTGGAAAAAAATGTACTTGCTAAATAGCTCTCTGTAAGAAATTAGCCTCATTTCAAGCTAAATGAATGTTTTTAATGTTTTTCCTCAGTTTGTCATCTTCTAATAAAAAGTTAATTGTCTATGTTTTATGATCTTATTTATGCATCTGAAGTAACGTGCCTAATAAATTATTTATATGAGAAGATATGCTAAGTTATGTGTAATTTAAATTTAGTTTTACTGCTTCACAGTTTCAGTCCTCCAGCAGACAGCCCAGAAAGCATACGTGCTGAAAGTCTGACATGTGTTTGCAGTTATATTTTGGAATTTATACTAAAGAGTAGCAAAACTTTGATAGATTATTTCAGTTGCTTTCCCATTTTTTTTTTCTTTGTCTTGCAGGAATATCCCTCTTATCCCAGTTTTGGCCAGGGCCAATATGCACAGTATTATAACAGCTCACCGTATCCTTCACATTACATGACAAACAGCAGCACCAGCCCAACGACACCCTCCACAAATGCAACATACCAGCTTCAGGAACCACCATCTGGCGTCACCAGTCAAGCGGTTACAGATCCTGCAGCAGGTAATTACATGGATTTTACGGTCCCTATGAGGCACGTTTTTGCGAGTTGAAAGGGGTTTCGATTGGATTTTTTTTTTTCGTTTAGTCGTTGATTTTCTTTATTATTATTGCTTAATCCTGAGCCTGTGGCTCCTCTTTGCACAGATTCCAGCAGAAAACAGACTAAGGGAAAATGGAGATCAGTAAGAGTTTAAGGCTTTTGCAAAATACAGGTTGTTTGTATTGATGTGCAAACATTTTTGGTAAAATTTGCAGGATATGGGAAAGTCTTTACAACAAGTCAAAGCCTGATGCTTTTTAAGCTCAGTCTTTATTAAGATGAGTTCCTCTGGCTTTTCCTAAATATGGCTGAATTTGACTATAACCCGATCGTCCACTTGAAAGACAGCTTTTGTATTTTTCATTTTCAAAGGGCATAATAACATTTGTAATGGGTAGTTGAGATTGCACAAGTGTTTTCATTTTAAGAAAAGATTTTCAGTGGCTTGTATTTTTTCCCGGTCGTTTTACCTCCAATTTTTTTTTTCTGGAATTTGGCAATCACTTACTAGTTGAGATATGTTTTTGAACACTTAGACCAAAGTGCTTCAGCTCTTTTTATGGATTGCATTATTAAAAATAATAATAAATTAAATTATAGTACAAGCACGACTGCAGTTAGTAGATGGCAGAAACTTGAAATCTGTCAAAAAGAAAGTACTAGGAGCATATGTTTTTCTCAGCAATGTGGTAAAAAGCAGTTATGATTTGGCAAGGTTATGAGCAGGTTTTGTTTGGGGGCTTTGTTGGTGGGGGTTGCTTTTATTTTTTCCTTTTTCCGAGTACTTTACAGGAGCTGTTGTACATTTGCAACATGAGCTTTTAATATCATCTGCTAGCACTCTTTTTCTCTGCATGTGTGTACCTAAAGAAAATGTACATAGTCTTGTGTCTTTTGATACATTTGGTAAAGGAAAGGCAGACTGGGTCTGTATATATGTGCATATAGCCGCATATATGTACATAAGTGTATTAGACACAGGAGGCTTTTCAAACATAGGAAGGCATATCGGAGTCTGTGTAGCTACTGTGCTTTTCATTTTGCTTTTAGTTTTTTGGATTTGTTTTCTTGTGTTTTTGTTTGCCTTTCTTTTTCAATTAGAAGCCATAAATCCCTCTTCCACCAAACAAACAAATATAGTCAAGTTTTAGTTGTTATCACGGTTGCGCACAATTGATTTGTTATATCATATGGATCTTGATTTTTGCAAAATCTTTAGATACATATTCATGTGTAAGTATTTTTAAGAACTATTTGTTTTTTTCTGAAAGCAGTATATTATGTATGGGGAGAGGAGAAATATTTTTCCCAAACTCAAACTTAATAGCTGAGTCAGAGAGTGTCTTCAAATTTAAATAGCTTCCTCTGTGGAAAACAGAAGAATGTGTTTTTGTGTGGAAAAACGCAAGCCTCCACTGGGCTTTTTTATCAGTTCCTTTTTAAGAGGTCTTTCTTTTCTCCCTCAGATCTGTTAAATTCTTCCTTAGTCCAAAAACTTGAATCATTTAGCACACTTTCTTGTGGATAGGTCCTGGACTAAAACCCTCCTTTAGTCTGTGTTCTCTCTTGTGTATTGAAATCTACACATAGGCTCGTGTGCACACCTAGCCTTACATTAAAGGCACTGGCATCTCTGTCTTTGACACCCTGATGTTACTGATATTATAATTCTGGAAAAGTTCTTTCTACCTGCTTCCAAGAAGAAGTGGCTTCATGTGGCTATGGATTATCTTGGTCTATCGGAGTGGAGACATTTGGGAAAATACATCCTGTGGACCGCTCTCCGTGAGCAGGAGCAGGATAGGAGTGAAGCTGTGTTTCTCCATCAATTAATTGACATGGGAGTTGTTGCAGAAGGGGCAGGGTTAGGCCCAGGTTTCCCCATTTGCCTTTATGCCCCTAACTTGAGCACATACCCACTTAACGTTCCTCAGCAGAAAGAGATGAGCAGCTTGAGAGCAATATTTAGAGTTCAGTTTAACTACAGTCTTAATCCAGACATGCCAAAGTTTGTCCAATGGTGTGAAGGGAGCTTAAGCTGACCAACCCACCAATGTTATGTTCTCAGGTTAAAATTAGATAGAAATAATACAGCACCTTTTTGTGCTTCACAGACTTTTAAACCTGGAAGAAGAAAAACAAACAAATAGTAAACCCAGAGCTGTGCCTGGTATTTCCTCCTGGGCAAAGTTGTTGTTGTTGTCTTTTTGTTTTGTTTTTTTGTTTTTTTTTTTTTTTTAGGGAGGAGGGGTTATTTGTTTGTTTTGTTTTTATTTCTTCTTGCTCAATATAGCTTTATTCTATATATGTGTGTGTGTATAAATACAACTGATTTGTAATTACAAGTGTGATGGGCCATTTAAAAACGAAAGGAAATGTTGAAGATCTTCTGAAAACAGATCTTTCCTTCCATATCTTTGAAGATGTAAAGAAGTTTTTGCATCTGCAAGTTATACAGGCATCACTTAATTTTATATATGGGTAGTTTCAGAACTGGCATCTGGTTTTATTGCATAGATAAGGCTAGTAACAAGTCAATAACTGTAATCCAAAACGAGGCTTTGTTGGGTCGGATGTGTTCATTTTTCTTAGGGTGCTACTGTGTTGAATACAGGATGTAGGAGAGAGTTAAAAGTAAGGAAGATGGTCAAAGATACGGAGGAAGGCAATTCTGATGCTGAGGGCACAAGTAAAAGTCATGTTAGAATGAAATTCACAAGGCAATCAAAATCACACAGCAAATGAGCAATTAAGCAAATTTTAACAGCAATTAAATTTATTACTCAGAATTATTCAGACTTCTGTAGAATATCTGAGCTGTCTGGTCAAGTTAGAATGATGATGCCCTTCTTTTCTTTTTTTTTTTTTTCCTCTCCTTTTTTTCCACCGTTTGAATTGTGTGTTTGAGGGATGGCAGGGAGCAGTGCAGAGCTATCAGGTTCAGACTGCTCTCCCCCTTTATTGGGATGGACTGCAGCTGCTGAACTGCAGCTGTTCATGGTAGATGTTGATATCCCTAAACATCTCTTGTTAAAAAGAAAGAAAGGCTGTGTGGTTCTGAGCTGTGCCAGGCCAAGCACAGGCTTTACAGAGGCACCAGAGTCACTTCAACAGACACTTGTGGCTCCTATGACTTTGGCCAGGAAGTGCGAGAGAGCAGTTTGTTAAGGAATATGCAAGAAGAAAGAGACTAATTATGCGCCCTTGTGATGTTTTAGCAGAGTTTTGCAGACTCAGAAGTCTCCGATAATTTTCTTTATGTTAAATTCCTTGTCCAAATATAAAATAATGCTTCTGTGCTTGCTCATAGTTCCTACTTTAAAAAGTAAGATTTTCTCATTCAAGGGGTGTCCAGGTTTTCCAGGATGGCCAGTGATACTTGTAGAAATGCTGGCAGGAGAACCTGAGATTTCCTGTGTTCGGTAGTTCTTCTTTCTCTTCCCATTGAGGGTGTGAAAAAAGGCATTTTGTGTAGCTAAATTGTGAGTGTGTTTCATTGTCATTTGGAGAGCAGTTTCTGCCCTGAGAATAGCTGCGCCACTGCAGATTTCATAACAAAGCCATCTGATTATGCAAAGGTTGGTAGCCCCTTTCTGTAAAAATCAGCTATGCAATTTGATGTTCTTTTCTTTAATGTTATTTCCTAAGGAAGGCTGTAATTCTGCTAGTGGAAATAGAAGCAATTATAAAATTATTAAATGGAATAATAAAATTAGTATGACCTCTTTGTACTCTACCTCAGATTTCACAGAAAATTGTTATGAAAAGTAAGAATTTTAAAAATATTTTTCACTTTTAAAATTCTAACTTTTGTTTTTCAATGACATGTGTTCTTCTTCAGAATAAGAGGATAATTTTAGCTTCCTTCTGGGATAAGCTTTCAGTCCTTATATGAGAGAGGATCCCAGGTATGAATAGCTAGCTGCTGATTTCCACAAAAGCTTGAAGAATCTGAGGCATCATTTGAGCTGCAGCATATATGACATGTAATAATAATTAAACAATAAAAAGGAATAAAAATTGGCTAGTGACAATAATTCATGATTCCAATGCTGAAATAACAGGAGAGTTAATGAAAATAGCTTCAGAGCCAGCAAAAGGAAAAACGTTCTTCAGGCTGCATATGGTCCAGCTAGGCAGCTTTTTGCTACAGAATGTTCTGGGGTCTGAAAGTTTGGGCAGGTTTGAGCATTGTGTTGACAAAGTCAGAGTTTATACGTACACAGTTACCAACTTTGATTTGAGAACTTCTTAATGCAAATAAATCACTGGAGATGCTGAATGAATTAGTACCATATATATTTGTCCTTCTCTTAGAGTCATAGAATCATTATGGTTGGAAAAGACCTTCAAGATCATTGAATCCAACCATAAATCATAGTCTTTGAAAGGTTCTCTTGCCTAACTGCTTGTTGTTGACCATTACTGAAATTTATCCTAAACTAGAGGAAATTTTCCTCTGATCCATTATGCCAGACTCTGTAATCTTACAAGATCTGAGGAACATCCACAACAGTACTTCTAAGAGTTAAAGCAAATGAGCAATTTTTTTCTAAAACTAATAATTTTCCTTTACATATCTCTTGGATATATCATCTCCATCATCATGCAGGTAATAACAAATTTTTGATTTATGCAAATTTTGGTTTAGAGGTAGATATATACAGATAGAGACCACAAATCCAAATTTATCCTTCTGTTTCATAGGAAAGCATATTTATGATTTATTAAACTGGATTTCTTTCAGGAGAGATGCATTATTCTTGAGTTTTGATCTCATTTTTCTTGTTTTGTCTACTCTTCTGTAAGTTCTAAAACATTAGTGGAAGTTGTTTTTCTTGTGGCTCACATACTTTGCAATGCAGATTAAAAGCCCCACAAGAAACGTTTGACCACCCTCAAAATTTGTTCTCAGCCTTGGGTCACCATTTTATTCTTACAGACTAAACTACCTCTTCCTCAAGCACTGTATCACGTTTAGTATTGGAGAATGGAAAACCATTGGGAGTTTTTGATGATGCTTCTAATAGTTGGTTTTATTCAAATATTGAGGGTTTCTGTTTGAGTTACAATAGTACTATGCTAGTCCTCAATAGACAAATATCAGATTAGCTTTTACAAATAGAGATTTAACTTTTTTTTAAAGAAATTAAAAACATCCTCTCTGATCCTGTCAAGAGATATTATTGCTTTTCTTGCAGTATTTACTTACCACTTTTGCTTGCTTACTCTTACTACTAACATAATAATACTATATTTATTTATAGAGAATTTAAAAGCTGTCAAATACCTTTATGATTCTGCTGCATTTTTAAATTTTGATACAGTTTCATATACCGAAGAGTGGTATAGGAAGATTTTAGATGCTGATGAAATTCTGATTTTAGGTTTATTTATGCAAAAGTAAGAGAATAATGCCATGAGACTGGTGTATTAAAACTACCTATATATTTGTATATATGTTTATTTTGGTGTACAGAAGTTGAAATAACATTGTAATAAGCATTTAAGATATTTATTCAAATTTATCTAAAATTTTGTGGAAAATATGCATTATGGCATAATCTAAATAGGAAACATTTGACATACTTATTTGCAAAGACATTCGGACCATCTCATCAATATGATGTTCATTGTGAGATCACTTTAATTGCATGGATCTGCATTTTTTTACATATTGTTTCAATTTAGTAGGAAAAAAGTCTGATGAAATTTGCAATGCTTTTGTCAACAGCAAGAGTCTCACTCTGCCCTCATAGTCACCAGAGGTACCAAGAAAGATGAGCTACACTTGATTTTTGGATCTCTGGGAAAGATAGGTTTCCTCAGAGCAGATAATTTCTTATTATTTCTGTATGGTACATTGAAATCATTAGTAATAAAATACAACAATTACTAAGTTCCTCCTAATTAATTAAAAATGAAAATGGGTATTATTATTATTATTAGAGAAATATGAAGGAAGAATTTCTGTAGCAAACAAAAGAATTACAAAACATGATGTTGCAAATGGTATCTCTGTGCTTCTATTGTCTATTCACAAGTAATAAAAGTATTCTACTTATGAGATGATGGAAAATTGTCCTGTGTGACACAATACTGTGGAAATTGCACACAGTGATGTACAACGTGCAAGTATTTTTCCATGGCACTTTAAATCAAGTTGCAACAACAAGGCTTTTGCTTTTGCAGTATAGGGGGAAAATCATCCTATAGTATGCTTCATATCTTTTGTGCAAAACAATGAAAATATTTTATTTTCACACTTAAGTACAGTTTTTGTCTTGTTTGAGAAAGGACATTACTAGTATTTGGGTTAAAAGTGTTTTTCTTACTAACCAAAAGTCAAGAGAGTTATTGGATTTTTCCAAGATACAGGAAGAATATGTGAGTTTGGAACGAGCTCTAACATTTGGTGTGAGAAAGCCTAAGGCAAGGCTGAGTGTGGAGAGGTACCACACTAGAGAGATCTAAAATGAAATGTACCTATCAACAGATGCAGAAGGATACATTTGCTACAGTATTAATACACTTTTGCAAAGTCATACGTACACACAGGAGTGACTGTAGTGGTCTAGGGCCGTGGTAGCCCCAGCCCCTGTCCTGGCTGCCCTAAGCAGGCGTCCAGAGAGCAGTGAGGACAGACAGAGCTTATGTAAGTCTTGCCCTAAGCCATTTTCCAGCTTCCGAATGTTTTCCTCTCAGGAGATTTCCTAAGCCGATGTTGTTTGTCTGTTTAGGGTGTGCCTACATGAGCATTTTAATTTGGACCAGGAGTCTGTCCTGCTCCCTGTGCTCCACTTGAGCGGAGCGTCCCAGAACACGTTGGCTGGGGGTCTTTCAGGACAACCTCACCTGGACAACATCCCCCTGGACCTAATTCCTCTAGCTCTAACCAAGGTGTTGAGGCCAACAGACTAGATCTAGGCTGAAAGGATCTCCCAGAAACACAAGACCTGGTGATTGTTGGCACGACTTGTTTAGTCCTACAGACCAGCCACGCTACCTGCTATGGCAGACATGACCATCGCAACCCTGAGGGCAAGGGTGCTCTTGCTGCATTCTTTGTGGAGAACCCTCCCCACCCCATCCCCTTTTTTTTTTGCTTGACCTGGCTTCTGTAAGCTTCGTTTGGTGCTTTGATACTTTTCATATCAGAACAGATGGCGAAGTGGTGATCCTGTCCAACTTTTCAGTTTGTGGTTTTGTAGAGCGTTCAGTTTTCTCCTGTACTTCCTTGTTTCTGTGGAGCTCAAGAACAGAATATAAGTAAATACAATGCTTTAGAAAGATAATACTTTCCCTTAGCTAATTTTACTTTATGCCTGATACTGGGAAGGTAGAGCAGTTTAACTTCCTTGTATAATAGGCCCTGCACATGTAGAACAACAGGTACACCACTAACATATGGATGTGTACATACCATGACCTCAGCAAGGCTTTTGTTACCCTAACAGTTATACCTTTTTACTTAGCAATTCTTTAAGCAAACAGGGTCTGTTTGTTTGTTTGTTTGTCTTTTTGTTAAAGTGGTCTAGAAGAGTGACAAAAACAACCAAAAGAGGCATGTTCAGAGAGTAGCCAGTAACAGCTCACTGGTAAAGTAGAAGGGTGGCTACAGTGACATTCCTCAGGGTCTGTCTTGGGCCCGCTACCAGACCACATTTTCATTAATCATTTAGATGACGGAACAGAATGTGTTTGCTTATTAAATATGGGGAGGACACCATGGTGTGAGGGGCTGCAAGTTCTTCGGGAACAGAATGAGAACTCAAAAAATGGAGATGTGATCTGAACAGGAGCAGGTGTGAGGTATACATTTAGGCAGGAATGATGAACTGCACAAATGTGGGATGGGGAATGTTGGCAGCTCCTTCCAGACTCTACCTTTCCCTACAGATCTCTTTCAGTACTCCAAATACTAGTACTCCAAATACTAGTCTCACCCGCTGGGTTTTTGCTTGCTCCAGGATATGTCAGGGACAAGGCTTGGGCTTGGCCATGCTCAGAGCTTGAGTGGATACTCACTTCTTTAATCAGGTTTCCTTACGTGGATCTGATAGCAACTGGCTTGGCTGTCAAGCAGCCTTAATCCAAAGAATACATGCTGTGGTTTCTTTTTACATACATGGAGTAAGTTTCTTCTACAATATATCACGTTTTCACCCATTGGTTAATGCCATGTGTGACTGATGGCTGTAGCTCTTTCCAAAGCATGATCAAAAGCTCCAGCTATCAGTATATCTGGTTCAAGTACAGTATATGGCCATCTCCGTATGTCCTCAGAAGACATGGCAGTTGCCTGTATAGATTTCCATTAATCTTTTGGAAGACAGAAAGCCCTCTGTCTCAGCAGTTCTATAGCTAAAATGATTGTATTTGATATTTCATTCCTGAAATTAGCATTTAGTCTTTGAGAAACAGCCAGTTAGGTGACACTTCTTTGAAGATGACTTAGGGATCCTTACTTAGATATCTATTGAAAATACTGCAGGCAGGGCAAATGTCCCCTGCTAAGCAGTGCCCAGAGGAGGGGAGCCTGCAAAGCACATGAAGTAAAGCTTTGCTGTACTCAACAGTTTGCTTTAGACTGAAGTGTGCCCAGTTGGCAGAGACTGTAGAAAACAATAATGTGAGCCTAAAAAGCAGGATTTTTTGAGAAAGATCGGGGTCACTTAACCTAATAAATAACAAAGGGGATGTGCTAGCAGTCTTCAGATGTGTACAGATACAGTGAGGGGAATCATTTATTCTCTGCTTTTATTGATTGAACTTAAGTGGCAGCAAGGAAAGCTGAGGTCGCCTACTATTTTTCTAATGGTGTGGCTATTAAAGCAGCAGAATAGATTGCCTGGGGAGATCTGCAAGAACAATTTAGCCAAATGTCTACTGGGAATGATGCAGGTACAACTGGCCTAACAAGGTAGGCTAATGACCCCAGCCAACCTGAGGTCTCCAGGAAAGGTTGTGAGTGGTTGCATCAAGTGAGGAGCTGGTCTGGTCAGGTTTGTGCCTGGAAAGGAAAAATGGAAGAAACTCCAAAATTACAGCCAAGTGTTGGAAAATCTGAGCACAGTATATTGAAATGAAGTTCTTGGTGAAGGTAGAAAGCTGCATGTGTCTTATAAATAGGCATTCTTCTCTGCTTTCACCACACTCTTCTATGTATGCTCAATTTCTTAGGTTTACTTACTTTTATTTGTTTTATATTTTTTTCATACTATCATTCCCTGTTTCATTTATTATTATTACTAAACCCAAATTCAATACTGAAGAATTTTAGATATCTTATATTTATGACTTTCAAAATCTGAAATTTAAAACCATGTGGCTATAAATATGAATATTATGAAAATATAGTCAGAAACAAGGAGTGTCTGTCGTTTGAGTTAGTCCATAGGAAATGCAGTTGTCTATTATGTCAGAATTTTAGAGCACTTATTTAGAAAATGATTTGTCAATATGTCTATTCAAAATTTTTTTTTCTACTGACTTTACAAAGTTAAAACTTACATCAAAGCTTTTGTGTATTGCCTTCTTTCTTTAAGCTCTGAGTAATAAAGTTAAAATATAGCAGATAAGAAACTCATTCTTAGGAATACAGCGGTATAGACTCATTTGAAGAGTCTTTGTTTTACATGCTGTTACGTAATATCTACTTATTCTTCTTTGTTTAATGCAATCTGAGATATTTAGGGAAAAAAATAATAATTTTCACTAAGTGTAGGTTTGAAGACCAAACACGAGACTTTAAAGTTTTTTTTAATTCGGCACAAGCAGTCATTATTATTTCAAGATACACTGAATAAGTGGTGTTGCACAGATGTCCAGAGTTTCCTGCTGTCAGCCACAATCCACCCTTTGACCTCAACAGCCACTTTTTAGAAGACAGTGTCACTTCTGTGAGATGATTGATACCTGCCTGCTCACACTGCCATGGCCTAGACTGCTTTAAGTAAATAAGTAATAAGTAAATTGGTGTCAATACGAATAGCAACATTTACTGGAATCCAAAGAATCACTTATATTAACTAGATATTTTTTAGAAAAATAATTTAATAATAGCCAGGGAAACAAAAGATTTTTTTTTCTTCTGGACACTCAAGACTGTGAAATGCAGTCAGGAAGACAGCTTCAAAAACATACGTGTTTTGCTTGGTTGAGGGGCACATCACATGTCCTAAAGTGACTTAGGAAGGATATCTGCTTTGTTAATATTCAATCACTTCCCTATTACTGATTGTATAGATTTGAAAGCAGAAAACTGTCTTTTGACTAAGGTGTTTTCAGAATAACATTGTTCTTGCTTATGGAAATCAACTGTAGATATTTTTGTAAATGCATTTTGACAAAGCATACCAGTGTACTTTGTTGCTTATAAAGCATTGTTCCTTAGCTGGGCGTGTTGGGGAAGCCTTCGAAAAATGTCCGTGTATCAATTACAGAAACAAGATGTAAGCCTCTTAACTGAACCTTTCCTAAGAAAATAAAACCTCTCCTCGGTGACTTATTTGGAAAGATTCCTATTCAGTATTCAGCTGGTTAAAATAAAATCATTAAAAATTAACTATCTGTGACCAAGCAACTTAGGGAAGTTTTCAGAAGTTTAATATTAACTTTTTATGGTTTTTATTCATATTTGCATTTTTTTTTCTTACCAATCACTGATATCAAAGTAGCTTTAAAAGTATTCTGATGAATATCCCTTCAAACTGTGTGTTTGGGGTTTAAAAAGAGTGTGAATAGATAGGATCTTTTGAGGATGTTACAGATTCTTTTTTTTTTTTTTTTTTTGCTGGTCGATAGAATTTTTTTCAATGCTATAACCTCTCTTTGATTGAATTTATTTGTGTATTTATTAGTATTGCCAGTTAGCAGTTACAGATTTATTTCAGTTAGGATTTTTTAAAGAACATCTATTTTTAATGTTGCATCCAAAAAGCTAGCTAAACACTTTGAAGTTTAAACTGAAAGGTAAAAAATGTCATTTCTTTACTACAGCAGAGTACAGTACAATCCACAGCCCATCAACACCTATTAAAGATTCGGATTCAGATAGATTGCGTCGTAGCTCAGATGGGAAATCACGTGGACGTGGCAGAAGAAACAATAACCCTTCACCACCACCTGATTCAGACCTAGAGGTATATCGTGTTAGATGTCTTTCACTTGTTACAGACTCTGCTATTTTTACCAATATTTTTGCAGAGGCATATTTTATATGCAGATCACAAATCTAGTAGCGTTAGAGTTAACAGATTTTTTTTTTTTCTGAAAGTTCGATTTTTTCACCTAAGCAGCCTTTCTCATAAAGAGGACCTAATTTCTGTGAAAAACAATGGGATTCTTTTCTCCTTCAAGCAAAAATGAAAGCTTTTCCCGAGTCAAAGAAAGGTTTCCATTTGGACAGGAGATGCTTAGAGCACAATAGCGGTTTTTGTTCACTCATGCTCTGTTCACATTCCGCTGCATGGACCATACTTTATGTTGAGAGCACGTCTCCAATGACACACCACAGCTATGAAGGTCCATACTGCATTACTTTTCCCTTCCAAAAGCTTAGCCCATTAGTCATCTTGGGAAATACAATCCCACTAGGATTTTAAATAGTTGTATTTGAAAACTTTATTTTTCATTAAAATATCATTTTGTGTGTGGTCAGAGGACAAATTTGAAACATGCATATTTTCCAGACGGGTATAGGCAAAAGAATTATTTACGATTGCCATAAGTTCTCATGTACACAGCATCTAAATTCACCATTTGCGTCCTTCAGGTGCCTAAAACCCATTCAAAATGAGCCCAGGTTAAAAGAATTTAAGTGTTTTGCAGGAAATATTCTGTCTTTAGAGATAATTTTTTAAAAATAGTTATATGAATTTTGTTGGAGCTTTTGCAGAAAGGCAAAATTCAAACTCAGAAAATACAATTTTAAAAAGTTTTTCTTCATGTATTTCAGTTTTATCTCACATCTGGCTTTAAAATAATATATTGTTAAATATCATTTTCTGTGTATATTTGACAATAACTGCAGTTCTATTCTAATAGAATAATTTGATGTAATAGCAATTGTACTAAAAATCTAAAAGATTGTATTACCCTATTCTGGAAAAAACTTACTAGTTCTGAAAATAAATGGCAAGAAAACTGTGGGTTTAGTTTATAACCATTTCAGTAAAATTTTCTTATTTGTACACTTATTCAAATCTAAACTTTCCATTTTACTTAGCAGTTCACAGAGGAACACATTGATTTGGTTCTCTTTTTGCAGAGAGTATTCATTTGGGATTTGGATGAGACAATCATCATTTTCCATTCCTTGCTTACAGGGTCCTATGCTAACAGATATGGAAGGGTAAGTGTCAAGAAACTGATGTTAATTTGCAGTAATATTTACGGCTTATGGGAAGATCAAAATATTAGCTAATTTTCCATAGTACAGATGTATCAAGACAGAAGAAGATCAAAGAGTTAAGCTGTTTCACATGTCCCTTTTTTCACATTTACTCAGTTGCTGTACACAATAAATAATTAAGTAGCACTGGGAGTAAGACTTGAGATTTTGGTTGTAGATAGGTGCAGAGTGCCCATATATGTTGATATCATCAAAATCTGCAAAGACTTGGCACCTCTCAAAAAATGCAGAACTTTCAGGAGTGAGTTAAAGCCTAAAATAACATTAGTTCTGATGATCGGTACTAGAATACAGTATATTAAAAAGACAAAGTGGCTCTGACACAGATGAGTTCAACATTTTTTTTTTAAATCTTCCTATTTTGATGTTTTCAAAAGCCTATTTATGTGTCGAATCTTTCTGTTATGCATAGTCCTTAAATGAATTTTTGAAAATGTCTGTAGACAGGGATTTTCTAGGTAATTCTCAGAACAGAATCACAATTTTATGCGAATAAAATCAGTTTTTGATTGAAATACCCCAGTGAGATTCAATCTTGCTATTCGGAGGCAGTATTTCTGAGGCCTAACGTCTCAACTTGCACCAAAATCTAGGTTCTACCACTTCAAAATTCATATCCCATGAGGTATAAGTTAGATTTTATTTTATTTTTTAATACACAACAATCTCCTTCCAAGAAGAGCTTTTTGCGGATCACCCAAAAATCTGATACTTCAGTTCAAGCCAATATGAGAAGAAAAGTGCCAGGCCCCACCAGTGCCAGCTGAAACTCACCACTTGCTTCTGGGCAGCAGTGCAGTGCTGGAAACCTGCAGCTCATCCTTGCCGAGAAGTCCTTGTGCCAGTATATTTTTTCCATTTGTTACTAGTTCCCGATAGTGTTTTCATTAATTAGAGACTGAACCTTTTTTTGCTGTGAGACTGAAAACAGTAGCTGGTATTCAGGCAAACAGAGGCATAAATAAGTGTGCTGACAGGAGATGAATGACTCCTGCTTACAATCTTATGGTTATTGAGGCTCTGGACTTGAGGTTCACTACAAATGAATATGCATAAAACGGGATGCTGGACTTCCCCTCTGCTAGGAGAAAAGATGCTTCATGCTGCAAAGGACAGCCTTTTATGCTGGGAGTGAATGCATGAAGCACTGAGAATAAATCCTCATTTCAGAATGGGATTGAAACATACTCGTCCTTGGCTTACAGCACTGGTCAGAAAAAGATGCCATCCTAGATAAAGCTTCATTCATCTTGCAGTTTCTCTGGCCTTATTGACACCTTCAGACAACAGTTAGCAATATCCATAGTCATCAGAGGATGAAAGGAAGATAGTGTCAGATGTACTCGGTATATATGCTACAACAACATGTATCAACCATATAGGAATTTTAGGCTTAATTTGCAACAACAGAAGTTATACTTTTCTTTAAAAAAAAAAAACAGTTTCATATTACTCTCTGTCTTTTAAAATCAGAAGTCCTAAATTGTAAGTCACTCTGGAAAAAACAAAACCTGTTGAGGGAAATTTTGGTTGTTTTTGCCTATCTTCTAACACCTAACATCACTTTGTTGTGTGTTTCTCTGCTATGGCAAGGGTTTGAAATACACATTTAAAAATAAAACTTGGCCTGCTCATGTAGCCATTAAAATACAAAAGCTGAATCCTCAAACAAATAAAAATATCCTAATTAAATAGTGGGGATTTGGCAACGTGGTGTGAAAGAGTTTCTTGGTGAATGACTGTGAATGATGAGCAGCCTTCTTGCTGAAGGGATAGATTTTCTTTTTCTTATTCTTTCCCTCTTTCCTCCTAACGTCTCATTTTTGTTGTTGTTCTCTATATTCTTCCTTCTCTCCTCTGCTTGTATCACTTTCTTTCCTTTTGCTGCTCTTGTGCTGTTCCCTTTCTCATTTTGTCATTGTTCATTGTTTGTACAAATAATACCCTTGTTTTGCAGTTTGCCGGGTACAGTATAAACTGCTACATTTTTGTTTGGAGCTGATTTGAGTTTTGTGAATTTCATGGAAATGTATGAATATGCTATAGAAATATGATTTTGTACTTCCAGGAAAAAAAAAAAAAAAGAAAAAAAAAAATTGACTTTTCCATTAGCGTTGAGGGAAAAAAAAAATCAGTTTGTACAGGGAGAAATCTAGTGACCAAATACTTTGAGTTATCAGTTCCTTTAGTTGGCATTAGATTAGTGCTTTAGACAGATATGAAAACTTATATTTTGAGCCAGATGCCTCCTTATAACATTTAGAAATTTGGAAAAAGTTGAGTTCCTCATTTGGTGTCGATATCTTGAAGCAGGTGGAAATATGTCTCAGTACTGGCACTAGAATGCTGTGGTCTTTGAATTTCCATTCTCCATGCAAACATTTATATTCAGCTGCTTTAAAGGAACTTTCCTTTAGATTATAAGCTGCTTTAACATGGTTTATTATATATTCGCAACTGAGGAAAACAAAGCCTGGTTTCACTTAACCCTTCGTTTGTGACCTGTAGGCTTAAGTGGAAAATAAGCCTTGTACCCAAAGTGAACTTTCCTGTTTTTCAGCTTCTTGTTTCTCCGCAAAACAATGAAATCAAGTGGGTAGACTTCAGAAATGACATACAGACAATGTTTTGGCTCCAAGAGCAGTCTTCCAAACAAGAGGCCCGCTTATGCAGTTTGACATTGGTATTTCTTTTCTTTAGTCACACTGCACCTCCCTCCGAGATTGGTACCTGGTTTTGACCATACCTGAAAAGACACTCGGGCTGAACCTGCAAATCCCAATAAGCCTCGCTTATTGGCACCTTCGCTTTGTGTGGCACCTCACAGTAATTAGGTAGCAATTAGTGGCTTAAAATTGCAAAAGAAGGCTTGGCGTGGGATTTTTTTCTTCTTTCTTACGTATTCTAGCCTTGTCTTCATTAAAGTTTTCAGCCACCGCTGTAATGACTGACATCAGTGTTTAATCTACTGCACTGCCTTAGGCCACTTGAATCATGGGTTATGCCTTTTACCAGAGCAGTTGCAAGATTATAACATTAGATTTTTTAAGATTATTAAGATTATTTAAAATCGGAATGTAGATAAGGCTTTTATTTCTGTTAAATAGGTGACTATGGAGAGTTTCATTTTAATACAATTTTTATGCTAAGTGCAAATTTCTATTTAGGGAAATTGTGTCAAATGAAGAAATTAAGGTTTCTTTAAAGAAACCTGTTTTGTTTCTTCTCTTAGACTTTATGGCATTTAATCTGACATTTTCAGTAGGTGCCAATGATTTTCTTATTGTTTTTCTTCTAATTAAATTAACCCAACCAATGGCATTCTTCTATTATTACTTTGGAGAAATCCTTGTTTTGTTTTGTCTACCATTAAAAGTAACCAAGATGATTGTTCACAAAAAGCATTACAAAAAGCCATCTTCTCAAATCCAAATGTGTGATAAAAACAAGTTTAGTAAACTGTTTAGTTTAAAACTTACATAAAGTGAAACCTAAAATATATTTACCGGTATTTGTTTAAAATTAGCCACATGGGTTCATAGCAAAGATAATGCTCTGTTTGCTGATCTATTCTGCTTTTTCAATTAATATTCATATTCATGAATGGAAAACCAGGATGAGGTTAGCTCTATAATGTCAGGGAAGAAGCTGATAATCGCAGTGTAGTTGGTGATCTTCATTTACAAGTTAGACACCTGAAACAGCATCTAAATTCTCCTAAAAATGACAGCTGAGAAGTCTATTTGGTGATATTTCTGTTAGAACTCAGAAGAAATGCAAATTTTAAAGTTTGCAGTTTAAAAAATGAGCAAAAAAAAAAGTGAGCAAAAAATGATATACAGCAGTGTGAGAGGGAAAAGTAGCCTAAGATCTCTGCTGCGAAAATGCCACCTACTTTTAACCTAACTAGCCTACAAAAATAAAAATAAATCAATAAAAAAGCAAGACATAAGTCTACAAGCGTAGCAATATTAAAATAGAGTGGCAGAATACTTTTGTTCATATTTTAAAATCTTTCCATGTGCATCAAGAATCCAGATACTCTTTTTTTCCTGGTACCATTTTAAATAGAAGTCTTATTTTTAAGGGCAGAATCCTTATTATCAACAAAATAGTATGACATGCTTTTTTTCTGTCCCATTTAAGGACTATTTTTGGATAACAGAAAATGCCTTTAGTCCTAACGTGTCAGTTCAAGAGTAGATGTTTTCTCTGCGCCTCGTAGTTCTGTTTCTAAACACTTCTTCCCAAAATTCTTGCTTCTGGTTAGCTGTATTTTGTTTTGGGCATTTTCCGAAGACAAACAGGCTGACAAATCACCACACTTTTCCAGCTGTTTGCTACTGTTATGATTTGCCTTTAAACCAGTAGTTATAGGAACATGTCTAAAAGTTCAGAGATCATGCTGAAATACCTATTATTTTGATTGAAAGGTGGAAAAAGAAACTAGGGATTTCATCTTTTATTTTTAACTTGTAGTTGTCATCGGTTTTAGAATATTAACTTATTTTAAGGGAAGTATGGGTTGTCACTTCGGCACTTCTATTTAAAATGTAATTCCAAACAAACTAGCATTCTTAGTAGAGAGCATCATGGGATAATATAACATGTTCTTTCAAACTTATGCTTCTGTGCCCTTGGATGTACTTGGCATTATAAATGAGAAACTGTTATATATCAAATATACATACTAGGCTTTCTTTTCATTTTTTCAGATTGAAAATATATAAAACACACAAAAAAAAATTCAAAACAAGACAAACATCTGTAATGCATTTGGTAACCACAATGCTGAACATGCTTTTTGAGTTTATTAGCTTGGTAAGGAATAAGTTGTTATGGTAATTTCTGTAGAGAAGTTAAAGTGTGTTACGTATTAATAACAAACAATAGATTTGTTCACTCTGCATGGGTGGGCCAAACTGAAAGAGTAATTAAAGCATGGTGTTGTGGAGAATCAAGGAGTAGTTTTAAATATAATTGTGATTTGCAAATAAAATATTCATGGAGGTTTTCTTTAGAGCTGATAGGTACTCCCAAGATCAGCTCCTTTCACTGGAGCCAGTGAGAGTTTGCTCTGAGTAGTGATAACATTATCGTGCCCCTGACTGATCATAAAATGGATAAACAGTTGTAAAATCTGAAGAAGTCTGAGGTGAATCAGATTTGCAGCTGGTGGAACCCTTCCCTTCTTGTGGTGCTAAACATACATGGGAATACACATGGATTCACATACAGAATGCACATAAAGTCTAAATCCAAAGTCAGATTTCCAAGTGTTACTGATAAGTGTTTTAGATGTTGCTTTTACTATGTTAAATGTATATGTTCTGAATGATGGTGACACTATACTCTTTTAATATCTTTCTTAAGGATCCACCCACTTCAGTTTCCCTTGGCCTCCGAATGGAAGAGATGATTTTCAATTTGGCAGACACGCATCTATTCTTTAATGATTTAGAAGTAAGTGTTCATTATTTTTAAATGCATAATGGTTATTTGACATTTCTCTCTAGCTATGAGTTATTAGATAGTTTGAAAATCATTTTTGGTCATGTTGTTTAACTGTGGAAATGATGGCCCTATATCATTTAGTCATTAAAATATATAGTAATAGCTACACTAAATGTCCACATTGGCATCCGAAGATTACAGGAGCGTGATCAGTAGCTTTTTGCCTCCTCAGGTCTTTGTGTTATGACCACAGTAGACACCTTTTAGAAGTGGATACACCGAGCCCATCTATAAACATTAGAATTCAATAGTCTGTCCAGGCCATTAAATATTAAACTTCAGCTTCTATAAACAGTTAATCGCTGGGTACAGATTTCTCACTTACGTCCCACTGTGGGGGAGTATTACCTTAAACCCCAGGGAAATCATTAATGTTGCATACGCTGTCAGTCTCCGTGGCCTATTACACAGGGTCTTCTGCCTTGCCCAGTGGCAGGTACAATTTGTTATATGCTCGGGTTTCTGTGCTGCTCCTGGCTCTCTCCTGCGGCACGTCGCGAGTCGCCGGGTGTGCGACTCCTGCCAGGGACTTTTGCAGCCAACGCAGCCTGGGGTTTGGCCACTCTCGTGAGATCGCTCTAAAACCATCTGATCTGCTGAAAGAGACTGTCACCATCATGCCTGGCCGTTCCGCCTTGGAAGGGAAAAAAGCAATTTCTGATCATATTTTAATAACAAGAAAACATGAAAACATTCAGATTTCTTTCCCATCATAATGAAGACAGCTGTTTATTTAAAATCCAACTGTTAAGCAAGCTTGTGGTGGGGCTGCCAACACACATTAATCATCAAGTTGTTGTTTTGCTGGATTTTAGAAATGTGTGTTATTCCAGACAGGCAAAAGAATCTAAAAGATTCAAATTCAACTTTTGCTGATCAAAGTTAATTGGCAACAATTGGCCTTTAAATATTTCCTGATGTTTCCCTTTTCAAAATCAAGCAAAATACACCTTATTTAATAGATGAGCCAAAATCATTTGAAAAATGCCAGTATGTGATAGACCTCAAATGTGGTTTGTCCAACATCTGTCCTATATTTTGATTTCTTTTCATCTAAAAAGAAACCACTCACAGATGAATTGGCATCTTGCAATGTAATGAAATTATTTAAATGTGCTTTATTTTTTCTTCCATTCCATAGTGAAGTATTTATTTTTATACTTACAATAAAAGACATGATTTCTTGCATTTTTAAAATAGTGCTTCATTTCATTAAGGGTATGTAAAGATGTTATTGTTTTGGATACAAGTAATATCATTAGTAAGCGATACGTATAGGATAGATTTTCAGACTTGTAGAAGGGAAAAACAATGCTAGTTATTTTCCAAATCTGTTTCTGATTTATGGTTGCATTACATTTTATCCAGAGCAGGAAGAAAAATGCTACCATATCTTGCCAGCATGTTCAGCAAAGTTTATAGTGTTTTCATTTGTTGTACATAACCAGATATTTAATAGACATGTAGCTACTTCTTGATACATGAATGTAACTGTCATTGACTTTAATGGTAGTTAATAATATGCATTTTAGGGAGAATAGATTATCTTCCAGAAATTGGTATGTTATGGCCTTAGCATTACGTTGTAGCCTTATATTCACTGATGAACTTTGAAACTGTGTATGAAAAAAATACTGGTGGGGGTTCTTCTCTATATCATGGGAGTTCATGGCAATGCCTTGGCTCTTTGCATTTCCCTGGTAATAAGGAAATTATGTAAGTTATGGAGAAGATACATCACAATGTCTGTCTTCTTTGCACACAGAGTATGTGCAGGGGAGCAGTTGTGTTCATGTCAAGACCAAGCTCTGGATTTTGTCTTGGGTGTGCTGGGAGGGTGCAAGGAAACCGTTCTGCCCTTGTGGTCATCTGATCCACAGAGCATCACAGCTACTGCCCTCTCCTGCTGCACTCCTACAACTTTTAGGATGGTAATATTCAGATCTCATCTGAGCTCTTAGACAATAAAAATGGATAACAGTTCATGTGGGGAAAGGGAGAAAGGAAATGTCATGTTACTCCCTGGTAGTCACATGACCCCTGTGAAGTTTCATTACTCTTAAAATAAGATTAGGGGAATGAAGTCGCAACTGAGGAACATGGACTTTAGTCTGAAAGACAATGTGGGGTGCAGGGGAGTGAAGAGTGGGGTTGTGCTTATGGATTGGTGGAGGTCTACAGAGGAAGGCACAAGTACAGAGCTTGCAGTGTGCACACTGTGACCCCACCAAAGACTGAGGCTTTCAGTTCCCTGGAAATTTCTTCTTTTTAAAATATCTTGTGGACATATGGTGTTATTGAAAGAATACACCCGCCTGGAGCTGCTGATTGTCTTTGTGGAGGTCACCATCAGCAGGACAGGCCTGGTCCCCAGGCCTGGTGGATTTCCCACAGATTCCCCACATCCACCCCAGACACTCCAAGCTCTTGGGTGTGTGACTTGGATGTTCAGGCAGCTTGACAGCTTGCCATCAAAACTGTGGGAAGTCATCTTGGCTCTGCCTCAAGCTCAAGGCATCTTTCTTCCTTTCTTGCTGCGGAAGGACTGATGCTCCCACTCACAGCTGGGGAGGTCTGCCTGAACCAGAGTGCAGAGTGTGGCAGGCTGAGAGGTGACTCCACTCACCAGCCCCAGAGGCGCTGGCATTTCTGCCTAGAAACAATGTGGAAGATAAGCAAATCTGGATTTGAGAACGTGTCTAACCTGCAGCGTAGATATATCATTGAGGTTTGGCAGAGTCTGAAGAGGGAGCCTGAGAGGTGCTGCTCCCTGTGACCAGGCTTAGAGGCTGACAGTCATAACTTTGGCTTGAGATTCACATTTTTCCAGACACCACAAATTACTGTTTCTCTCTCTCTCTCTCTTTTTTTTTTCCTAATAAAATGCATATTTTCATCTGTCACTTTCCAGAAGGCTCTAAGCTGAATTGTATTCCTGTCACCCAAGTTAGGGGAAAAATATGTTGTCTTCTTCTAACCTGCTAAAGACTGCCTCATATTTTGAGTGCAAAGGACAGAGTTGCAGTAGGAATCTCCACAGATTTGCCTCCTGCTTAACCAGCTTTTCATATCTCAAACTACTAGAGAGAGATTCATTTATTTTTATTAGGTTACATTAAAAACTTCAACAGTGATTCTGCAGTGTGCATAAATTGATTCAATGCTAATAAGCACATCAAGGGCATTCAGAACCCCAGCTTATCCATCTTAATTTATTAAGGGACCAGGCCAGATAACTGAATTAGCTAATTTTCTGTATGTTGCTGTAATAATAATAACAACAACAGCAACAGTGTGTTTTAAGGAAGTGATTTTTTTGTTGTTGTCTGTGAAGATCTCTACTTTTAGTATACAAAAATCTGTTAATCCATTGCGTGGTATTTTTCAAACTTAATGAAAAATTTTAGTCAAGTCTCGCTCTCTAGTTTTGACGTAAACATTCTCTATATACATAGGTGACCTGTGCTCAGATTTCCAATTAGTTCATTTTGCGCCCAGTTCATTGGAGTAACGAAACTAATTCTAAATTGATATATTGATTTCAAATCTTGAAGTAGCATGTATAAACTATTTGGCAGTGTATTAAATGTGTATGACAAATACATGCTGAAAGGAAAATATTTACTAATGTATACTTTGAAGTAGCTACTCTCGCAAGCAAGGTTTTATTGTTTTAACTGTATTTTTACAATTGAATTATGGAACTTTACTAGGTTAAATAAATGCTGAAAGTAAGTGTAGTGTTTTCAAAATGTAGACTCTGAAGTCCTTGGGTTCGAAAATAGGTGGCTTCACTCTGGAAAATGTCAAGCACCAGTTGGAAGTAAATGTGACTAAGCATAGCTTACTGGCAAGCTACTCCATTTAGAAATATTTTGTGAAAGGGAACATAAAATACAATATTTTTATGATATGTATGGACTAATATGAATATTAGGTGTTTTAGAAAGTATGCTAAAATGTTTTATGGAAATTAGCAATTTCATGATTGGACTGAAAAGTAGCATAAACCTTTTTTACTTTTAAAGGTTGTATGTATTTAATTTTTATATTGATGCATTTAAGTATTCATATCGACCCTTTTAAAAATTAGTCTTTCATTTCATTGATGTATCAGATGCCCATTATAGCTTGATATGTTATAGGAAGAATGATGTTGATGAATCAACACCTTTTTTAAAAAAGTGAATTATCTACTTTGCAAATTCTATTCTAAAGTAATAATGGCTTGTTAGATCTGTCCTTTTAGAAAGCTATACTTGCTTTTTATTGCAGCTGTAAATATCACTTTACTCATTTCTCAGATTGGAAGCCTTTTTTAAAAATCTAACCTAAATGCTTTTTTACAAATAAGATGCTTTCCTTTTATCTAAGTGTTGAATTTTATTACAGGCAATAGAAACCCAAATAGTTTGTATTTTTCTTTCAGAATTATTTGTTTTCTCTTTCAGGCTTTTTGCTTTATTTCTCTTTGTTCATTTCCAATTTTGGGAGGAGGGTTCTTGCGAGTTGGGTTTTTTTTCAAATTAAGTTTTTCTGTATTATGGAACTATAAATAATTTCATTTTGACACCTATAAGAAAGGAAACTGCATAACAGCATGATAATGATGACTGGCATTCAATTTCTTCCATTAACAAAAGATACATAATGCATAATAACAGCTTCACAATCCACGTTTGTTTGTGAAGTCCCGATATGCTAAGTGCTGGTATGTTTATGAAAGTAATTTATTCTGAATGGCAGTATAGTATGACTTTTTCAGCTACTCTAGTATCTTTTAATGATAAAAGGAAGAAAAAGTACTAGGCATTACTGTAAAGCAGTAACTTTTGCTCTTCAGGAAAAATAAAAGATAGTTAATGTTACGTTCTAACAATTAGCATTTTAAACTCAGCTACTTTCTTTACATTTGCCATTATAACTGTAAAAAGAAAGAAGAAACAATGTCCATGAGATAGATAGAAGCTTGGTGATATAAAAGAGATTTATATTCTGTTCTGAAACAGAATTTTTACTTAAAATCCACTTGGATATTCATTACTGTGCTCTAGATCCTGTGCTCTGACTGTGTTCAGTGCATAGTCTCTTCTTTGCTCTATAGCAAAGAGCTGCATAACTGTTTGAGAATTAAATGTGAGCCTTGTATTACTTCAGTTTCATCCCTCACTAAAGCATTGCATTAGTGCATTATGGTGTCCAGCCCTTCTCAAATGTTGCTGCCTCTGGGGTGCAGGTAATTCCCATGATGGGCAGCTCTCGGTGGTACCTGTGCTCCAGGCTGGAGGCAGCAGCTCGCTCCCACTCCTTGTCAAAGTGCCAGTGATCTAGTTTTGGCCAGGCGTTGTTAAAACACCGCAAGCAGAAAGAAAAAACTTCTGAGCTTCTCTGTGCAGAAACATCGATTCACAACTGTTTTTTCTCTGAGACCATTGCTCAAAACTCTGGAAAAGCACTTACAGGTCCTGGTGTGTGCATTTTGAATATACATACGCTGAATGAAGAGGCCCAGGATCCATTTTTCGTAATTGCCATTAATTTGTGAATCCTGGTAAATCTTTTTACTTCCACTCATCATTCCTTCATCTCTTTATCTACAGAAAACATGATAATAATGATGATAAAGGTGGCAGCACCTGACAGATATTGTCCTCCTTAGGGAATCACAGAACCATAGAACAGTTGAGGTTGGAAGGGGCCTCTAGAGATCGATCGTCTAGTCCAACCCCTCTGCTCCAGCAGGGACACCCGGAGCACGGGGCACAGGGTGACATCCAGGTGGGTTTGGAAGGTCTCCAGAGAAGGAGACTCCACAGCCTCTCTGGGCAGCCTGTTCCAGGGCTCTGTCACCCTCACAGGAAAGTTCTTCCTCACATGGAGATGTGACTTCCTGTGTTTTAAGGGAGACAAGAGAAAGGAAAGTTAGGCAAATGCTAAGGTGGGTAGCTGTACTCGCTTTTACCATGTATAGTTGTAGCTGGCTTGCCAAGAGTGTTTCCGTTCAGCCTTTTCAGCACCTTACAAAGCTCGGGAATACATTGAGGAAAACATTCAGCAATAACCTCTGTGCTGAGGTTAGAAAGTTTGTATATACAAACAAATTATAAAATATCTAAAGTGACATAAAACATTGCACAGTCACCAAGAATTTTCCCACTTTTCTATTGCATTTCATGTATTTGTTTCCTACTGGATCACATTTTTATTTTTGATGATTTTTGATAAGTTGGAGTTGTGCAAGTTTGAATGATTCATGCAAACCGTTTGAAGTCTTCTTTTAAAAACCACTAAAAATGTAGATAATAAGAGCATTAGTCACCATTAGTCATTGCAGTATTTTGGGTGGCTGTGGCTGTGACCTAGTGATTACTGTGAAGTCTAATGGAGTCTAACGCTTGGCAAGCAGAGACTTCTGTTTGTGAGCCCGGGATTTTGCTGTATTCTAAGTGAGCCAAACAGTAGGTAGGCATGCTTAGTGATGAAATGCATTGATTTATCAAATTAGCCAACATAAGTAAAGGGCTTTTGTCAGTGGCATTCACGCTAATGAAAAAAGGATTTGTGATTGACAGCAAATTAATTTTTAGTAGTATGAATCTCTATAAAATAATTTATAGCATAAAACAAACCTCTTTGCTCATTTATTCACCAAATTGCACATTCGGAAGCGTGAAAGATTTTAAAGTGAAACATTTTAAAAGTCTTTGTCCCATACCCAGTAAATGAAATATCAAAATTTACAAGTTTTCATGAGTTGCTGCCCACAAGTGCCTTCATATTACAGGCTGGTCAGTAGAGCCTGAAGTATCAGAAGGCAGATTTAAAGAGCTGCTGGTATTGAGGTGACACTGTATTGAAGGGCGGTGGTGAGGTGCTGCCTGAGAGAGAAGTACACAGACAGAGTTTGCCTCTGGGCTCTCAAACCCACCCTGGGCACGGTGGCTTTAACTGTGTTGCTGCTGTGTTGCAGTCTGTGACTCTGAATTGTAACGTAAAAATAGCAGTATAATTAATGACTGTCACGTGCAGACCTGATCCACTGCTTGATGGTTCCAGGCACTTTAGATCCCAAACCAGGTTGTGACGTGAGTCGTCCTGAAGGTCTCTTAGTGGCAGAAGTGCCATTTCAGATTTGAATAGACCCTTTTAATTATGAAACCCAGCCCAATAGTCTGTAATAGTAAAACAATGGTATCTAATGAATGTGTAATTAGCTGATATTAATGGTACAGGGGGCTAGTGTTGCTCTTAGTGAGGGTATCGCTTTCAGTTTATTCATGCACAGAGAGGCTTCTTTTTGACTTTTAATATTTCAGGGAGCGGGCGTGAGCAAAATGTTTTTTACATTTTCTTTAAACATTATGAATAGCACTGGAACAAGAACCTATCTAATACAGATGTAAATACTATAGTTATGACTCATTCTATATAACACATTCATAACTTTCCTAAGTAATCCATTATTGGTTTATAACCTCAAAATCTAAGAAGTTTCACAAATTCAAATAGCATTCCTGAGCAATAGATTTTGTGTTTGGGTCTCTGATTTAGCTGACAGATGTGTAAAATCTCATGCAGCCAGTCAACCCCCTCGTGCAGCTGCATATGCTGAAGAGCGTGAGTTATTCCAGCTAAGATCAACATTAATTTACACTCAAATATCTTTCCCAGCCCACCCTTTCTGTTCATATAATGCAGTTATTTTTTGCTGATTCCACCACTTTGAGGCAAACTCTTTGTCCTTAACAGACTCTTCCATTCAAAGCAGAAAAGAGAGCATAACAATCACCTAAAAAAAAAAAAAAAATTTCATGTTACTTTAGGTTCCATCTTAGACATCAAACCACAGATTTACACTGCTCATGTCAGTGATTTAAGTGCTTTAGTCTCTGAAAACATTGTACCTTTTATTTTAGGAAAACTTGATGAAGTCAGTGTCGACCTTTTATGTCTTCTTCAGGGTGAGATCGCATTAGTGAGTCCCAACAGCTAAATATAAAGATTGGATATCCCAGAGCAGGCATCTTAGCAGCACTCATAGTAGATAGCTGCTGTCAACATCTTCATCCTAGGCTTGGTTTTAGCCTGAATTTGAAAAGTTCCTAGTGCAGATTTCTGGCATCTTATGAGTTTGCACAGATGTGCCTAGTTGTGCCTACTATTATTGCAGTTTAAATTGTAGGGAAATTACACATACATGTATTTTAAGCAGATCTGCTTGTTTTGTGCTTTTTTCCTTTTTTTTTTTTTTTTAGAAATCATATAAAATATTGCTACAAGGAGAAAAATTAAGTGCCTTTCACTCATTTGCTTTGAAAAGCCTGAAAGTAGTGCTTGAAGTTGGTTCCCAAAATGTTTGAGTTTCACAGTCTCAGGAGATTTCTACTGTTTCAGTGTGGTTACAATAAGGCCTCTATCTGAATTTCATCCAGTTCAATGGTCTAATGAAACTTTAAAGAAGGGGTGGAGGGACTATTCCCTTTACTCATTGTGGTACCACTTTTAGGTTCTCTGTTTTAAAGTAAAAATATGACCGCTGTTAATTGTCTGTGTTTTGAAAATTTGTCTTTAGTTATAGTCATGGAGTCTAGTTATTCTGTAGAACCTAAACTGTGCTATTAAAAAGTATTTAATGAAGATTTAAAATATAAAAATCAAAAGCAGCAACAACTGAAATACTGATTTTATTTTTCCACAATTCTTGTTGAGTTAGAGCAGGGCAGTCCTGTCAGGAAGTCTCTTTCTGTATCCCTTCTGAATGTTGCTTTAACTAATATGTAGATATGTAACTAGAATTATTAAATATTCAGTGACAGTGAAATACAGACTGTTGACACTAATACTAAACTTAGCTAAAATATCATGGCAGCAAGAAGAAAGAAATCAGATGTATCTAATCAAATGAGCCTTTCAGAATGCTAAAAAAAATAGTTTGTTAATTGAAGGATCTCCCATATTTCTCTGTGCTTTCGTATAATTCCCATCACCAGTGCAAGAGGTAGATGCATGGGGAAATAACTTGTTCTTTAACACTGCTAGGCACAGTGAAGAGCCAGCTGTAGTGATTTCTAAGTATTTGATCTCACTGAAATGTTTGAAAATTCCAGTGAAATATTTTAATATTCATTTATAGGACAAATACATGTATGTATTTAAAAGATATTTACAAAGACAAAAATTATGGACATCTGTTGGCATAAATTAAGCCATAAAGAAAAACAGTTAAGAATTAGAGGAAAAAGTCAATGAAAGCATAGACACAACTTCTTTTTCTATCCCATCACTTTAATAAATTCCATCAATTTAACAAATTTAACCCTTGAATATAAGCAAGCTTGGACTGCCAAACTATAAGAACTAACTAAATAAATATCTCTCTCCTGAATCTAATCTACACTAGTGAATAACTAGTGAATAAACTAGTGAATAAACTTGTGAATAACAAAAATATGTTTAATAAAAGAAGATAAATTAGCAATATGGTAATATAGATTTTATACATAAACTTTGTGTGGTCATACAAAGGGTTAAGTTGTGTGATTTCAGGATAAAAGGTTTCCTGAGTTGACTATTATTCCTATGGCCTGCCAACAACTTTGCAATAAATGGAATGATTTTTATGGGAATGTGGTCATTCACAGCAAGACTACAGTTGGTGTCAGTATGAAAAATTCTTCTTTAGTAGATTCTCTCAGCAGGGATAACAGATCTAAAAGAAAGGCAAAAAGTAGTTACAGAGAGCTCTGGCTGGTATTGGTGACAAATTATGTTTACAGAATGATGGGTGAACCCATTGAAAAAGAAGAAATCAGAATAAATCAGAGCTTTGCTCCTCTGAGTACTGCTCTTCCAAAAGAAGTTGCTTGTACTCATGTGCCTTGTTTAGGAGCTGCCTTTTCTCTTATCCAGAAAGCAGGTGAAGCTTCCAAGCTTTGAGCTGCAGTTGTGTAAAATAACTCTGCAGAAATCAGTAAAATTGCTGCCAAGTTGTATCACTCTCTTTGAGATTACAGTCTGGCTCATAACAAAATACTGAGATGTATGAGTTAAAGTTCTTCACTTTTGATTAGATTTTTTTTACTAAGGTATTCTTAGCATGAAATTTTAATTTATATTATTTTTGATGCATTTTGAAACATTATTAGAAAGGAAGTCTCTACTGTGTTCAGGTCCTGCTAGTCACAAGCTTTCAAATCACTCTTTTCACAGGTGATTAAATCAGTGGCAATTCCATGATAACAGGTTTTATCTCTCATTAAAAATGAGGAGCAATAAAGTTGCATAGAATCTAAGTGGGTCTCCCAAAACCATACAGCAGTTTCAGGGGTCTTAATCATTCACTCATTCATAAATAGAGTTGCTGAAGTGTCTGTTTTTTGTTGTTGCTATTGTGGTTAGGATTATTTTTTTAAGAAATGCTTAGCAGCTGTTGAAGGGGTAAGGGTAGCACCGTTGAGTGCATCCCGCCCTTAGTTTCTGTCATGCACAATTACCCCAGCTCTATTTAAAACCATTTCATTTGCAAACCTGTCACAGAGCTTTGCAAGACCTCAGTGTCGCACTGAGGCATGAATTTCCTTTGTTGTGCAGAGATCCCCAGCGATAAAGCAGCAAAAAGGAAAATTAGCCTCGCTGTGTCCATGTCAGAAAAAAATGTTTATCACGGGTGGAAACACAGTGTTGGTGATAGGTGGGATTAATTTCTCTTGAGGTGAACAGATGGGTTTATCGATTCAAAAGTAAATATTGACTGAGGTGATGCCAAAGACAAGGCCATTATATTTTATATTCACTTAAACCAGAGGGGAAAAAACGTGCATTCTTACCTCTTCTAAATATCTTCATTAGAAACATTTAAAAAGTCTGAAAGAAATATCTTTTGTTTGAAAATAATATTCAAAGGAGCATGGTTGCACAGATGTAGCTGAAAGCAGAATTAACTCTTGATGGTTGTTGAATGTGATGATTCGTGTTGGTCGTGTGATTGTTTTTTGGTGGTAACATAAAAGTTGAAAATTTAACAGTCCAGCTTGTCATAAAATGATGGGTGTTGCCAGATAACCTTCACTTAGCAATGAATGTCAGGTCCAGGTCTGGTTCTGCAACGGTGAGAAATAGCTGTTTTCATGAAGGGCCTATATGGTTTTGGTAAATTTGCTCTGATTTATCTGTGATTATAAGAAGGATCTGGAAGGTCTTGGCAGACTTCTGATCCTTCGCTTCCCAAGTGCACCTGGATATTGGATAGGAAACAACTGTAGTCAACTGTTACAAATAAAAAACAGGCAGGCAGGATTGCAGAACACACTGAAAATCAATTTCTTTCAAGAAGCTCTGCTCCTAGAGAGATGCAAGGGATGGCTGTAGAGAGGGGGAATCTCCGCACAGAGCTGGCCGAATGATCTTCCCCCATGCCCAAATACCGCACGGATGGATGTGTGCTGAACCAACCCGGGATACGGTCCGCGGCATTCAGGATCCTGCAGAGGAATGCCGATCCCAAAATGCCCTTTCTCCTTCTAGCTGAACTGGCAGTGTACCTCATCCTGCTGCTTGCAAGGTCTGTACCTGCGCCTTGCAGACCTTCCTGGCCCCCTGGTACATGGGTCCCATCGTGAAACTTCCATTATTTTACTTTAAAACTTACAGAAAATTCTGGTAAAATAGAATATGCTTTAAAAAGCTTCAGTAATGTCAGTAATGCGCTTTTTTTTTTTAATAACATCACTGTATTCAATTTTAGATGCAATGCTAAATTTCAAGTTTCTTAAGTCCTGTGAATAATAGCAGGTTTTGCTTTCTAATGAACCAGTCAGTGGTTGTGGACTGCCTTCCAGCGGGCAGCACAGCAGTGTTGTTATTATTTGCTTTTCTACAATAACAATCCAAGAATGGCTCAGTCTGCCCATAGGAAAGAAGGAAGGAATTAAAGGAAGAGGAGCAGAAAGCTTGGTGGGGAGTTTTCCCTGATATGTGTATGGGGGAATGACAGGAAGTAGTTTCTCATTTGCTTGACACTACAACCCTGGGTGACTTGCACAACGCTCTGTGGATAAAGATAACTGTAAACGTGAGCACTTTGTGAAAATGGAACTAAATTTCGCTGCCCGTGTGGCGATAGGTGGGCGAAGAGAAGAGGGAACCCTGCGCTCGCAGGCGGGAGCAGCGGCCCTGGTGCAGCGCGGGGCCCGTCCTGAGCCCTGCAGTTAGGAGTAACAACAGATACGTCTGCTAGCTCGCTGGAGAAATGGTTCCTGCAGGGCTTGTGCAACATGGTAACTGCATAAACCGTTTCCTTATCTCACTGGAGATAAACACTTTATGATTTCCTCTCTCCAGAAAGCTGGTTGGTGCGCTTCTTATGCTCAGCTGCAACCTGCAGGAGCCTGCCAGGCTGGCAGCATCCCCTCTACTTAGCGGCCTCTTGCTTCTGCCTTGTTCTAAATGGCTGAGCTGTAACATGGCACAAAACGTTTGGTTACTGGTCCTGCCCAGGCGCGGCATTCACAGAGCTCTCAAAAACACCAATCCCCCTTCTGCTGCAGCTGGGCAAAGGCAGCGCTGTCCCTGCTGACACCCTGCCCCTCGCACAGAGCATCACGGTGGGCTCCACATCTGCCCCATGTCACTCACGGAAAGAAAGACAGAAGGAGAAGCGTGCAAAGAGTTGAGCAAAGATCCCCAAGCTGCCTGTAAAAGCAAAAATTTTAAGGTCTGTACTGCACAGGTTAGCAGGGAGAATTTTAATCCCAGTCTTTGTCCTTAGAAGGACAAAGCAGTACAACTTGCCTCTAAAAACATGCATTTTGGAGATGAGCCCCAGCACCGAGGCACAGCTGATCTAAGTGATTCGGTGACACAGAGCTGAGACAGTTTGCATCTTCTCGTGAAAAGTTTCCACTTGAACCACAAGAATACTCTCATTTCCTGAGACGAGACATAATTTTCTAGCTTCCGTAGCAAGTTCATTCATTTCATAGGTTTAATTTTAAAATTGTTTATAATTTAAGTATATCTAAAAAAAGCTTAGTATATAGTTTCAAAAAATGTGCATGTTCCTAGAAGCATACTTTCAGGTTAGTACACCTGGGAATAAGTCATCACATATTGACCAGGTTCATGCCTTTTGTTACTTCTTTAAACACATTTATATTTTATTTTCACTGGCTTTCATTAATGACAGATTTTTTTTTTCTTAATATAAAAGCATATATCCATAGATAACATGAATCATGTCGTAAAGAAGGTATTTACAAT
Organism: Eudromia elegans; assembly: GCA_003342815.1. NCBI lineage: Eukaryota > Metazoa > Chordata > Aves > Tinamiformes > Tinamidae > Eudromia > Eudromia elegans. Next base: position 1,844,958 of record PTEX01000015.1, on the reverse strand, counting down.
CTGAAGTGATGAACTTTTAAAATAAAGTGAGGTTGATATTTAAATATAACACTGTCCTTTCCAGGGGACAGACTCTTTAACTAGATAGGATTGAGTGGCTTTTGTCAATTCTATCTATTGGTAAAATTATTTTTCTGACACCCTCTCCTTTCCCTTTCCAACCCTTAAAACAAATAAAAACAGAATAACAAATAATTTTTATCAGAATTCTAGCAAAAATTGTTAAAGTGGTAGTCTGAATCACTTCCCTGATTATGAGTAAAACCATATATTACAGAAGTAAAGTAGTTTTACTTTTTATATTTTCCAAATAACTCCAATGTAATGAACATATTCATGATAATAAGGAGTACCTGTGAATGGGAACCTGAGTAATAAAGCTACAGTCTAGTGCGAGAGATATGACATTTTGATCTTCATGAGACATTTTGATCTTCTTTCTCAGTAAAATATAGAAAGACTTCAAAGTATTGGTGGATATATTTAGGTACTGTGAGAAAAGAATTGAGATCATATCAGTTCTGAAAATACCTGCTCCCTTACACTAAAGAAATAGCAGATTAGCGAAAGAGAATTTTCTTCTGCTGTGGGATTGAAATGGGCAAAAGTTTTTGTCCATTAAGTCTCAAGTGTTATAGTTGCTCTATAGTTATAATTTTAGTTTAAACTGGATTCTTCCAGTAACCAAGTACAGCTGAAATGAAAAGGTAACTGCTGATTTTAGTGTAGCTACTCCAATGAACACAAATTGCAAAATTAGATTAGTGTTTATTTTGGACCAAATACTGTCTGCTTTGGGAGCAGCATATTTAATCCAAACACACTTGTTTGTGTGAGCAAGCAAAATCGGATTTTAATCACTTTCTCTATTAGGAAAGAATGGGATCCATTGTGAGCTCTAAAAGGGCTACATATTCAGTGCAGAACTGCTAAGCTATCGGCTGTGAGAAAGGAATTTGTGAAGTTATTTCAGTTGTCAGTGCTCAGTTTTTAGAATGTTAGTTTTTATCATTTTCCTATTACTTTATTTGGTGCACTGTAAAAAGTTTTGTGTGTGTGTTTTTAATTTTTTTTTTAAACAAGTACGCTTCTCTCTGCATTTAAAAATTTAAAATGAGAGCGTTTTACAAGCTTGCACAGCCTGCTTTAATTCCTTGACTGTTCATCCACAAATTGTCAGACAGAGTGAAGTGGATTTCAAGAACTCTCTTTGTTCTTCATATCCTGTGCCTGACCCACAGGTAATCTGCACCTTTTTCTTCAGCACGGAATAATTGTGGTGGGAAAGAAGAGAAAATGTTAGGGTCACAAAGTGCAGGCTAGACGGAGATGACAGGTCCTGCCAATTGACTGCCAGGGCTGAGAACCTGCGAACCGGAGTCTCCGCTTTTTCACATGGATTTATGTCGTATGTTAACAGGCATTCCATGATGATGGGTTAGGAAGTTCAGCACTTAAGCCTTCATTGCCTCTGGTTGAAATGTAATGCAGGCTTTTTTGTATGTTTAGCAAGTACAGTAGAGGAACTTTTGGCACAGCATGAGCCTATCTATGGGATATAAGATGTGTTGTTCTATTTAATATTGATTTTCTGACCTGTGTGCACATACTGGAGAATTTGCTATTTTTCTAGTTAAGTGAAGAACGGAGATTTGCTTGTGAAGTTTAATGACTAGAACTTAAAAAAGGTTAGAATCCTTTCACGCTGTTTCTCTAAACTTAGAATAGAGATTAGTTGCAGTAATCTGCTTTTTATTTTTTATCTTTATTTATTATTATGTATTTTATTACCTTATTAGATAAGCCTATGTAAAAATTTTCATAACAAAAAAAGGGCATTCATATATTAGCTTTGGACTATTCAAGTGTTGCTTGCTGAAACATCCCATGACAGTCTGTGAATGTATGTTCACCAAAGAAGCATGTTGTGATGGTTATAGAAGTGATGAGGATTTGCAAAGTTGATATTCATCTGAAAGGGGTATTTTCTGACTTCTGGAACAGGTATATGCAGAATTACTCCCATTCCAAAAAAAAAATCCTACACAGCAAACACAGTAGTGTAGACGTAAGGATTTTTTTTAGTTAAGGGTTTTCCAGATACATCACATTTTATAAAAGATTGCAGCTTTAGCTTGTTATGCCAGATCTGTTCTCACATGTACATGACCAAATTTCTCTACTGTTCAGTAGGGAAAATGAAGCAGTGGATATAATTGCATAATGACAGATATGAGAGGAACAGAGAATCCCAGCAATCATTTCCTGTGAGTTGGCCAACTTCCAGGTCGTCTCAATGGACACACTGATGTAAAGTAAAATGAAAATAGCTTGTTCTGAAGGGCTTTTTTTTCCCCTCTCATTTTACTTTGCAGACTAAGGTATTGAAACAATTAGTTGACAGCGTGGTGTTAGTTTTCTCACGGTAAATTAAGAAGATTAAGCAAATGTGGAAATGTATTTTAGCTATAATCAGCAGATTTGGGGCTGTAATGCTTCAGCATCCTCTGAGGTCATGTTCATAATGTTATTCACATTATTCTTTTTCATAAGGTGCAAACTTGTCCAGAGTTACCTTATACTCAGTATTTATTCAAAGACAGCAGAATTACTTGGTTTATTTTTGTTAGTTTTGTAACGCAGAAATGTAGAGGATCAGCATACTAGCCGTTACATCACTGCACTTGGCATGTGCTATTGGCACAGATAAGAGGAACTGTTGTAACAGCCTTAATCTCTTCTTTTTCATTATTATTAATTTTCCTACAGTAAATTGAGTAGTAAGGCATATTTTATATAATTATGGCAGGAGTGCACAGCTTGACGGGTGGTAGCAAAGGAGCAAAGTAATATAAATATTTGCAGAAGGTTTCTGCCATAACTTAATGCTTTGCATATGAACCTTCATAAAGATGCAGAGTTAGTTTAAAGGAATAAGTCCAGAAGTCTACAAGGGTTCAGACATTTTAAGAGCTGTGAATGATGACTGCGGAACATCTCTGGGAGCTTTTGGCTGATGATGCGAAACAGAAAAGAAAAGGAGGAGAAGTTAGCAGGAAGGAGTTAGCAAACGCTTTGGGAATGGAGGCGGGAGAAGACACAAGCTTTCCGTGTACGAGTCTTATGCCAGATTCATCTGTTCACTTTTGGATTGATGCTTTTCTTTGGCTGACTGCATTTCGCTGGAGACATATTTTCACTCAGCAAATGATTGCTGCACTTCAAGAAGCTCCTGCAAGCACGTATCTCTTGTTGGTTCAAGCCCCAAGGCAGAGCTGATGGAAGGGAATAGAAGACCAAATCTCCATCCTTAAGTGCAGAGTCTGTTGGTTTAATTTTAACTGCTGCAGACATATTTCAAATGAAACTATCAGGTGTGTCATTGAGGCAGCTGAGGGACACAAGCGTGTGGCCTCATGCAACCTGCTCGAGCACAGCAAGGCATGTAGGACAGCATGGACAGTAACTTCTTGAACGACTCTATGCAGATTTGCAAAGTTACATGTGTTAATGCTCTCATTTCCCCCCAGACTAATCAGTAAGCCCACAGAGGGGCTCACATCATATCTCTTTTCAGCTGTGTTTAGCATGCTACCGAAGCTTGTAGGTCCCGTCTGTAGAGTCTTCTCCTCATCGACACTTCCATTTTAAAAAGATAGAGGAAATCTCACCCTTCTCTCACGTGACAAGAGCTTTTGTTCAAGTCTTTTATATCCTACTTTGCACGGCACTCACTCTTCCTTTGCCGTTCCTGTGCTGCACAGTCCTGCTCCCTCTGCTTGCAGAATGCGAATTTCCTCGCTGCCCCAGGTTCCTTCTTAAGGTGGAGCTCATGCAGCCCCTCAAGCAACGCTGCCCAGCCTGCAACTTGTACTTATTTGCCCAGCTCTGCATGGCTGCGGTGGAGCCACGGCTGCTTCCGCCAAGGGCAGTCCTGCTCCCATGCTGCCCCATGCTGCCTTTTCCCGGTGGTACTTGGTGGCGTGTTGATCTGACAGGGGAGCAGGCCAGGAAGAGGGTCCATCCCAGTTTCTGAGGGCTTTGCCCCACTTGAGAGCAGGGGAACATGCAACCGGGGAAAGCAGGGCAGTAGCGTGACCTGTCCTCCAGGGATGTCCTCTCTCCTCCTCATGGCACACTTAGTGCATAGGAAAGGCCCACTAAATGTGAGGCAGCAGCCCTCTTGACCAGCTGGGAAGTTATTTTCTCATGCTAAATTTTAGCCCAATGCTGCTACCCTCTGATTTCTGCTGTTGTAACTGTAAGGAAATAAACTCCTCTAGGCAGGAGACTTGAGAGCGAGAGTGCAGCTGGGGCAGGCTGAGTCTGCTTGCAGACGAGCCTGCTTCCCATGGTTGGGGTTTCAGAGCAGCCTGCCTTCCCCAGGTTAACTAAATTGCCCTTTGTGTTCACCTGTCTTTGTATTTGCCCCTCAACTTCAGCAATTGCGTGAATAACTTCTTTTAAAATTTCTGCATGTTTTAGGAGTCCAAATCCCACTTTCAAATGTGAGTTGAGCCTGCAAGAGATGGCTTCATTAAAATCAGAGCAACTTAGATAGACCCACATCAGAATCAGGTTTAGACTCCAACATTCCTTGCACTTTTGAAAGTATGATCCCTAAACTGCACCACGGGCATTTTGCTTTCCTGTGATTGCTCTCACAATGCGGAACTGCATCTCAGCCCGTCTGACTGAAATCCAAGCCTTTAGTGCAAGCATGTCATCACTTGCCGCTCATGAAGATTTCAAACTAGATGCACTGAAGTTGCAAGGTCAACACCTTTAGGAGCAAAACACAGCTTGCTGCTTGATCTTTATACATGAGCCGCAGGCTGTTTTGTCCCCCCTTGCCAGTTCGACCAATCCTAAAAGAGAATCAAACAATTTTCATGTGCTGCTTTACAGCTGACTGCTAAGCCGATTCTATCATAATAAAATACATCTGCATTTACAGTGTTTTTAAAAGGACTTTCAGCATTCATTAAATATAACTCTTTGCAAAAGAAGTTGGGGGAAGATACTAATGCTGCATTTGCTATTTAAATCTTATAAGCATGGACCAAATAGTAAAGGATTAAAAAGGTAAACTTACAGATAAGACTTTTTTCCTGAGTAGTCGTCTAGCTCTAATAACTCCCAGTAACAGAAGGCTTTGGGGGAAGTACTGGAAGATTTTTTGAGTCTTTGTATTTTTATTAAAATACACCTCTGCAAAAATATACTGGCTGAGAGTGCATATTTTATTTATCATACAGCATCAAGCTTCATTTTAGAATAGATTATGATGCACATTGAGTAAATTAATCAACTTTCAACTTCTTGGTGTGTGATCATAGCCTGTGCCTCAGGTAGTTTGCCTTTGCCGATGAGCAAAATGCTACACACAAAGCAAGCAGCTAAAAATAAACCCGAGGGATTTAAATAGAAAGTTGGTATCAATCAATTAACAGTGGGCAGGTAATTGCCTTCTTTGGAAAGAATTTTCCCTAAATAACCTTACTGCTGGAAGAGCAATTGCTGTATCAACATGTTTGCTTCCTGTGTTGAGGGATTGAAAAACACACCTACTGCTCCCCAAGCCAAAGTCCAGGTCAGTGTGAAAAAATACCTGGCACTTGAATCTCATGTTTAGCCTCAAAGCCATGTCCTGCCACTCAGAGGAACAACACAGTTGTGCACTGTTTGTGACCTTCCTTTCCTTGTAAGGTTGTGTCAATCACATTTGTCTTAATCCTTTTCAAATTATAATGTGTATCTCTTGTGCTTTTCTTTTTTCTCCTTTCCTTTCCTGACATGACTTTTTCTTCTTTCATTCCTGCCAAAAGATGACAGTATCCTTTTCCACTATATTCAATATTTCACCTGAAGTATGTGATGTCCATGACCTTTTCTTCATTTCGCTTTCTTTTTTGACACAGTTTCTCTACTATTACCCCACCAATTTTTAGTCTTTGATCTCTCTTCTGGGTTTTTCCTCTCCAAAATCCCTCTCTCTTTCAATACCATAATTACGATTTCAAATATATCCTTTCAGTTCTCACTTCCTACCTAACAAGCAGGAGAAAAATGAGTGTGGTTAGACAAAATGGAGGGAGGCTTACAATGTCTCAAGGTTTCTGAAGGTCCCAAGACCTTGAATGTTTAATTTGAAGTTCCGAATGCTCTGACCCTCTCTAACTGTGGAATCAGAGACACATCAGTCTGCTGCTCCCCGTTTCTGCCATTTGCCCAAGAGAGTGGAATTAGGACATTTTTAGGTTCTTCCTTCTCTCTGGATCTCCTATGAGAAGATGATCTTCTACTCATTTTCTTTATTTTTGTGGTTAATACAAACAATTCCTTTCCCTAACTTTAGTTTTGAATCCTCTTCTTTGACAACTTGTTTCAGGTGTCATTCATCATTTCCAAGCTATTGGGTTGATAATTTTCATTGCTATACTGACAATTCAGAATTAAGTTTTCTATCCTTGGAAACTTAGACAAGTCACTGAGTAGTTGGAAAGACATTGAAATGGGAAGCTCGCAGGCTCAGGAGGATGTGACTTCATTAACTTAGTTCATATTTGAATCATTAACTTTGCCTGCATATAGGTTGAGAATTTCCTTTTGGTTTTAAACAAACAAAAAAATTCTATGAATTTGATAACCTGCTAAAGCAGCTTCCTGCTTGTCTTAGACAAGTTGATTTTCAAACCCTTATTACATTCACACTCATAGTTTCAGCACTGTCTCTGTGTGTAATCCATTTTTTTTTCTACCTGAGAAGGAGATTTTACTTGATGGTTGATTAAGAACAAATATAGCAGTTCCTTTCATATTCTGACTATAGATCTTTTCTATCCTGGTTTTCTGTCTTTCTTTTCTCTCTGTCTCTCCCTAATGCAAACTACCACTATATAGAATACAAAACAGTATGTGTAACAGTAAGAACAGGGGCATGACCAAAAGACCACCCCTTGTTCTTCCAAAAAGGTTTGAAAAGTTCCTGAGGTATTTTTCATAGACCAATGTTTTTAAAAATCTAGAATCCACAACCATCATGTGAGGCCAAATAGACTTCTGCTTTTTTCTTATCTGAGGTTGTTGACCTCAGGAGAGGAGGAGAAGGTTACAGGGTCAAAGTCTTTTCCTCCTTGGAGCTTGCTGCTTGCTGGGAGAGGGTTGGCTGGAAAATAGATGTTTTAGAAAAAGGGTTGAGGGTCATGATTTTAATTCTGTTAGGGAACAGCTGGTTTGAGTTTCTTTTCACTTCTATCTTCCCTCCCTTCCTCGCAAATCCATGGAGAGAAAAAAATTTGTTCAAGGGAAAGCAGTAACACAAAAATAAAAGACTCTAATATTTTCATTTTTAAAATATGCCGTGTTTGTTATAAGATTTCAAATTAGGAGAGAGAAGAGGAAATTATTAAAATAATTGCAATCCATTGTTGTTTCAAGGATTGGATTGAGATTGATCTACAGTGCCACAGGTTTATTTGTTTTCCTGCCAAATGTCAAATTGTTAGTAGTAATGTTCTAATGGTTTTTAGTGGACAAAAAGTCTGCATTATGATTTTTAAGTAAGTTAGTGATAGGTAGAGCTAATAATGTGCCGTGTGAGTTTGTATACAAGCCATTGAAGAAAGATGATTTGCTTTGGCTATTTCTGTTCAGATTTTCTTCATCTTTTCATGCTGCTTTCATGCACTAAGACCAAAGAGAGAGAAGGAAACTCACAACTCTCAAATGAATGGCAAACTAGGAACAGATTTTTTGTCTGCACTCCTCAGAAAAACTGGCCTCAGGCTGTGTTGGTGTGTGGCTCAACAGCAATCAGAGGTCATAATTTCATTGGCGGTTAGCATCAGGTTTAATTTTTCTAATATGTTACATTTACTAAAATGTCTGGTTTCAGTTACACTTATGCACTGACTGAATCAGCTTTGAGCAGCATGTTTTAAGGTACCTGAAAGGCTACAAGAACATTTATGGAACACATATGCTAATTGTTTTTAACCACTTTCCTTTCTAAACATAAAAATGTGTTTTTGGAAAGCTATTTAACAGTAGTAGTTAGTGATAGTGTGCTTTTATTCTAAGAAGTGAGCACAAGGAATAGGTAAAATAGTTGTTTTAACAAGACTGCCATCTACTGATTTGCACAATTAAAAGTAATCCTGATGAGTAGATCGTTCAATTTTTTTATAGCTTGTTTCTTGAAGGTTTTCAAGATAAAGAAAATCATAACGTCTTTCTGTCACCTCAGGAATGCGACCAGGTTCACATTGATGACGTGTCTTCGGACGACAACGGCCAAGATTTAAGGTAGAGCAGAACTGAGCAAGATAAAATGTTGCCTTTCAAGTTTTCTCATTGGAAAAGTGGTGAAGGGTTGCAGAGCGTTACGGTAGCGCACTGTCTTTTTATCTCTGCCTTTGCAATATAGCTGTCAGTAGCTCATGGGTGAACTTTGCCTCTTACGTTTTGTTAATTTGGGGGTTTTCTTGCATCCAAACAGCACCTATAACTTCGGAACAGACGGCTTTCCTGCAGCAGCCACCAGCGCTAACTTGTGCCTAGCGACGGGTGTGCGTGGAGGCGTGGACTGGATGAGAAAATTGGCTTTCCGCTACAGACGAGTAAAAGAAATATATAACACCTACAAAAATAATGTCGGAGGCAAGTGACTATGAAGTATGCAATAGAGACAAATAACTACTAAAAAGGAAAAGGTTTTCTTTTGCTTTCTACTGCTTTTTTTAGCACGGTAATGTTTCATGTGTGAGTGCTTTGACTTACGTTGTATAGAAAAATTCTGTCTGAATGAACAAAAGCAAAAGAAAACGGCAGAACGTTCCTTAATTTCAGTGCAGACATGCCCTTATCTGTTCCACAGGTCTTCTCGGTCCAGCCAAGAGAGAGGCCTGGTTACAACTCCGAGCAGAAATTGAAGCTTTGACGGATTCCTGGTTGACACTTGCACTGAAAGCACTCACACTTATCCATTCAAGGTGTGTACCAAGAGTAAGGGCTGGACAGGAAACTCTCGGATGTCCATCAGTATTTTAGAAAGTCTTCCAGGTCTGGTGCATAAAACACCTAAACTGGAGGACCTTCTCCTCATTCTCTGTTCTCATCTTACCTTGCCAATGTGTGCCTTGCTCTCCTCTCCAGTGAGAAAAACTAACTTCTTTGCAAAGGAAGTGTGGCAGTAGTAATGGTGAGGGTTTCCAATGAGAAGGCTAAGGTGTTCCTCACCTTGTTTTGTTAAAAAAGGACGGATATTTCTGTTTTCTGTTCTACAGGACAAATTGTGTGAACATTCTCGTAACAACTACTCAACTTATTCCAGCCCTGGCAAAAGTCCTGTTGTATGGATTAGGGGTTGTATTTCCCATAGAGAATATTTACAGCGCAACTAAAATAGGTGAGTTATTTGTATAATGTGATATATTTAGAGTTGTAATTCTAAATAAAATGCTACATTAGTCTATATTTTTTTCTTAACATATATTCACTGTAGCTCATCGGGAGTAAGAATAACCAATTTCATGAAACACTTCCCGTATTGAGGCATCCTAAATCTACTTTACAAATGTGTGTCATGATCCAGCACAGAAGACTTCATACATCTCTATAAACACTGAGGCAGCCTCTGGTAGGAGGCAATACAATAGCTTTTTCACATCATTTCTCAGAACCATGAGACTATGGATCAGTTTAGATTATTTTTAGTAGGCTGCAAACTCAGACCATTCAAGTAATCCTAGCTTAACCAAGGAAATTCTATAATTGTAAGCCTTGACTGCATTCATTTTCCTATGCTATGAAGCAAATTTTGATAAATAATTTACCAGAAGCAAGAATGTTTTGCTGCAGAAGGTAATTATTTGAATTCATGCATATTGAACATAATACGCTTCAGCCAGAAATGTTTATTTCTGTTTTCTGGTTCAGTATATAGGATGTTATTTTGAGCATGTAGAAGTACATAGTACCATATGGCAAGGGTGTTTTTAGTGTTTAACGTGATTATGACATATCTGTTCCGTCTCATATTCCCTCAAAACTGTGGGCTACATGAAAACATATTTCGTGTGTTCTTAAATATCTATAATACAGAGGAGCTCAAATGGCCAAGAAAACTGGTGGGTTATTTTTGATTGTTTTTACTTTTAAAAATCTCACTTGAGAATTTTATATAAAAATTCAAAAGCATTGCTATAAAAGTTTTAAAACTATTTCCTAGATAGAATCAGTGATGTACTCTTTGTAGGAACTTTAAATTGAAATTTTGAATTATAATGCTTTGGATATACACTTAGAATACTTTAGATATACATAGCACTAGTTAGTGTTGGACTTTGTGTCTCGTGCTGTTATTTAAGGGTGTTCTTTCTTAAATAGTTTTGTTTCTCTGTTGGATAGAAACCTTTGTTTAATTTCCAGTCTATTTGTTTTTGATCTGGCATTGTCCTGTAGTAGAAATAACATTTCTGAAACTCTATTTTTCCTTTTGGATGTTTTAGACAGTAGATGCATAGGTAAACATGTATTTATGAACAGACTGAAGAAACCTTTCAGAATGGGAACATTTAAGAACATTTTACTTTGCAGTCTTTCTGGGTTCCTGGTATTAGCAGCTGAAACTATGAGTAGGGTTGGAGTACTGGGGGTCATTTTGCAAGGTCTGTGCAATGAAGTAATGAGTCCAGTGCTGGATCAAGGACCTTGTCCATGTATTGGATTACAGGCTTTTAAATCTAAATCTTTCTGGTGATCCTCTAAGTCAGGATACTACTGTTTCAGGAGCTGTGATTAATCTTGTCACAGGCTGTAGAGAAAAAGCTAGAATTTCGACTCAGATTCAGTCAGTTTGCTCTGTTCGGGATCCTTGGCTGTAAGCAGCCAGTGGAGAATTCAGCTGGTGGGGAAATTCCCTTGGAAGCTTGTCTCAGATTAGTGCAGGAGACATGAAAGGTGATACCCCACGGTGGCTCACTGGTTCGCCACATTTACCATGTCCTGGGTGTTAAAAGACCTCACCAAGGAGCTTTTAAGGTTGTCTGCTGGGTGCTCTAGCAGCAGGAAAGCTGCAGTGGGCCTCAGTTCATCATCACCCTCGTGATGCTCCTTCCTGTTCACCCTGCAGGAGAGGCTTCCCTTGTTCCCCCTCAGTAGTGCTAACTACGTGTTGGAAGTGCTGGGGTGGTCCAGGCTAAAATAATTTTTTAAATTATTTATTTGTTTCCCATCAACACCCATCCTGAATAGTCTGGTTTTTTTCTTTCAGGAAAGGAAAGTTGTTTTGAGCGAATAATTCAAAGATTTGGAAGAAAAGTAGTGTATGTTGTTATAGGAGATGGTGTTGAAGAGGAACAAGGTGCAAAAAAGGTAAAAAATGGCCCTTTTTCAGTGCGGGTTGATTCTGAGGGTGTAAAAGCAAAAATGTCCTTTCTTACATGTGCAGTATTGTGTACTGAAATTGGATTTTTTAAATCTTTGCTTTATGAAATGTAATGTTTTGGTTGTATCTGGTGGAAGATGACACAAAGCTGTACATTACGATGTGCTCTGCTGTTATTCGAATGACACTTTAGGGTAGCTATATATATTTGATTTGGTTCAAAAGGGAGCCAGAGAAATGGTCGCTGACTTTTGTGCCAAGAACTAACAGTGTTATTTTCCTTGGCATCCCAAAATACTGAACAGGCCATTATCAGTGTAAGTTAAAAAATGGTGGTTCTTTTGATTGAAGATGTTGCAGTAGGAAAATGGGCATTTCTGCTCTTGCTGCATTTCACAGGTAAACTGCTTTTGTCCAAATTCTCTTTGACCCTTAAAATCGCTCTCTGTGGGGCTGCTGTGGCCGTTTCCAGGGTCACCCGCTAAAGGGAGAAGTGCAGCTAAGCAGCGTGGGGCACCGCAGGCTGGTTTCACTGCACCGAACGGAAGGGTTGTCCCTGGCTGGTTTCGCTCCATCGAATGTGGGGGTCTGTCCCTGGGAAGGGCTCCGGGTAGTTCCCCGGCTCGGCGCTTTGCAGGAGTCAGTCTCATATATCCCTTTGGTGGACGGATGGGAACCGTTTGCTCCTTTCTCCTTCAGAAATGCCTTTCATCTTTGCAGAAAAATGTTTTCCCGCTGTAAATGATTACATTTTAAAAGCTGCATTTAAGATCCAGGGGAAAAAAAAAAGTCTTCTCTTTGTTCCCTTTCTGTTCCTTGGTGAAAAAAAAGTGTTGTGTATGATAATGGCAGGAGTAGTCCTTTCGGTAACACTATCTAATTCAATACTTTTTTTCTACAGGAAACATGATTCAGAAAAGCATAAGAAATAGAGCCCTGCCAGTTGCTAAGAGAAGCAGCAGTATAGAAAGTTCCTTTGTGCCATTACTGCTGTATATTCTGTCTTGGTGGAAGGAATTTCCAGATTTAAAGAATGCTAGATGCTCTGGATTAAATTATCCGCTACAGTAAAGCCAGAGAAGTCACTGAGTAGACCAGCAGCCCTGCAGAAATGCACTTTCTGCAGAAACTATTAATTTGATTAAGGAAAACTCTTTTATGGTTCTTGTTCTGTTTCTCACTCCACCTAGAAGGTCCCTTGTATTTCCAACCGTGCAAGTGAGGTTGGCCCTTAGTTTCTGCCTTCGCACGCCGCACATTGCCATGCAGCAGGAGCTGCTCCCAGTTCCTGTGCAGTCTTGTTTATTGTCTGCCCCTCAGCTCGTTTTTAGCACTGCTAGGAAGAGCAAGCGTGGGCTGCCTGTGGTGTAGCCTGTGTCTCCCTACAGGCACGTGCCCAGTGAATAAATGGCATCTCTCTGTCCTGGTAGAGTGAAAACCTAGCCCTTCTCCGCGGAGCATACCCACAAAATAGAGGATTTCCTTCCTCCAAAAAATCCCAAACCCATCAACACGAATTGATTCAACCACCCATAGAAGTACCCCCTGCCCTGCATATCCCTTAACGCTGTAGCTGCTTCCTCCCCTGGCTCCTTCCTCCGCGTGAACAGCTCTTTGTGCCAGGGTAGGGACAGTCCCCTGCTACAGCACCCAGCTAAAGAAGCTTGGTGTGCGGTGAGGCCTCTAGTTGATGTAGATTTATTTACACTACACATTGCATATACATTGAGCCTGCCTTTTTTCGCGCTTAAATATCACTTCACTGATTACATATAAGCTACACAATGAAGAATGCCAAGTGAGGATAGAAATTCAAGCTTATTTCATCTGCGAGATTTTTATTCTGTGCTCCTTTTAGTGAAAAGAGCTGAACTTCCAGATTAGGAAGCAGGAAAGTTAGGGTTTGTTATTAAAATTAGTTTACCAGCAGTTTAGCCAGTTGCTTCATCACAAAACAAGATTTTCATTTATGTCCATTATTTACTGAAAATATTTTGCATTGTTGTTGCTGCTCTAAAAATTTTGTAGTATAGATTTATTTTATTTATTAATACAGTTTAAAAGATCACTGTCTTTAAGAAGTATTCTGAGGCTGCATTTTTTTTTTGTAAAGAAAAATAGTGCCTCTTTCCATGAAAATAAATACAAGATGCAGAGGAAACGGCACACTCTTACGTTACACGCAGCATGGGACAAGCCGTGGTTTCCACACGTTTGTTTCGCTGCCATTTCCTGCAAAATACTTTACAAGACAACTAAGGTTCTGGGGACATTTGCGTCGCAGGCTGCGGCAAGACCCTACCCTTGTGGTGCAGCTCCCCAGCAGTGGGGGCAGCTGCAGCTCCCGAGTTCACAGGGAGGTTGTAGCCTTCGCATCCGCTTCCTAGGAAAACGAGGGGTGGAGGGAAGCCCAGGGAAGCAAACGGGCGCCGGGCGCTGAGGCCAGGGGCTCTGCTCCCTGCCCCTGGCAAAACTGGGTTACCCTGCCAGAAACTCCCTTGTCTTGGGCCCTTCTTTATTTATTATCATTATTTTGGGGTTTTTTTGTATCGGAAACCAAGTTTTGAAATGCTCGCAAGGCAGAATTGAAAAAACTCTCTGAATTTTTTTCTGCTGCGGAGAGTCCTCCATGGGATTTGGAGCTGAGGCCGGGGAGGAGGGTCTGTGCGCCCCGGAGCTGGATTTTACATCAGGTGGCTGGGGAGAGCGTGGGCAAGTGGGCTGCTGCCTTTGTGTTTCTGCAGTGGTCAGGCTGCTTTTGTGACGGGGAAGGAACCTGGGAGGAAAAACCATGAATCTTTGTGGAGCAATAAATAGAATATAAATGGGTATCCAATATGCCACTGTTTTAAAGCTCACAGCCGCACTGTGCTGTTCGGGTTTGTGATAGGAAGTAAAGACGACTGCTTAGCAAAAGCTGGCAGAAATACAACAAAAATACCAGGAAAGGTGACAGAAACTTATGAGTTTTCTACTCAGATATGTTTCAAGTCTCAGGGGTCTAAGTTTTTTGTATAAATATGTACTCTTCTAGGGGAAGGAAGATAGTCTGTACTTTTCAGCATTGCCCTGTGAAAAAATAGCTTTGTTTTGCATGCACACTTAGTGAATAGAAACACTTTATTTTCTTTGAAATAGCTGTGGGTTTCTGTTTTTTTTAGTAAATACACACCGTAAAAAATAATATTGTTTTTATTTCAGGAAGGAAATATTTTAGCAATATTTAGTAATTTTGCAGTTATTTAATAATTTTATAATGGTTAGCTTTAATAAGGGGTGAACTTTTTATGTCTTTTTAACAATACCAAATTTGGCCTTTCTCACCATATATCAATTCAAAGTGCCATCAAAAAGTAAATCACTAGAGAGGTCATAAATGTGCTCATTATCGAGTATGATGCGTTATTAAAGAGCTACAAAACAACTCATGTTTTTCATTGAAAAAAAGGCCCAAATTTACTTGGACAATATGAAAACCATACAGAAAATTGTTGTTTTACCACCAGTCTAGGTACACATTCCTCCAGTAAGCAATAAGAAAAACTCACTTATGTTTTCATTATATACCAACGCATCCAGTCAGACTGCGTGTCATTAGCAGTTAGCATTTGTCATCCAGCCTCACACAGTAGTAAGTGAGATACTACGATTTTTCAATGTGCTTAGAATAGAAGGCACCTGTTGTGTATCAGATGTGGGGTAAGTGTTGGCAGGGGTGACTTTCTAAGTGCAATATTGGGTCTATCAAAATCTGTCAAAAGAAACTCTTCCTGCCTGGGCATCTGGTGAGAAAAATGGGCCGCTGTCTCAGGACTGTTGTCACTGTTGACAAGGCAGATAGTGGAGCTTGCTAATACAGGAAAAATCTGTAAGGTCTGGTACAATCACTTGTTATCTTAGATAAAGAGAAAATCTTTATACAGCAAAATATGCACAAATATGTGTGTGTGTATATATATGTACACACATAGATATATATAGATGTGTATCAAGTTTGTTTCCCCTCCTGTTAGCTATGCAGTATGTGCTATAGGATCAGACTGATATGGATCTGATTCGGCCACCAGAGACCGGTGCGCAGAGGTCTCGTGCAGATTCCAGCTCGCTGGCAGCAGCTGCATTCCCGGCATGTTTTATTTGCTAGGAGTGTATTATTGGCCCTTTGACCTATAACAGGAGAACTGAAAATAGTTGTAATCCTAAGACTGACACAACTTCTCTTTTTTTTTTTTTTTTTTTTTTTTTTTTTTTTTTTTTTTTTTTTTTTCCCACAAGACTCCCCAGGCCTCACTCCTTTAAGCAAATAGAGGCATCCTCCTTTCACAGAGCAGATGAAAGCAAAGGACATTTAAGTGAATATCAAGCCAAAATAAGGTCCACTAAAAGTTTCAGTTAAAACCTGACCATAAACAGCTGAGACTAATCCAAAACTGATATTGCATATGGACATCCAGCGAGGATCGCTGTGATCTGATTTAGCAGAGACTTGGCCTTCTGCTAAACCCATCAGGTACAGCGAGCTCCCTGGGTGCCTCTTGTGCTCCCCGTGATGCCGAGGCTGTGACTAGGGAAGCAGGATAGTGCGGGAGTTGTGCGACGTGGGAGCTGCAAGCCAAGAATTTGCAGCTACCCTCTTCGTTACCTCGCTGCACGGCCTTGGACAGCTTCCATGTTGCTGACTCTATGTAGACACTTGTCAAAGGCAGGCGTCCACCAGGCTCTTCACCGTGCCGCATCACACGTGTGTTACTCATGCCTCTGGTGCAGCATTCAGGTAGAAGGGGCTCCAAGCTGCCCACGAAAAGCGGCGTTATGGCTGCTAGCAGGAGAAGGGCTCCCCGAGGAGCCCACAGAAGCAGCGAGAGGTGCAGCGCTGCTGGGCAGCACCAGCCCCGGGCAGGCAGCCGCGCGGGCGCTGCACAAACCCACAGCAAGCACCAGCCTCTGCCCATGTGCTCTCTGGTGCAGGGCTCCTTCGGAGGCTGCAGAGTGTGCCAGGAACATCTCGTGGCCTAAGGGAGGTAGGTGTGCAGAACTGCCTTTTGGAGAGCCCAGAAAACACCACAAATGGCGATTTTTATTTGTTTTTGCTAGTGTTCATTCGTTTCCTGAACATGAAGAAGTAAACCTTTAGGAAGCATTTAAGCTAGAAAGCAGCGGTGCCTGGCTTCACAGAGCAGAGGGGAGAGCCTGTTTGCACAGTGCAACCAGGAAGGACACTGGGAAATGGATATGTAATCTGACGAGCTAGTTGCACGTAGCTCAGACACAGCACTGTGGAAGTCTCACTCAAAGGTGCAGAGATAGTAGATGTCACAGCTGATATTTTACCACTTCCTTCTGAGGGAAAGCAGTAATGTGGAAAAGTCTTTTGGAAAGATTATAAGCATTTCCTCCAGCATCACTCACTTG
The DNA here is from genome assembly GCA_003342815.1 of Eudromia elegans. Classification (NCBI taxonomy): domain Eukaryota; kingdom Metazoa; phylum Chordata; class Aves; order Tinamiformes; family Tinamidae; genus Eudromia; species Eudromia elegans. The sequence goes on along the minus strand of PTEX01000015.1, from coordinate 1,828,157 downwards.
TCTCTGAATTTTTCTCCCTGAAAAAAAGATAATCACACAGTTGTCTCTGTGAGCAGCTGTGGCTCCCCCGTTGCTTTTCATGCTGAGATTCAGTTTGCTCTTTCTCAAGGCTTTGTGACAAGTAGAATAAAACAACACAGATCAGAAACCCTTCCAATGGTATTTCCTTGTGAGTCAATTTATTTTCATCCTAGAGAAGATTCTTTGCTCTAGAAGCTAGGCATTATCTGAACATGGATATCTCCTGATGCATCCATATAACTAACCAAGAACGGATAGTCCAGGTGCTCACCAGATGTAATTCAGCTGCCGATGAGCATTTTTCCATGAGAGCAAACTAGAGGTATCCTGAGTTGAAAACTCTTAAATGTGCATCCTGTGGGCAGTGGGTGCTCAGCACCACCTCTGTGGATCTACAACCCTCTGCAGCAGGACTTGCTAAAGCACAGACAGCCTCCTAGCCCATATTTTGCCCTGTATTTGGTGTGGTGGGCAACTTTCCAATTTGCTTCTACTGCTCCACTGCTGCTCACCTAACACGCCTTAGCAAGGTCTTGCTGATTTCTTTTAATGGTTTCAGCTTCATCTCTTGTTGATCTCACAAGATCAAGAGTTGCTTGTTCCTCAGCAGTTGCCATTTGACATGAGAGACTTGTCCACTTACCCAGTTATATTTTTTTTCAAAGTCTCTACTTTATTCCTTACGTCCATCATCCCTTTGTTACCAACCTGAAGTAGCCCAAAAATTATTACTATTTATACAGCCCTTGTTGTTTACCTTAGGCTCTAAAGACAAATTTATCATAGGCTCTGTGCCAAGCAGTTTGTCTTGGAAGACACGGTAATTTGTAAGCATTTACAGTAAAACACACACCTGGGAACAGATGGTTTCACATCGGTGTTCATTTCACATTAGTATCCTGCTTGTTTTCAATATTGTTGTCTAATTTAAATGTTTGAGATGATGATGTGGATGAAAAAAAGGAGCTCAGCGTAAAAACTATAATGAATTGAAGAAATGGAATTTTGCTAGTGACTTCATAGAAACAGGAGTTTACTCAGGAGCCGCTGAAGCAGGATGAAGGAGGCTTACCTAAGAAACTGTAGATCAAGTGCTTGAGTGTCTGAGAAGCTGTTGTGATAGTGAATTGCTTGTGGTTTGCGTCCTAAAGATGCCAGGACACAATCTGAATTACTGAATTAATAAGCATTATCAAGTTAGCCTTCAGAATAATACTGTTGAATTGAAACTACTTTCCCATGGGACCAGTAGAATATTTTCCTGAAGAAAGCTGATAGTTATCTTCTTTTATTTATGAAGAAAAGATTTTGCTGATACTATAATCCCTGTTTTTCAATATAAAGATAGTGACTGTTCTTAATCAGCTTTCTTATCCTTCATGGATGAGGTAATGTGTGCTCCTTCCTGGTATTTATGTCTTTGGTTTATTCAGGTTCTTTGCAAACATATTTGTGCTGCAGACTGAGATCTTGTTACAGCTAATCGGAAAAAAATATGAATTTATTTTAAAATTCTCTCATATGGAAAGATGTTTTAAGATCAGTACTAACAATGACCATTATAATACAAACCACTGGGATAAGATTCCTTTCCAAGTGATGTGAGCAACATATGAGCTATTCTGAATCACCATTGGTATGTTCTTAACTTACCTGCCAGGGATAGTTCTACAATGAATAAATAGGTTTTGATATGAAATAATACTTTAATTTCCTCCCTTTTTATTCGTTACCAAGTGTTATTCACTTCTTCAAGCTCCCCATGTGCTTCATGCATAGACTTTTTTTCCCCCTTCATTTGTTTCTAGAAATAATATTGTCTTTTGCACCATGCTGAAATCCTTTTTGGAAAAAGAGATGAGAAAACCCTCCCTTCCTTAAGATTTACTAATACTTTTTTTCATTGTTGTTACTTAGATCTGCTATTACTGAGAATTTATGCTGGGGCTGATGGGTAGATAAATAGGGGAGGCAAACGTGAAGCCCCTCTTGCATAAGACGAAGGGTGGGTCTAAATTCCGGAATGCTTGGGGTTATTTCTATGTTTTGTCTGTGCTGTTCACAGCATGCTATGCCATTCTGGAGGATCTCAAGCCACTCTGACCTTATGGCCCTTCATCATGCCTTGGAACTGGAGTACTTGTAGCAGCTCAGCAGCACTTTGAAACCCCAGAACCTCCTTGTGCCCGCGGACGGTCTGCCTGTGTCTTGTGTCAGCATCGGACTACAGAACTTTGTGATTTCAACATGTTGACGTACAGCTGCAATTGGTCTTAACCCTTGCCCTTTCAGTAAACGGGGGAGCACGTCTTTTTCTGCAGAACAGCTGTTGACTCCGGTCCTGCGAGTCCAACACAAATAAGCCATGAGAATGTTTTAACAACTCGTCCTTACCTTACTTGCTACCAAAAAGAAGTGGAAAGGAAAGAAGAGGAAATGAAAGGTTCATACCTGTGAAGAAAACAAACAAACAAAAGGACCTGCAAATGCTTTGTAGTTTTTAGACTCTCCAATGTGATACACACCGTTTCTTCAACACAGCAAACTTGATTGCACAACGAAGACTGAGATTTTCAAAATACCAGTGGAGTAATTTTCTTGTGAAGAAAATTTACTTTTTGGTTCCTCATACCCAGGGTACTCTGTACATCTTTACTTATTTATGAACAGACTATATTTTGGCATCATATAACTGAAGATATGTATAATAGGATTAAAGGCTATTGTAAGCCTTTGCCTTATGGTACAGCAACTACTTTTGATTTTAGCACATTACAGAGTAGTTTAAAATATGTCTAATTTAAAGTAATAGGTACATCACTGAGACAATCATGTACAGGAAGAATTTTTTGTGTAAATTTGTAATAATGATTCTTTTACATATTGTTAAGGTAAATGCTATTGAAAGATAGTAATGCCTTGTTGGTGAAGAATGAGGCCGTGTGTGCACAAAGTATTGTGCAGTGCCTTATCAATGCGTTGGATATAAATATGTAGATAATGGATTTTTTAGATAAATTTGTCAAGACCAAAAGCATGGATGTCAAGTGTCAATAGGAATGGGGTTTTGTTCTTTATCAGCTGTTTCTCTACCTTCTTCTCTCTCATCTACTCTATGAAAAGATTGATTTATTTTTCCCCCAGTAAGTAAATACAGATAAAACAAGTAAGTGAAGAGGAATCTCTTGATATGTCCTTTTAGAGTATTGAAAAATGAAGTACAGATTCATTCTGTAAGGAAGTATATAGAGAACTCAAGTATATTTTAAGATATGACTTAAGCTGGAACCTACGTACCAAATAGTTTTGTCTCATCCAAAAATAAAGAAAATTATCATCATCTTTATTTTTAGAAATTGGGAATATTTTCGAGAGATTGAGCAAGAAATATTCATACCCAGGTCTATACATTTAAGTCTTTTAATCCTCTTCCACCAGGAGTCAGATTTTCCTAAGATATAACATCCATTGCCGGCAATGGAAATCCTGAAGTAGTTATCACCAAGAAGCTGAAATTCGTTTCGTCTGTATCCATTTACAGGACAACCTTAGACTGTGTCTGTCTGTGACTTGTGACTTTTCTGATCCTGAAGGCCATGAGCTACTTGGTCAGATAAACTGTGAGTCTGACTTTTCAGCTTGAATTGTACCAATTCCCTTTACCTGGTTTAAATCTCTTCATTAAAAAGAAACCTCGGCTTTGTGGGTTCATTCTCCAGCTTTTCTTCTTGTTTTCTTTCGTTAAAAACACCAGCCTGGAAACAGCTACCTGCAAAGCTACAAAGCACCAACGTAGCTTCAAAGCAACACCCTTCTCTATTGGAGGAATCATACTGCTGCTAGAATTCGATGTTTGTGGATTTCCAAATTGCTTTTTTTGTTGCTATAACCAACAAAGAAGTATATGTCCTACCAAGACTTGCACATGTGCTTTACTTTACACAATATGAGTATTGGAGGCATAAAGCACATGGTAGGTAGTTTTTAGAATGGAGACTATAATTAGCCTTTTTTTTTTCCTCAAGCAAAGTAGACAGTGATGGGAGTTGGTTGTCTTTTCTTTTTTCTTTCTCTCTCTCTTTTTTTTTTTTTTTTGGGCGCTTTTCAATTTTTTAGTCGCTTGCAGACTGAAAAAAGCAGTTTATCTGGGCCTTATTGTACAAAAAAAGTGTGTTGTGTCCACAGTTGTGTACAGATTTTTTCTTGTTTAATTTTGTTTTAAATTAATAAAATTGATTTGTGAACGTATTAAATAATGTATGCTATTTCTCTCCTCTAAGTCCAGAATGAGACACCATCTCTCACTTTTTGCTGTCCCAAGGCAGTAGTCCTTTCACTTGCTTGTGCCGCTCACTTGAGAGGCTAGATTAAAAATATTTGCATCTGGTTCACAGCAGGCTCAGCTAGAGCAGCCATTGCTTCACTCATCAGGAGACGCTAGAGAAGGTCAGTGCAGAATAGGCCATGTGAGTAGGAACTAGTGTATGGCATCCTGTTCTTTTGAAATGTGAGCAAAAGTATATTTCTGATAGAAGTAGATGCCTGAAATTTAGGTGCAGAAGTGCTTCAGAATTTGATCCGAAATAATTCATATGCTGAATAGAGAACTTCTAAAGTCTAGTTTTGCTTAGGGAACAGGTAAAGAGTAGAAGCCAGTTGAAAATCCCATCCTTTCAACCCTTTAGGACTGCAAGAAGTCTTCTGTCCTCACAGGCTCTACGGATTTGAATATCTCTAGGTACTTGGCACTTATGTCTGTGGTTTGCAAGCATGGAACAAGGCTTACTCTTTAAATCAGAAAAAGAGTGACAGTGCCTACTTTTTTATGTCAGGCCCAGATCACTTCCATATTAGATCCATAACGTTTTGATCCAGAAAGAGTGAGTTTCTGAATGACTCTTCTAAAATCCTCATTTCACCATCCACAAGGGCATCCCAAGCTGCTCTGCCTGGGAAGTATCCTCCACAACTCTTGAGCCACCCAGCACAAAGAAAAGAGCTGAGCCAGAGGCTGCATGAAAGAAATACTTGGGCCAAAGCGTGGATATCTCTGTGCTGAAGGGAGACCCAGATTTGGCCAGGAGGAGGACCTGAGTCCATGTGTCACACATGTATTTGGTACAACGGCTGCTCAGTCGGCCTTCTTTGCTCCCCAACCCCACAAGGGAGAAGCTGGAAGGGAAGGCCCTTGAGGGGACTGATGCTTGCTTACTAGCGCAGTGGGGCCTGGTTTTATTGCTCATTTTTGTGACACGGCTTCAAATGGAGCAAAGGGCAGTGTCTCAGCCTAGGAAATGTGCAGCTTAGTCAAGTGTAAGATAGAATCTTCTCAGAGAGACAAAGGATTCAGTCTGCATAACTTCTGTTTTGAACTAATTGTATGATTCCAGCAGTGTTGAGCAAAAGGAGTATATTGCATCCATGCTCCACATGTTGCAGAGTTACTTCATGTCTGCCTTGCTGGGAGGACGTGATCCTGTTGGTATTTAAGGTCTTGGAAGTCCCTGGTCAATCAAGTCCGTAGCAGATGTAGGGGAAGAAATGTCTACTTTCTGCTGGCACTAGGAGTGAACTGGGAACAATGACTGGGTATATAAAGACATGAAATATCTCCGTGCAAGCAACTATAGCTCTGGAAACTGCACTATCTGTGAATTGTAGATAAAGGACAGGATGACAATTGCATTGCACACTCCGCCTGAGCCCCACTTTGGGTAATTTGAATTCTTCTATATCTAGCCCTTAGAGTCTACTACCTCAGTCCTGTGGAAGAAAAACCAAGGTCAAAATGACCTGATTAAGGTCATGGCGTAGCATATGGCAACAAATGAAGCTGCAGTATTATCAACCTGCATATGCCAGAAACCTTTTTTGCTACAGGATGTCTTCCTTGGCAGCTTTTATTGCAAGATCTGCGGTCTCGTGATATGGTGAAGGACTCTGTCAGCTTCACTGTGTCACTTGCTACCAGAAATTATCTTCCCTTAAAAAAAATTTTTAAAAGGAATTTTTCTTCTTTTATTGAAAAGAAAAAAAAAGAATTCTTCTAAATAGTCCAATTCAGCATATTCTGGAACAAGTATAGTAGTTGTCATGAGTTTTTGCAAAAAGCCTCTGAGATTTGCTATCTCTTGTGATTTCTAGGTCCTAGGTTGGAGATATTTTGGAGGCTGAATCCCCTTGGCAGTTAGCTGTGCTTTAAGAAGTGAAGTTTAAAGCAATTTCCTTCCCCCAATGCACTGCATGAGGTGCTTGGTGCACTCCCAGGGAATATGTGGCTGCTGTAAGATGGCAAAGTTTGAAAGATGCCTTCTTTCATGATTGTTTCTAATCTCAAATCAAACTTAAACCAAGAACAGAAAATGGCAAACTTTTGCTTCCAGAAATTCAGTTCTGCAAACCAAACTCAGCCAGGCCTGTAGCTCTACGTTATTTGACATTACCAATGGAGGGTATGTAGCCTAAATATTCTGTTCTGTGAACCACCTCCTTTGATACATGAATACAAATACTCTTATTAAAAAAATATGGCCTCAGGTCCCTCATTTTTTAAAACTTTCACATCTTAAAATGATTACACATACAGTACTCTCACTGTTTTTGAGGCAAGAAAAGCCAGATGCGATATATTATTCTGTAGTAATCCATTAAAGCATTGAGGTTACAGTGGCAGATCACAAGTACACCAGTATAAACTCTGGCTTACAACATGGAGAAGAAATTGAGATTTTTGTTTATAATCCTTCCCTTTGTTTGAAAGATGACAGTCTAACAAATGAAATCAAAAACAAGATCAGTCAAGGAACTGCTTCTCTTTATTTGGCACCCTCATGGAAGTTATATGCTTAGAATTAAGTTCTGTCTGAACATTTTCAGTGCAGCACCAGTGGCTCTGGCAAGTAGTCCACAGATATAGTCACCTAAACCCCCTCCGAAATCCATGGCCTTTTCTGAGCATCTCAAGGTCTATAACTGTGGTGAGGGGAAGAACTATGCCCATGATAAATGTTGCTCAGTTTTAAAAGAACTTAGCATGAAGGTCCCACTTAAATCCAAAAGTGACAGGGTTTAGTAAACAGCAAAGTGTGTTATGCTATGTAGGAAGCAAGATATCTGCTCGAGATCTGCTTTTGGGAATGTGAATACCACTCCAAGTTTCTCTTTCTTAGATGCTCACGGCTAACAATGCGCAGCTTTAAAAGCTTTACCTCTGGGAACGAAACACATCAGGATCACTGGAGCTACACGACTTCGGGGTAGGGCCAAGAAGTGGAGTTTATTATTACTGCTCACTTTTGTGACTGGACAGCATGCATAGTATGCAGTATCTCTGTCCCCAAAATGCTTACCATGAATTCTAGTCATATATACTGTTAGAAATTCCCCTTGATCTTTTCCTTCATGTTTCTGCTCCTCTCAGTGTTCAGACCCTGCCCTGCAATGCGAGTAGGTGATGGGGAGTCAAGAGGCACTTGGCTTTGGGTCGTTTGAGATGAGGGAGAGGCCCCACTCTCTGTTCTTTGCCAACAGCGAGGCTGCACAGCTACTGCTTCCGTTGTGCCCCTCTTAGCCGGGCACGGACTCTAGAAACTACCCCCTCCTTAAACTCTGGTTAAAGCAAAGGGCTAGGAGAAAAAAAGTAGAAATGCAGAGGAAAACAGTCAACTCCCAGGTTGAAAAAAGGGGAGAGGTGTGAGGAGCAGACCACCCACCATGGCCACACGAGGACCCAGGAGCTGCGTGGTGCTCTGCCCAGCGCCAGGAGCTGGTTAGAGGCCGCAGGCTCCAGGCACCCATGAGCTTCTTGGTGTGGATGGACAGCTTGGCCAGGCTAGGAGGGACTTAGCAAGGACATAGTGCAACCCAGTACAGACCTCAGATGAGGAGTGTGTGCAGGAGGGGGAGCCTGGAGTGGCAGTCCCACTCCTGGCTCCTTGAGATCCTCCTTCACTGTGCCCCTCACATAGGCACGGCTCTCACCCTGTACAGGGGGGCACTGCATGATGTGACCTGAAGTCCAAGGGGTATTACCTGTGTGACCCTTCCTGCAATATAAAGAAGCATTGCCAGGGTGGACTATGACAGAGAAACTAGAAGGCTGCATCTTTTAGGTAACTTGGCCCAAAGACTTTAAAGCATATGGTTTGCAATAGGAAAAGTTCTTTACTCTCATTCTCCAGCAGAGTTGAGAGATAAATAGAACTACTACATTTGCTGGCACAAATCATCCATCTTTATAACTTTTTGCCAACTTTTCATTCCATGATAGTGCAAATAAACCTTCACACTGGGGAAAAATAAATTTTTTTCTTCTGTGGTGATATATGGTGCTAGATTAACTGCTGAAGGGAAACAAAGAATCCAAAGGAAAAAATCTCTCTCTGCCAGCTCTCATGATGTTGCCAACAAGCACCTTGTAGAAGTCAGCCCAACAAATAAGTTTATTAAAAACGATCTGCGCCTTCCATTGTCTCACCACTTACTGCCTGTTATTTTCTGGGGAGAGGTATTTGTGACTGGGTCTTTATTTCTCACCCGCTCTTTGAAATCTGCTGCGTGGACTGCTGACAGCCACTCCCCAGAGGGCTGCCCTTTGACACGGAGCTTTTTCCAGTCCTGGGTACAGATGCAGCGTTGCTTTTCTGAAGTGGGAATTGAGGCATTTGCAAAGGAAGCCCTGGACTGCTTCCTTTCCTTTGCTGCCAGCTCATGTCAGATTTGACATGGAAGCAAGATGAAATCTAAAGATACCACTAAACTGTGTAGCTGGGACCGCAGGGGCAGGAGCAGTAATGCAGAGGACATGAAGAGCGATTCAAAGGAGAAAGAGGAAATGTAATTTGATTTGAAAAAAAAAAATGAAGATAATAAATCTGGGAAAAAGTAATCCATAGCAAGGAACGGGGAGGGGAGGAAGAATGAAGAACCATCCAGCATGGAGGAAATGAGCTTAAGTGTAAGGAGCTGCCTGATCGTTTTCCTAACCAGACGGGAGCGGGGGCTTCCCGTGCTAGGCACCTGATGGGACGCACTCCGCTTCCGACTCCCTTCCCCCGGCTCATACCCGTGCAAAACCTTGGCAATTAGTGCAAATTCACTCAGGAAACACATGACTTCCGTTCATGCTGCCCTTCTACCTTATCCAGCTCTTTGTTTGGCACCTCTTGGGAGACCACACTAAACACAAGACCATAGATTATGATACTTCCTATTCCTTGCTGTTATTACTCTCAATGAATTAAATATTTCTTGTAGGAGTGGAAGAACATAAGAAAGAGAGAGAGAGAGAGAGACTAAGCATACAAACTCCCAAACAGGCCCCAAGAACAGTTTCTGAAGAGAAAAAAACATCTTGTCTCTCCAGAACTGCTTAATGCAAAACACAGCAGGACCTGGGAGCAGGCTCCCAGGTCAGAGCTCTTACCTACTCACTACACCACTGAGTTATATTCAAGCTCTTTACCATCCTTAGCAAAATCTGTTAAATATACTGAAAAAAAATCAACAGAAGAGAATAGAGATACTCTTTCTCCTTCTCCTCCAAAGTGAACAAATGCAGTCCTTGAAACAAAATCATGGCATTTTATTTCACCTCAATAAATGCTGTAAGTCCAGACGGGAATAGTAACCTTGCATTACAGTCAAATTCAGGTTGCTAAATCTATGAGTGCAATCAGTATTCTTGTTACTCAACATCTGATTGTGCATCTCTGTTACAGATATCAGAGGTCTATTTATTTGCTACTTGCCATTTATTTGGGGGTCAGAGAAGTTTATTCCAGTAACATCTCCATTACATAGCAGACAAATACTCCAGGACTATTCCTGTTATCCTCTTATGAGAGTTTGAACTCCATTAAAAAGACCTGAATTTATCCCTATTCTTCCTGGAGGTATTTGGTTTTAGGACAGAAAATATTTGACTAGCAGCTGGAAAAAAAAAAAGCCAAAAATTATATACTAAGTTTTCCAGAGACAAGGAAGGATAAGCAAAATAAAATAATAGTGGGCATAATCAAGGTTGCAATGTCAATTTTGAAATATGGCAATTGGAAGGTTAAAAAAACAGGTTATTGCAAGTGTTTGGGATCTCTTTTCATGCTCTTACAGTCTAGTTGTGATCCATCCTTCTATAATCTGTAGGAATCTCCTTTCTCTGTAGAAAACCCAAACCAGAAGTTGAGTGCACAGAGCAGGCAACAGCAGACTGTGTTAATGCAGTCATAGGAGCAGAGGTGAGCTCGTTACCGTTGTCTTGCTATTGGGGGAAGCAAGCCAATATATTTCTGTAGCAAATGATAGCTGAGAGGTTTGATAATCTTTACAATTTATGACCTATTTTTATACTTACTTTTCTGGCAGATAAACAGAATTAGTTTGTAATGGCTAAATTTACTTCCGTTGCAGCCATTCCTACCAAAACCTGAATTTAAATTGCCTATTCCAAAACACAGACGTTGGGACACCCGTTGGTGTCTATAAAAGTTATGGGCATCCTGTAAGATCTGTAACTGAATCCTGAAAGTTTATTGGCATTTTTTTCTTAATATTGCTCATTTTTTTCCATTAGGAATAGGAAATAGCCAAGCCAGACTATTGCCATAGTAACCTCTGAGCCACGGCTTTTTCTTAAGAGTTTTATTTGGTTCATGAACCTTGTTTTGTTTGAAAACATTGCTTGATTTTATTTCCTCCTTCCTGCTGAGCAGTCCAAATCCTGAGCTGAGCCCCTGGGTGATGACAGCAGATCCTTACCCCCGCCTTTTTTTTAAAAAAAAAAAATGATAATTTTTTTCTCCTTCCTTTTTCTCTTAAGGGCACTTCTACTATACTGTTCTTGCCATTTTAACTTCTTCCTACTGGGTGCAATGCCCTGTTGCTCCATATTCTGTGCCCCAATGTTTTAAACATCGACATGTGAGATGAAAACCATTTAATGCTTCCATAATAGTACATAATCTATTTCCGTCTTTTCCGAGATGGAGAATACTGTACCTGAATTTTGCAGAAAAAAGTTACAGTCCAGCTACTAATATTTTCCACAGGCTTCTAATTGCTCTTTCATCTGCACCAAATATAGACTGATGTTCAAACCTTGTGTAGGTCTCTGGCAGGACTTTGAACACTTACGTTGTCTCTGGTCTGATTTCTAAAACCATTCTAGTAATTTTGAAAACATGCTGGCAAAGAAGCCTGTTCCGCAAGACATCGGTTTAATTTTTAGACAGTGGCTTTCTGCGGAATATTTGTGGTATCGCTCTCAAGCGCTGAAGTACAAGGGTTTTCTAAACCCTCAGTTTCCTGGTGAGAATACTTCTGGACAGATGGTTTTACTATCCAAATGACGAACTAATTGCCAAATTTAGAAACAAAAATCATATCTGAAATGATGACCTGTTTTGTGAAAGAAGAATGAACTCTTAGAAATGGTACATTATGAAACATAAATGTGAAGATAAGATATGAAATCTGCGTGCAAATTAGCCTGAGCATTAGGTTTGTAGTAGACGTGTAGGTGAGGTTCAGGGATTTGTGTTTTAATTCAGTGGCATAAAGCATTGTGAGATTTTGGCTCCCACAGATGGAAAAAATAATTTAATCCATTCCTTTCTATCTGGAAATGGAAAGTAGACCCCTTTCAATCTTACTTAAAATGAAAACTGAAGCACAGCTTCAGCCTGAGCTTCAATCCAGTTATTTCCACAATTCAGCAGAGAGACTGAGATTTGGATTTGGGCCCTTTGATTTACTAATCCGTCTATATGACAAAATAGCATTGCCTTTAGTATAGTCAAGGATAACTCAGAGTGAAAAGTTAACCACGACACCGGATGTTTGTGGCTGAACTGGTATGTGAACACACTTAACCGTGGAGCAGTTGAGGCCCAGACCTCTAACCAACGCGTTGCCATTCCCAACCACTGGGATTTGACTTCCAGCACTAGTTGCACAGTCAGTGTCAGTGTGTCCCAGACAGACCCAGGACTGCTGTGTGTCCTTCCCACCCCTCTTCTGAAAGGTCCTGTTGTGAGTCTACCCAGATGCATTAATCAATGCTTTAGCCGCTGTTCACCTTCCCTCCTCCTTTCCTGTGAAACTCCAGGAGACAGAGACAGCAGTGTATGTGTCCATACCCACCTTACTTATTAGTAGCTTCGACGCTGAACATGCAGGTAGTGCTCTGTCATGGCTGGCTTCAGGCTGTTTTATATACAGAAGTGTTTCATATATCTGCAGAGCACATTCCTCACATCTTTCCTTACTACATAGTATGGATTTCCTACATTCACGATCAGTGCAGTAATGCTGCAGGAGTGTGAACGGGCAAAGCTGTGGCTTGCTCTCATGGCATGTTAGGACTTTTATGCGGATTGGATTTCTCTCTGCTAAATTCAAGCCAAGTCACTCAGTCAACTGACCCTCCTCATGTCTCACACATTCACTCACACATATCTTCACTAGTTTTATATCTTCATTAGAAAGAAAAGTCTCCATTTCTTCTTCATGTTCAGTGTTTGCCAGAGGTGCCACTGGCTTTAAAAAAATCATTTAATTATATTCATGGATAGAAAAAAAGATTTATGGTTCAAATTCACTACAGTGTTATTCAATAGTATCATGCAAAATTTAAGCCTGTCTAAACAAAACCAGGAGGAAACAATTGTATTAATTTTGTAAATGAAATTAATCCTAGATTCCCCAAAATGAGGGCTAAGTTTGTCATTAAGGATGTAGCCCATTAAAAAATAAACTGGGGAGCCCAAGTGGTCGGATTATAACCAGCTCTGACATCCTCATATTTTCTTCTGAGCATGGGGCGGTTTGCAGTTTCCTTTGCAGCAAAAAAGAAGGAAAAAAAATTAAATCGAAAAGCACTGCTCTGATACGAAATCACTGAGCTGAAGCTGAACCCCTACAACTGTGTCATTTTGTTTATCCATCAGTGCTGACATTTTGTTCCACCAGGACTTCCTAATTCCTCAGCTCTGCCCTACAGACAGTAATTCCTACTGAACCATGTTTTCCTAAAACTAATTGATGCAGCTGCTGAAGGCGACCAAACACCCCCAAAACCCCAAAAAACAATTAGGATAATGGTAAGAGCCTCTGCCCACAAGCCTAGCTTGTGGTCTCTGTGACTTCGCCATGGTTGTTCAGCGTGCCAGATGCTGATGGAATCAGTCTGCAGTTATGCTGCTATTCCTTCATTTAAGAATTGTCCAGGTTGCTCGGGAGATAAAGACCATTCTGGATCTTTAAAAATAAAATTAAAGGATAGGCTAGGATGAAAAATACCATAATAAATAAATGGTTTCAGTTAAATAATACAGCTGATGAAAAGACAGATCGTTACATATGTCCCAGAAACTAAAAGATGGGCAGCAGTCAGGGAGATAGGATGAGCCAGGCTAGGAGAGATGACTTGGCTCAAGGAGCCTGTTGCCAGCCGTGCCAGCACCTGTGGTTAATTTTAAATTCCGTGTAATAGCCCTTGCAAGTTTAGCCTCTGCTACATGCACCTCACTCCGGAGTTGGAAGGGGAGCAGGCTGCATGGCTGGGGCTGGTGGATCTCCAGCATGGTGTTCCCTGATTGGAGGGGACATGTGGGAGCGTGCGGATCTCTCTGGAGCTAAAGCAAAATACTGACTCATGTGCAGAGCTTTGCACTATTTGCATGTTCTGGACACCAGCTGAAGTCCCATAAGAAGGCAAAGCGTGAGCATGACCAACATCAAAAAGCTCTTAACCCAAAAGCCTCTTTTTCCCTAAACCAAAATGTTTAATAGAAGAAAAGCCTCCAGTGAGAGCTTATGGCACTTGAATTCATCTTCATGTCACATTCTTAAGGCAAGGGAGTGCCATAGTTCCCATTTTCCATATGGAAGGGTGAGGTGTGGAAAAAATAAATGTAAATCCAAAAAAGCACCATACTTAAAGTGCAATGTAGCATCCAGAAGTTTATTTCTTAATATTCTTTCTGAAAACTCTAAATTGCCTTTCTTTTAATGAAACTGGCCAAATTTTGTGATTTCACAGAAAGGCTGCAAAGCGTAAGGTCTGCACAGTCTTTAAAACCCTAGATTTTCTTCTAAACTTCATGAGAACATAAGGGTTGACAAGTGACATTTTAAGGGCAGAGACTCACAAAACTCTTCAACATTTTATCTCACATAGGAAGAGACTATCAAGCAGTGACATCTACTGTGAGACAGGCATAGCATAGGGGGCGGAGAGGAGGAGGAGGACTCATGCAGCTCCAGGGATACAGGTTTTCTCAGACTCCCTGTATTATACTAAGTAAATCACTTATCAACTCTATCCAAAGTCTCTTGCCTCTTAAATAAAATATCACATACAAAATAGCTGTTAGGACGCTTGCATGCTATCAGTAGTGAAGCACTGTGCACTTGTCAGACGTAACAAAAAATGCCAAACGTGTTTGATGTATGTCAGTATTTTACTACTTGTATCTTTTCAGTTTAAAAGTAGTGTCACTCCTATCTATCTCATTTGTATTTATTTTCTTTACTCCCAGAGATCACAGTAGGTGAGCCAGATGTCTTGATGCCTGTGGGACAGTGCTTCTCCTCTTCCTGAATTTCCATGTCTCTTGAGAGGGTGTCACTTCCTCCCACTTCGGGCTTTCCTTGTGGTGTGTGGAGGCAATAAGAGGTAGAGCAAACAGTCGTCCTTGGTGATGGTTCAGTAAAGGTCAGCAGAGATGATGCCTTCTGATGTCCCACCATAACCTCAACTCAAGACTCTCTCGGGATGACCCTGCTGTACCTCAGGCCAATCCTTGCTCCCACGCAGGCTACGGGCAACGCATGTACCGGGTGGTTAGAGCCCTGCCAACCTCTCGTGTTTTGTGATATTTGAAGTGAAATTGAACCCTAAGGATACTGTGCCAGCTAGATAGCACGTTTTGTGAAAGGTTAGTTGTCTCACGCTTTTGTCTAAAGGGTATAATCTGAGTGAGAGAAGAAGAAATATTTACAAGGGAAAAAAGGCTACTCAATTGCATTAGTTAGATCCATTTTGAAACCACTTCTTTCTCTCTCTCTCCGTTACCAAATATAATCCTAAATTCATCATAAACCTTTTTTTTTTCCTCAGATTCTCTATCAAATAATTGGGTAGGCTGGGGCAGGAGTGAGAAGTGAGTTGGGTGTTTTATTTGCCTGAATCTTTGTTACTAAGGCATGAAGATCCATGGAAGTCTAAATGCTCTCAGCATTTGACAAAACAAGTGTTAAAAATAATCTGCACCAAAAAAATATACATTTTATTTTAAAATACAGCAATTAGAAAGTCAGCTAGGTCTTTAGACCTAATTAATTGTAATTACGTCTTGGTGATTTGTTTCCATGAGAGCTAGTGCTTTTGTATATTCTTCTGAAGGATGCAAATTTGTTTAATAGGGCTATATCCATTAAAGAAATGTGAACCCTGAAAGCCTGTCTGATCCTGGCGGTGATTACAGACTCTCTGAGTAATCATGCAGACGTTACCCGTTCTACCAGGTGACCACCATGTGTTGGAAGGAGCCGCAGCGGCAACTGCAGTGTTTAGGCAAAAGCTTTAGCTCAGGAATCCTCTCCTTTTGTCTCTTGGTTTTACTATCAAGTCAGTCGTGTAGGCACCGCAGCCTGGGTCCTTCAAGGAGATGGGGATGACAGCATCTGTCACTCTGTCACTTTGGATGATGTCATTTCTGGCCTCACAGTAACACAAGGAGGATCATCTGTTATAAACTGAGCTTATTCAACTGCCCAGTGCCTATTCAGCCTATCTGATTTCCAATCGTTTTGCTTTCTATCCTCTTTACAATTCATTATTGTAAGTGAAATGTTCATCCAATATTCTTCTATTTTTCTCATTTCCAAAATTGACTGTTCTGCTGCTGGCTTAGGAGTTAGAACCCAATTCTACTGATACCTGCATTTGTCAGCCAGGGGAAATAAAACATCTCTCGTGCCAGGTGGAATTTTGCATTCCCATCCACCCCCCTGCTCTGCATCCCCAGGGTCACTGTGCACCACATCTCTGCTAGTCCCAGTGTTCTCCAGGCAACTCCCCTTTAGGCCAGGTGTCACTTTTGTGCAATGCTCCTTCATTCACAGCATTCCCAGGCAGGGAGAGAGAGTCGTGGTCTGTTCCTTATGCCTGTGGTAGGATACTAGGAACGCGTTTTTGGTTTGGAAAGCATCTAGTCAGACTAAATCATTTTAGTTATTTTCACTCATACCCGACAACTGATGAATCTTGGAAGGAAAGCACATAAATCTGGTGGCAGTTGCTAGAAATGTTTTATTCTTATCAGCATGGAGTAAGAAAATTTGTGGTCTGATATTGACAGAACATGGCTTTCCTGGGTTAAAATATACATTTTCCTCTGCTACTGGTTTAGAAATGCTTCAGGAATACACAAAGGATTTTTAAAAATAAGAGCATGGTGCCTCAGGGAGCACCGCTAGTTTAAATAACACATGAAAAGTATTTATGAGCCTTTTTTTATGAGGTGGTCAAAGCAAAGACCATCCAGCATGTAACATAAGACTGGCTAAAGAAGAAAGGTTTTCAAAACCACATCGGAGAGTTAAGCATGAATGGAATTTTATTCCAGTCTCTATTGCTTATTTAAATTAATGATGTTTTCAGATGGAGTCTAAATGATAATACAGATCAAGGTGAGTTTTGCCAGGGAGGCTGGAACTAGTCTATTATTCAAAGAATGTTACTGGCTAATGTTGAAATAATCCTAAATAGATAATAGGTTTAGTGAAAGGGAAATTTTAAGTAGGGGTTGAAAACATTTTCAAATGCTCCTGAATTACATAGTCTCATTCTTTAGCAACCAAGATTAATACTCCTGAGTAATCCATGTACCTTATCTACCCTTCTCCCAATATGTTTACATATTATCCATCTTCAGCAAAGTGCAGAACGCGGGTCGTTGTCCGTAGTCCAGTTAGGCCACAGAGGCTTGGTAGTTTCTGCTCTGTTGTTGTAGAAATAACGAGCTTTCCTGTACTACAAGAAGAAGAAGAAGCTCCTCTTCATCCTCTTGTAAGGGTGTACGTAGCCTCTGTGTCTCATTCCTGAGATTGCCATGTCCTGGCCCTTTTCCTGGAATTCCTTGAATGCAAGCCCTTGGGGCTTGCCACTCCAAGCTGGTCTCATCACATACTTTTCTTCCACTTCTTAAACAGCTACCGCTGGTCTGCTTCTAAATCTTCTCTTCTTTCTCTAAGCTTGTTACTTCCATTAAGATCTCTAACTAGGTGGCTGCTTAGAGTGATTCAGTATCTTATGTATTGCTATATGGCCTTTCTTAAGTTTATTGTCACTTCTAGTCCCATTTCCTGCTGTCTCCTGGCTACTATCCTACTTGCCTATTTCTGCTACTCTTCTACTCCTATCTATGTAGGATACTACATATCCACACCCCTACTGATCTAACACACCAATCTCAGCAAGGTGAGATTGGTTTATACTTCATTTATACTCCACTTATACTTCACGAATTATACGTGACTGCATTGGTTTCATGGCTGTTCACAAGAGGAAACGGCTACAAACTGAAGCATCAAAAGTTCCACAGGAACTTAAGGAAGAATTTCTTAACAGTGAGGGTGACAGAGCACTGGAACAGGCTGCCCAGAGAGGTGGTGGAGTCTCCTTCTCTGGAGATCTTCCAAACCTGCCTGGACATCACCCTGTGCCACATGCTCTAGGGGACCCTGCGTGTGCAGGGGGGTTGGACTAGATGACCTCTACAGGTCCCTTCCAGCCTCAACCATTCTATGATTCTGATTCTATTTGCTTATTCTGCATACTGGCCTCATTGCAAAAATAATACTTAAAGGGTTTGCAGAAGCCTGAATTGAGGAAAATTTGTGAATACATATTGCTTTCTTTATTTCTTCATTATGCACAAACATACATAGATATATATATATATATTATTCATGAAAAATTACTAGCCATTAGTATGCTAGTAAGTAGGGCAAATGCAGCAGGACTGATTACAATAGGGCTATTCATAACTTCTCACAATTAAACATGAACATTAACTCTCAATATGTCCAAAACAAACTGCATTTGAAAAGAGGAGGCATTCCAAGAGAATATCAGCTGTTTGTGTGACTTCGCTGAGAATGAGACTGGGAGCTGATCGGCTAAAAACAAATTAGTGGGGAAAATGGTGGTTTGTTTTGTTTTTTAACTGGGGAAATTTCTCTCAAACTGATTGACCATTTTGTAACATCAAACCACAGTCTCACACAGGAAATGTAAATTAATCCTGCCAAGGGTGGCATGGAACTTCAATAACCTCAGCCATCTTACACCTAAATGACAGCATCTGTGGAAGGGATTAACATGCTGTAATTTATGTGCAGTGACTTCCCACCTTGAGCTGATTTGCCTTAACTTTCCTGTGTGTCCCTAGGCAGATCTGCAGACATGGAAAGCGTCTGGACTGGGCTGGTTAGTCACTTCATGGAACAATTCCATGGATCTGGCTGTTTGAAACTGATACCGCGCCGAGATTCCTTGATTTCAGAGGAGTAGCTTCGCTGAGTGGATTCCCATCACTCACAGCAAGGCCGCAGCTGAGCAGACTCTAGGGCGATTTATCGTTAATGATGAGGACAGTGTGTCTGTCTTGGTAACTATTGTCATTCAAGAGCACGCTGCTGGCTGTGGCAATAGGGATTAAAAGCACTTTAAAATGAAACAGCTGCAATCCCTCAGTTGTTATTCATTAGCATTTTATTGTTCAATCTGTTTTATTGATTTTCATAGTGCATAAGATACAAAATGTGCAGAAATGTGAGGAAGAACTTCTTTCCCATGAGGGTGACAGAGCCCTGGAACAGGCTGCCCAGAGAGGCTGTGGAGTCTCCTTCTCTGGAGATCTTCCAAAGCCACCTGGATGCCACCCTGTGCTCTGGGTGTCCCTGCTGGAGCAGTTTGGTTGGACTAGGTGATCTCTAGAGGTCCCTTCCAACCTCAACCACTCTGTAATTCTGTGAAACTCCAACAGGAGCAATCCAATCTTTGAAGAGTCATGCAGCATGGGGAATGGCAATACACACGTTTGAAATCAGGCGGGACATAAATTCCCTGAAGGGGTTGGACTAAGGTACCACTGTTAAAAGGGCTGGGAGAAATCATGTAGATGTGTATAGCTGAGATAACAGCTGTGTCCCAACTCCAAGCACAGGCTCAGGAGAAAGGGAGGTAAGATCCTGCTTGAGAGTTTGAGTGATCTTGGCAGAGATGCATAGGGCTTACATTAAGGAGGATGTAGCTGGATGTATGTACATGCAGTTGTGGATTAGTGTGTGCTGTTGCTTCTCGTACAAAAGACTGTGCAGATTCAGTGGCAGAAAGCTCAAAAAGGGGAAAGGAAGCTGAAGAATGGCCCAATTCAGTACTAGAGGAAACAAGCATTTGTGTGAAAGCTGCCCTAAAAATTTTGCTTCTAAAGTCAAAGCTGTCTTTCATTGCTTAATTCTGTAATTGCTTAATTCTGTTCAGGAACACAGGGTTGATATAGCCAGCAAGAACTATGTATAATCTACCTGACTCCATCATCTTTTTCTCTTGAAAGTTCAGTTTTCAAGCTCCCCTTTTTTGGCAGAGATGATCAAGATTAAAAAGGTACCAGTTTAACCTGCATGCATAGAACAAACTGTGCCTGGTTGTCAGGAAGCCAAAGTGGCATCATGAATCCCAGAGCGGTCAACGGGCTGACTCCGATTTCACCCAAAGTGTGCCTTCGGTCAGGACCAGTAGTACCAAATATGTAATTTAAGCGTATATTGCTTCCCTCCTTGGGTACCCATCAGTTTAATTCTAACTGGTTGCAGAACACCACCGCTACAACAGCAAAGATGTTAGCCCTGCCGTGGTGTTGCTGGCTAAACACGGTGCAGATGCTCTGCATTTCATCCCGACCAGGGCCGCAGCCAGGGCCGTGCACACACGCAGCTGGCACGTGCTCTGACAGCGATGGGGAGCACCTAGAACCTTCTGACAAAACGCACAACGTCCCATAACGGGACTCCAGGGCGTTTTGCACACTCTTGTGTATGCAAGTAGAGTCGTCTCTAACATTTGGCTGTATGGCGTGTGATTAACATATTTATTAACATGCATATTAAAGCACCCAGACTTTTACGTAGACATGCAATATTAGTTTCCACTACAATACAGATTATAAACTTTATTCTATAGAAGCAAAACCATGACCTATTTCCATTTCATCCTCTAAGAACCTCCTTCCCTGGGATTTTCATTTGTGCTGCTAAATAGTTCAAGCATACTTAGTCTGTTATCTTTGTCTCTCTAGACTATAACAGGCACATATCTGGCACTATAAAATTATTAATGCTAATAACTGAACTGTCTCTAGGTGCTGTTTGTGAACCTACCTGTTAAACCCAGGAGAAAGGCTGTAGGCACTGATGTATTCCAAAAAAAGACAACTGATGTTTTATTTAATTCAGCAATTAAAACTTTCACAGAAATCACCTCAGGGTTATTTTTTAATAGCTCAGTTTCAGCTCAATGCCCAAATCAACAGGTATGGTAATTGTTCAAGAGAATAATTTTAATATAAGCAATAAAGGTTTTAAAGGATTCAGATGTGTTTCCTCAAGACAATGGGAAATGTTTCTACAGAGATTACAATGACTTCATGAGCATAAATCGTGCAAGACTCCTAAATAATCTAAATAATAAACAGGATATAGTTTCCTCCAGTAGGTCAGTGATAGCAGGGAGATTTAAGATAATAGTACTTTGCTGTTTTAACTCATTCAGAAAGGATTACTGCCGCCTATAAGGACAAAATTTTTCGTAAAGTTTTCCCTATAGCACAAGAAAAGCAGTTACCTGACAGTGCATTGGAAATAGCCAATTAGTAAGAAAAGGGGGAATTAAATCCCACTTTCCTTGAAGAAATAGATGGCACTGTCTTTTCTCCTGCACAGTCTTTTCCTGGTCTGGTGCTTGACAGCTGATCTCGTGTCATTCAGTCCTACATGTGCTGTCATGCTGCCTCTCCAGGTTCTAGACTAACTGCTTTACCCTTTCTATGTCCTTCCAATCTTAATTTTTGACTCATTAATATTGCAGCTTGCTAGGTGGAACAGACTGCTGTCTTCTATGTCGAACAAAGCCTTCTTTGTGTCTCTCTTAAGGAAAAAAAATGTTATGACTGAGTGCATTTTTTCATATTCATGACACCCCCTGGCAATGTTGTGGCGGCATTAGATGTCACTCACCGTGCCAGGAGCTTGCTGTGCCAACATAGCATCAGGAATAAATATGGCAAGTGTTTCTTAATCTGCCTCAGCACAGGATTAGCTCAAACCACCCTGATGAGTTTTGAAGTTAATCTGGCTACGTTTAGCATGAAAGGCCCACGCAAGGTAGATCACAAAGCTCCAGCAAGCAGGAAAGCTTGGACAGTTAGGGCCTCAAGTACTCTGGTTTGATCTGGCAGAAGACATTGTCCTAAGCCTTAAATTTCTTCACAGGTAAAACCTTAATACTTTTTGCCTTGTCTTGTACTTATCTAAATATGGCTATTTACAGATGGGGTTTTATGCAAGAACACGGGAACCATGTGACACCAGCAGGCTGCACCAATATTAACTGGCTAAGAGACAGCCTTTCATCTTCTAGGCACTGTATAATGGTATGAGTGACTGCTCGTGAGCACTGCAATGCTAAGGAGGGCAATCATAATCTTGGTAAATGATGAACATGAATTGCTGCAGAATTACCATAATAATGTTTGTACTACTAGGTATAAATGGTGCCATGAGGCTGATTAAAGCTGAAGAGCTACTTTCCTGCTCACTGATTACAATTAGCTCTTAACTGAACTGCTTGCCAAAGGACTACATTAAACTACAGTCAATTGACCTTACAGCCTGTATTTTTACTGTACATTAAATGCATAGTAAGGCCGTTCACACTGAGAACTACAGATACTCTGACATTGCTGTAGTAAGGTGAATGGAAAAAAAGAGTTAAACAAATTAAAAATAGTGGGTATGTAGATACTATGCTTTATTACACAATCATCTCAAGCTCTCATAAGCTTTTAAAAGTTCAAATCTACCAACTATTTCCCTAAGTTGTGGATAAGCTCCCATCAGTCTGCTGTCTCATTTAGGTGAGTGATAAAATTACATTTCAGGAGTCTGAGGGGAGGGAATAATTCCTTCATCCCTAAGGGCCACCAGCTAAGAATGTGAGCTGGGTGTTCAGTTTCCCAAGACACATACACTTCTCATGGTAAGTTTTAAGACACTATACTTGCATTTGATCAGTCCTTATTTTTGGTGTAACAGCTGAGGCGTTCACCCCACAAATCTCACTTTCTCTATTTCTTTCCTCCAGACAAAAACTCTCTCTCTTCTTCTAGTAACAACCAGAATCCCTGATACTGTAGTTGATATCTAGCCAGCTCTATACTTTGCTGGTATCTGCTTTTACTTTTGTAGCTCAGCAGGGAACATTGCTTCCTCCAAGCCCCACCTAAATTCAACATAAACTTTCACACCCTCCTCTTTCTTTTAATATTTGACACCCACCAGTCCTCTTCCCTGCTGATTTTCTTAAAGCACCATGAAGCCTGATTTTGATCGCTCTGTGAATCTGACCAAATAAGATTGGCATTTAACAAAAAAAAAAAAAAAAAAAAAAAAAAAAAATTTTTTTTTTTGTCTTGTTGAATGCACTAAATTTGAAAATAAATCTAATTTTTTCGAAGTTATTTTCAAAATTAAAATTAAAAAAAAGGTAAAAAAGGAAGAGGCATATGAGCATTTAACAAAAAAAAAAAAAACTTTTAGAAACAAAGCCCTGAAGTCTAAATGTAATCATGCTCATTTTGAGAGCTGCAGTCATTTGTCCCTGGCTTGTTTTTCCCAGAAATGACTGGCACAAGCATATTTTTTGTAAGGGCAGTTGGCTCTGCTCTCACTTGGCTGGTCTTGGGAGATGACTTCAGTTACAGTTTTATCTGCCAAGTCTCATATTCCCCTATGACCTAGTTTGGATTTTAGATTTCCAGCTAGACCACCTGCCTGGTGTTAATTAGTTATGGTTTCCTTTTTATATGCAAAATTGTTTTAACTTCATGAGCTGGCACAGATTTGCTTGGGCTTCCTTCCTAGTTCTACTGTACAAGCAGTGCTGCCTGCCTAGACCTGTCATCCTCACTATAAAATCACCCAGCCTCAATCAGGTATGACAAATTGTTCAAGGGGAAGGGGTAGAAGAGAAACTTTTGTGTTTCTCACTTTGAGACTCTTGAGCTCTCTGGACTTAAAGAAAATCTTCACAGCTCGCCAAGCTGCTGGACTTCTTTCTAAGCTGTTAGTGTTTTGCTTTTTTATTTCTTAATTCAAAGCAGAAGGAGAAGGAAAGTGTCTTTAATAAATACTAGAAGTCTATGTGCCCAGCTATTTGTAATCAAGCTATATAGGGAGGTGTTGTTTTACTACATTCAGACAATTTGCTGTTTACTTGTTACTGCACCAGGCAGGATTGTTTATCTTGATACTTTGCTAGATATGCCCAGGAACCTCAAGGCATCCTACTTTAGCTGGTGTTGCGGGGGTTGTCACCTGGACACTACAGCACAGCATCATGTAACAAGCTGCACAGTCCTAAGGCTGAATCACCAGCCTGGTCACTGCAAGGATATCACATTTGCTCACCCTGTCTGGTCTGAATAAGCAACCAAAGTCTTTTCTTCTTGGCCACTCTTCCATGGCACAGGTCTTCTGTTGGTCCTCTTTTGAGAGCAGCCTTTTGAATTTGGCGCTAACCTACAAATTTCTCTATGGGTTGAATAGATTTTACTGCCAGACTTTTTTTCTCATCTTTGGGAATTCAAGATTTACAGTTCACTTTTGAGAGGGAACTATGATAGCTGATAGATAACAAATAAATGTTTTCTGTTTATATCTTAACATCTCTGTCAGTATCATCACATGCCCTTCCAATCTGTCCTAGCAGAATATGACTATTTTTTGGTCAGATTGTACTTCTTAGATATTGCAGTGAGTGTTTGGCTGCTCTGAGTCTGACACAGATGGCACCAAATCCAGAGGTGTTTAATGGGAATAGATGATCATCAAAACTCGGTTATCCACTGTAGTTATTCCTCAGTTCAACAGTGTAAAAGGCATGTGCTCAGTCTATATTAGCCTCAAGCTAATTTCAGAAGCCTTTCCTTCTAAAATAACTCTTCTAAGTACTAGGAGAGTACCTAGAATTTCCGTTTAGACCAGTTTATGTCTCCCAAAGGGAACCTCATCTGGGTTAAATCAGAGATTTAGCTTCTACATGGTCAAATTTAAGTGGCAAACCTTTCTGCTTTTCATGCAAGCTACAAATGCGTTAACTTTTCTGCTTTACAATTTAACTTGTGGATGACACTTTTCAGGGTCATTCAGCCATGCCAGTTTTTGTTTATGTGGTCATTGCTCCTAGGCTGCACCAATCTGAGGATGCTCCTTTGGATGGACCGTGTCAGTCTGTCATCAATCTTCTGAGGTAGACCCGATGTCTTTCTGTGTTTCAGATTATGCAAGTCAAATCTAGAGTAATAGAACAGTGGCTAGAAACTGCACATGTCAGCATGGGTAAAGAGAGAAGAGATGCTAAAAAAGAGGTCTCATTTCTGAATGTAGGATGAACTTGTTTATTCTGAGTTGGTTTTTTCGTGGTTTTTTTTTTTGGGGGGGTGGGGTTGTGGTGTATGAGACTATCCTCAGAAGGCTCAAATTCCATGAGCTGAAACAGCTCAAAGCTCAGACTCATAGATGTGACAAGGACTAACCTCAAGCATATGAGTTACACTGCTGACCATCACAGAACTACTTACTCGCTTGCACAGTACTACTTATCTGGGTCCATCAAAGTCTGACAGTTCCTTTGAAACAAGAAGGATATTTTATAGGTCCTTCAGATATCAAAGAGATAGAGGATCCCTCATACTATTCAATCTGTATCTAAACTAATAAACTAAATGTGCTTGGAACCGTTCTCTGGCACTGAGAGTGAGTGACATTTGCACTTCCCAAGGCTGGGTGTCTGCGTTCAGGTTGCCCATTGGGAAGAGGTTTGTAGATCATGCCTGGGTATGGTCTGGCAGAGTTAGATTTGACACGAGCCAAAAACATGCTAGACCTTTAAAAAAGTCTAGCAGTGTAGGCAATTGAAGTCCAGCACCTGGGAACATCCTTGCCATGTTTGCCTTACTAGAATAGTTGTAGTCTCGAGGCTGAACATTCATCTCAGGCTCCTACACATACACATAGACAAGAGAGGAATGAGATGCAGGTAGTTAGGAAAACAGTCACTGTGTTTTCTACAAAAGCTGCATGTATTTACCTTCAATCTGGACAAAATAAAATAGACTTTCACCAGACTGTTGAAATGCTGAAGTGTTTCTGACAGTGGCATTGTATTTCCGTGCAAACTGGAGTCTTCATAAAAGAAATATTTCTGGAAATATTAGAGATATTCCAAACATCTTTAAGTGTTAATACTTTTAAAAAGGGCAAAAATTATTTTGTGGACTGAGTAACGACTAAGACTACATTTTGTTAGCTAAGGAAGGAAGGACATAAAAAAGAATCCAAACTAAAACAAAACTATTCTTCAGGAGGCAAATTCCATTTCAAAGGTGGAATTTTAAGTAGTAATAGCATAAAAGGAGAAAATTTCTAGGCAGTCTTAAGCACCTGTTAAGTTAGTAGCATTACTGTTTCTATCATGTAGGACTGACAAGCACTGCCTTCCACTGAGTTAATATTGCATAGGCATGGAGAAAAACATCAGCACTTTGATACAGAGCACACCATTACCCAAACGTAACAAATATCTGCAAACAACTTACTGTTGTTACAGCAAGCCAAATGACATTCTGTTAAGCCTGTGCAACTTATTATAGCTACAGAATACATTGGAGAGCAGAATATGGCTGGTTTCAGCATATGTATGCCCTCATTTTTGAATTATCACAGCAAGTAGCATCTGTGCTCAAGAATTGTGGTATTCACCTTCCTTCGATGTCAATGTTCTCAGTGCACTTCCAGGCAGTGTGAAAAATACAGTGATATGGAAGCTACAAGTGCAGTTCTGCTACCTGCTGGCACTGAGGTCATTGCCTGAGCTTTCCCTCTTTGCAATTACTTTATGCACACTTTTGTGCAACTGGATACATTCATCTGTGCATGCTTTAAGGGTATCAGTTCTTTTGCAAACTGTTGAGAAGAGACACAGGAGCTGATGTACCTTACAGTGTATGGCTCTGCTGAGAACAAATGAGCAGGGAGCGAGTTGAAAGACAGGACAGAGGATAGCTGAGAGTCCCTGCAATGGAGCAGAGCGGGCAGGAAGTGGCTAATGAAACTGAATCCGACAGCAGCTGTTGCTGTAGTGCTTGTAGTGACTAGCAGAGATTTCACCAGACTATCCAAAGGATAACAGGAGGATATACAGCCTAGCATTTGCATTACAGTTCATTATAGAAGAGTTAGAGAATTTTTAAAGGGTCTAGTTCACTGAAAAAAAAAAATAAAGCATTTGAAACAGAATAATATTGGCTGCTTCATAATTTTTTCTTCAGATGCAAGTGCCTTATCTGTTCAGCAGGGCTAATGAACTTGGGCACAGTCCTCCACATAATTCCTCTGGCATTAGCTCAGGTTGTTGCTGCATCAGGGATCTCCATTGAATAAAGCACACATGCCCTATTTCTGCCCAAATTACTTTCAGATGGCACAAGCGCCCTCTGAAATCACTGTATGCCACAACTGAATGGCAGAACCATTATATTTCCCTGAGTAAATGAGTTAGAAACAGAGGAACAAGTATGTTTTTAAAAAGTAGGCATCTGTACCTTCCAATTTATGCAAGTTCCTGCAGGCCACTTTCAATAATCTCATCAGAAGGCATTTTTTTCTTTTCAGTATTCATGCCAACATAGAAGATGTTCAGCTGGATGCCAAGTTATTGTAAATTTAGTTACACTGGTTTACCAGTACAGATCAAATAAATAGTCTCTGAAATTCCAGACACGGTAAAAATGGAAACAAGCCGAAGTGGCCAGAATATGTGCTTCAGAAATTGAAAGTGGAAACACTTTTTTTAAATAAGCACTGTTCTTGTTCACAGCACAGGCTTTGAAATGCTTTCCAGGTTTGTAGGTTGAAAGGAGAGGAATTTCTCTTAAAGAAAAGAAGAAAGAAGCCTTTAGTGCAAGAAGAAACCACTGCACTTTCTGAACCATTATATATAAATGCCAACCTTTTGCCACAGACTGCACTGGAGTAACTATACGTCTTTTAAGAAATGGCATCCGTTTCAAGTTAGAATCTTTCTTAAAGAAGTTTTTGAGTGTCATTTTGTGGATAAGAGCCCCCAAACTTTGAGTAGCCGCTACATACTGCTATGGGGTTAGCCTTGTTGACTGGAGCTCAGTGCTGGCTTGCTTATTTGTTAAGGGTAAGTTTTGTAGCCTGGGTTGATCTCCCTTCTCCACAACTGTGTTGCTAAAGTTTCTGAGCTAACCCGTTCAGAGCTAGTGTGGATTCGTATGTACCAGCTTTAGTCATTAAAAATGCAATTCATTTCAGTAGACCTTAATCACTTCATGTTAGGTAGAAAGTCTAATCCAGTCATACAGGGTAAAATAGTCTGAATTTACTCATAGAACTAATGACTATAATGGAAATGGCCTGTGTGCTGTTTTCATGGGAGGGGACCTGTAGGTCTCCTACTGTTACACTGCAGAATTGACAGAAAAAAGGGCTCTAAGAGCCATCTCAAGGAGGAACACAGCTACGTCCTAGCTGAGTCACTTGCAGCATAGTCACTGGTCCAGCACAGTGTTATCAAAATCCCAGTCAGAATAGTAATTTGAAGGTTTCCTTTGATCTCAGTACGATCTGAGCCAATCTGAGTGCTGTGGTTGACTTAGTCTGTGCTCTCACCATCACCAGTGGAGACTGAGTTGGATGATGTACTCTGAGAGCACTTGAGATACATGTCTAAGGCCCGGATGAACTTCTGGAACTGTGTCTCTCTTTTTTGAACTCTAAAGTGACCTTAGCTGACATCTGATTTTTAGCTAGGTAAAGGTAAGTTAAATGACTTCAATGGTGTGGTCAAAACTCTTCAGTTCAATGTTGCAATAAGCTGAGTCAGCTGTGGTAGGCAGATTCAGTCGACTGCTGCTGATCCCCAGCTGCTTGTTCCTACCCTTTTCTCCAAGGCTACTGCCCTCCCACTTCTTCTACTTTAACTAACTGGTTGTCTTTAACTCTAAATCTGTGAATAAACCAAGTTGATGGACTAGATGATCTCTAAAGGTCCCTTCCAAGCTCAACCATTCTGTGATCATGAGCAAAAAGTTAACAGATAATGGAGGTCATCCCCACAGGCACGAATAGCTGGATAGAGGCAGTTAGGTTGCTAACCACCAAAGGTTAGTTGGCAATCACTGTGCTATATCACTTGGCCATGGTTGAAGCTTTAATTCTATGAGTTTGAGTGTAGGCCCTGTATGAAAGAAGATTCTGTATGTTACAAAAATCTCTTTTTCTCGGGAAATGATGATTTTGTCATGTATCACACAGGTTAGCACAAGAGGGAAGCAGAGAAATTCCACATAAGGTTCTCAGGCAGGCAAGGTGAAATAGCTATCAGCAAGAGTCCTTTAATGAGAAATCTGAGAAATCGGCTATGTTGAAGAGAGAGCAGTACGCGGAAATAAAAGGATGGGTTAAACAATTTTAGCTGCATGAACTTTTGGTTAGTTACACTGTGATGGGTGTCTAGAAATGCCTTGCCATCATTTGTAGAGAAAACGCTCTCTGGTAGATCAGAAAATACTTGTGCATATTCAGGTCTAGTTGAACAGCTCTTATTTTGTTTCAGTAGGGTTTTCCATGTATGATGCTACAAATAATATTCAGATGATATTGTGCACCTCCAAGTATGGGAATCCCTACTGGTTTAAAAACTGTGAGCTCTGCATGCTGTCACATCCCTTGGAAGAACTACAGTAATATGCAAATGGCATTTGTCATCACTAACTCCTATGAATGACAGAGAAAATATACAAAAAGCTTAATGAATGGAAGAAGAAAGAAAAGCGGTAACTGACATTCCTAGCTAGGGAATATGACAGTCAACAGCAGGGCTACCAGCAAATCCTCTTACAGGCCCCCAAATGCTAAAAGCTTTAGCTGAGTATAAACAAATGCCAGGTTCTGAGAAAAGGAGTCTTAAGGGACAGATCTGTTAACCATCAGTGGGCATGTTTCATCTCACCGCTCATTTCAAGCGAGTTAAAGGGAGCTTTGTGTACCTGCTTATAGACAGGAGCTGGGGCTCTGTGATGCAGGAAACCATTGCCTTCCCCCCAGGCCTAAAAGCAAAGACCATAGTTGCTGCCTACACATATAAAATATAATATAGACCATTTATAAACACAGAATTCTTCAAACGCCTTCCCTTAGGCTAGCACTTTGCAATTATGCACAAAAAGAGCAAGGGAAATGTCAACTTCAGGTCAACACTGAGGGCAGATTTATTTTTTAATTCAGTGTAAAAGGTAAACCTATCTTGTTATATTAACCTGCAATACCATGAAGTGTGGCTTAATGCTTTAAAAAATTAAATATATCTTTGAAAACATGCTTTGAAAAGCTGTGTGATGTAAAATACAAGACCTGGAAAGTATTTAACTGTTCATTTAACTTTCGGCTCTGGCATAGCCCTACAGTAGTCAATGGAAGTACTCATGTACTTGACGTTCTGCCCACGCTTTGATCTGTCTTTGCCTGAGGCGTCAGTGGCCTTCTTCCATATGAACAGCCAGTGTTCCCCCTTTGGAGTAAATATATTCGTTATGTCTGCACAAGTCAAAAGTCAAGTGGTTCAGATCATCCTGAGTTCCCCAAAAGCTTATTGAATTGTCGCTTGTTTACAACTGGGGAGCTGGTCACCAAAGAGCTTTGGTGAACTAAAGCTGCTAAATATCGGCTTTGAGATGCTCTAAGTTTAAAGTAACCTTGAAAAAAAACCCTACCAAAAGGCATTGAAAAGTGTTAGACTGCTTCATGGAACCTTTAAGAAAAAGAGTCCATCTTTGAGTTTGAAGATGATATATAAGAAGCTAAGTAATGTTAAGACGCCCTTCTAATAAATTATTCTGAAGTATTTGGCAGAAGCTTGCAATACAATTAAACACACACACGCACTGCTATTTGGAATACTGCTGCACTCACTTTATTTGTCTATCATAGCAATAAATCTGTGGTTAACATAATGATGGCTCATAGCTCATAATGTTAAAATAATTGCAGTTTGATAAACAAACTCCTGAACGAAATCTTCTTGGCAAGAAAAAAATGGGTTTGAAAGGTTTGAAAGAAAACACAAGTCATGCAGTCAAGTCAAATCAAATTAATTAACTGTGGCTGTTTGACAATGTTATAAGGGTGCAGTCAGTCACCCACTGACTTTAATAATTTTTTTCTTACACAGCTATTTGAGCAAAGTTCTCCTACAGTTTGTGCTGCTGTTATCCAACAGGTGAGTTTCAGATACATCACCAGCAAACTGAAGATGTTTATACCTGCTTGTTGATTTTTCCTTCATGATAATGTCCCAACACACATGGGCACACACACATATTTGCCTTGGGAGCTCTTTTCTATAGCACAATTTTTTCTTGCAATGCCTAAAGCAGCATATTAAGAATTACAGCCATAACCTGTGCCCCAGGTTACGTGTCCTTGCAGATATTTGTACATCTCATGCTTGCATTTTCTAGGCTGAAGAAATCATTAAATAGTCTTTAATCTCAACCTCCTGGATTGCAGGGCTACATCTGTGGATAACAACACAGCCATGTACCTAAGAAGTCAAGTGGCCAAGTGAATTTAAGTCAAATTATCCGTGATCTGCTGATCCTCTAGGACATGTGACCCGCTGTTGGCCGAGGCAGCTCTGCCTCTGTGCCGAATTCCCGTGCCCTGCCTCGCTGGCTGTTGATGGGCTGCTCTGGGAGCAGCTGCAGCGTTCCGGTGCGGATCCTCCCGGGAAAACAAGGAGCAGCGCCGGGCTGGCTCAGCCTGGCTGGAAGGAGCGTGTGGCTCCCTGCTGAGCATCCTTCAACAAAACTGGATGCTTTTAGTAGCTTGTTTTCCTAGTAGAAATGTAACCCCAGTATGTGAGCCCAGTGGCTTCCATATTCAAGAACAGTGTAGTAAATTAGGTTAAATGCAAGTTTAGCAATGGCTTTTGCTACTGTCTCACATTGCACATTATTTATTTATTTATTTATTTATTTATTTATTTATTTATTTATTTATTTATTTATTTATGTCTTGTCACTGCTGTTCTGGTTTCAACTTTGCTTGTGAGGTCTGGCTGTATCAAAATTTGCAAAAACGGATCAGATGATAGTAAAATATATTCCTAAATTAATTATGGCAATAACTGTATTGCCATAAACTTTTTTTCCTCCCTCTGCCTGTGAAGGAATATTTTTACATATGCTTCTGATGAGGTTATATTCCTGTCACCTCTCTGAGTCTTATCGTTAGTACGAAAACCATTGCAAGGTTTCTTTCCTAGATGAAAGGAAACTGCATGTTTGGGATCTATAGAGCCTTTATACAAATTGTATTGCGTTAGAATAGTACTAGTCAACGTAGCACAATGTCGTGTTTGAAACAAGTACTTCCTACCTCCTCCATGAGTGGAGAATCAGTAAAATGTGAGACCTACTCAGTTTGGGAGGCAGTAACAAATTCTGTTACTTGGCTGGGGTCGGTTTCCGACTGTAGGTGCAGAACTCATATAAGAAGGAAATAATGTCTGTAGAAGGAACTTAACCGTTAGTTCAAAGAAATGCATTCGAAATAGCAAGGCGACCCTAAAAAGAAACAATTATTTCAGGAAAGTTCTACTTTAGCAAGCTGTAAAACAAGGGATGAGTCAAGGAAAGCACTGTGTATGCTGGCAGAAGGTCACGAAATGTGTACAAGAATGTGCTGCCTTGGCTCTGCATGCTTTCCAGGTACCCGATGTTTCAGTGATCATTATTGGCGTGCATTATTAAATTATAAATACGTATTTAATAAATAGTAGAAGTATTTTGGGAAAGTCTGTTGTAAGTGTAAGGAAATACACCAGAGAGAATAGCCAAAATTAAAGTACTTGCCCATTGTACAGTAATGTATGTGTGTGGGATACAAAATATATTATCAAGGTAACACAATACCATGCAGCACATGACTAGCAAAGCCATAGACTTACAGTGCTACTGGTCTGGCTGAAAATATATTTAGCAGAGCTCTAGAACATTCAATAAAGGATATTTAGGACCTTATGGAAGTCAATGGACTAACTGAACATTTTCCGTTCCAAGAATGTCTCAAATGGGAAAATAAAATCACCATCTAAAAAATAATTAATTTTATTGTAGGTTTTTTAAATTTTATTTTATGGGATATTGCAATTGGAAAAATTATTTTTATAGTTTCATTTTTACGCCCACAAATTGATATCCTTCTATGAATAAGATTTTTGTGCTGAAAGCACTTGGGGTTTCAGGGGGAAAAGTTCAAAACTTTGGTACAGAGAATGTGCACAGTAAAATACAACTTTCCCTTACTAAAGATAAATTCTATTGGATTTTGAAAATGGTAATGAAAGAGTTAGAAACAGAGGAAGGTAAAACCCAAAAAGGTCGTCTTCATCACTAAATCTGCTTTTAAGTGCACACACATGTATCTTAAGTTTGGAATTACAAGGTAATGTTTATTTCAAGAAAGAATTTGCTAAGGTGTTCCAGGGAGGGATCTGGGCCAGCAATTTGACCAAGAAAAAAAAAAAAAAAAAAAAAACCCTAAGGAATTTCTCAAAATAATTCCAAGAGGAATCCAACGGTTGATATTTTTTTTGCGATAGAAACAATCAAGAAGTAACGAGCTGTTAAACTTCCGTGCTAGGGGATGTTGCTACAGTTGCTGGGGGATGTGGTCAGCGCTTTGACTTTTGAGAAACGCGACAGCTGCTCCTTGCAGCTATTCGATCTCATTACTTCAGACCTTACTTTTTTTCCCTTAAAGGATTCCCCAGGGTTCACAGTCATCCATGGGGCAGTAGTGGGGAAAATGCTTGGGGTACAACCATAGCTGGGCTCCGGTGCTCTGCACTCCTCGGCAGGGGAAGGGCCATATTCCTGCATGTCCCTGCAAAACGACTTTGGTGCAGCCAACCTCTCCATGTCACCTACTGCGCTCCAGGGACCCAAGCGGCGGAAAATCTCCTCAGTGACTCACAGTCCCCATGACTGTTCAAGAGCAATAGGCTGGATAGCGCGGATGTGGCAATGCCCTTATTTGATCTCTTATGCCTCCCTTCCTGGCCCGTAGAAGTGATGGTTTTTGTCTCATTTTATCTTTTATTTTAGGTACTCTTTCTCTTCACAGTGAGATGCAGGAAAACAAACCACAGCCTTGCGAGTGTTGGGGAAATTAGGTTTCTAGAGGTAATACTGAAGAATTAAATTTTAATAGTAACTGATGCTCAGGCAATTTAGTCCTGCCCCGTTGTATCAATTAAGTATTTTAGCAGGCAGAACCATAACTGATGCCAAAACCTCAGCACTTCTCTACGGTGGTCCTCCAGAGGTCTCCTGAGCTGCTGGCAGAGGGGATTAGCTGAGAGCGAGCTTGGGAGCAGGATAAATGGGGTAACTCGTCACTGTCCCAGCAGGTCTGCCTGCCTATAAATTAAATGATAGGCTGCTGTTCTCGCAGGCAGTGAATCACAGAAAGCACCTCAGCTTCACGCGACCTAACACACCATGATCAGGGGCCTGGAACATCTGCTCTACAAGGAAAGGCTGCGAGCTGGGCCTGCTTAGCCTGGGGAAGAGAAGGCTGAGAGGGGACCTCATCAGCGTCTCCAAGTACCTCAAGGGAGGGAGTGAGGAGGATGGGGCCGGCCTCTTCAGTGGTGGCCACTGATAGGACTAGAGGAAATGGCCACAAACTGAAGCTCCAAAAGTTCCACAGGAACTTAAAAATTCTTAACAGTGAGAGTGACAGAGCCCTGGAACAGGCTGCCCAGAGAGGTGGTGGAGTCTCCTTTTCTGGAGATCTTCAAAACCCGCCTGGACACCACCCTGTGCCACATGCTCTAGGGGACCCTGCGTGTGCAGGGGGGCTGGACTAGATAACCTCTAGAGGTCCCTTCCAACCTTAAGCATTTTATGATTCTATGTCCAAAATAACACACAAGCAGCACAATGCTGAGAAAGGAAGAGGGAGGGATGAGGAAAACCTTCCTATTGCCTCAATCTTTTCCCTATTTGCAAGAGCATCCACAATCTACTTCCAACACAAACAATCACAGGTTCAGGCCCCATATCTCGTAGTTACCATTTTCTGCTATAATTCTTCTGTTGACATTATATTGACCTCAATCTTCAACTTTAAATGTATGTTGTAGCTGGTTGTAATATTGTAAAAGTAGGTATAGCAGTCTTATAAGATGTCATTTTTTTCTAAATAATACCTACTTGTGCCTTTTTTTTTTCTCCTCCCTTCTCTAAGGCACATGCAGAAGCAGGTGTAAGCAGAAACACGACTGACCTTTTGGGTCAAAGGCAGAACTGGATCCAGACTTTTCCCGAGTTCAAGAGTGCTCAGACTGAGCCCTCTGCTAATTGCTATGTTATTAAAAAGGGACTTACAAAGCCACTGCTGATGTAAGGTGCATATCCCCACAGTAATGAGCTTATACATAAAGGAACATTTCCTGTAGATAAAGTTACAAGAGAGGATTGTGCAGCATTTCTATATATTTAAATTCCTACTAACTAAGAGGTGAGAGCAAGCAGTAACCACTCCACTGAGCCAGCTGTCCCTTTATGGTTATCAAGCCATAAAGTTCTCACATGAGGAAAGGTGTCAGCATACCTAGAGACAGCAAATTGTAATGGAGTGTTGAAGAAGGTGAAGATTTACTGCAGGCGTATGTAACCAGGGCATTAATAGCAATGCTGCTGAAGGAGAACGGATTTGCCTGTCTCATGGGCTGTGGGATTTTACAATTTTTCCAATGTTCATTTTCATAGCAGAAAGCCGTATGTAAATCTCTTTAAAAACACAGTAAACATAACTGCAGCTAGATCTATCCTGAGAAAAAGCATGATGGGCTGCCCATGACTTTAATTTGGATCAAGACGGTAGACATGGTACAAACCCTAAGCACTTGTGTTTCCCCTGCCGTCCCTCGGAGAGAAGTTCCTCCAGAAAAGGAGGATGTGTGCTTGGACAGGGAGGGAAAAGTACATGGTGGACGTATGGTGGACAGGAAGCTGCGTGTGTCCTCCCTGAGCAGGTTTAAATGTTCTTATGAAAATGGTTAAAAACAGGTTGAGTATCCAGAGCTGAGATTTATGAACTATATATGCAGATAGAGCAAAGAAGCAGGGCCAAATGTTGCTCTCTCTTAGTCAAAATAGAAATCCTTATGAACTAGCTCCAGATTTGTGTGGGCTTGTTCCGCTATCTGTATAAGTGTATTTAAGTAAATATTGCTCTAATTTGACTGACACGCTGTGCAGGAAAAGTGTTGTAAAGGGTAGCCACAAAGGTTTGCAGCTGCAGATGCTGGGCACAGAGTAAGACCAATTTGCCATTGCATTTTGTGGAAAAGTCAGGGTACTGCCCTGCATCTGAACTCTAAAATGGGGGTTCAAAGATTTTTACTAATGCAGTCGCTCTGACGAACGTGGTATTTTGGTGAAATTAAAAATATTTCCTAGGAAATATTGAATCCTAGTATGTGTTAATGGGACTGTTGAGAAAATTGGAGACAGGATATTTCACTTTGACTCACTGCCCGTTTTCAGAAATTAAATGGTCCATTTCAAATAGGGATGTGATAT
Organism: Eudromia elegans; assembly: GCA_003342815.1. NCBI lineage: Eukaryota > Metazoa > Chordata > Aves > Tinamiformes > Tinamidae > Eudromia > Eudromia elegans. Next base: position 1,792,113 of record PTEX01000015.1, on the reverse strand, counting down.
TTGTATTTATGAAAAATATTTGGCTTCTGTCTAAATCACCAAGAGCCAAAATTTCCTAGCATTTCTCATGCCACTAAATACTTCAGATATTTTTACATTTGGTCCAGTAACAAGTAAGGAGATAGCACTTTCCAAGCCTGTAGTAATAATAAATCCCTATCTCTATCTATGAATCAGACATTCTGTGTTTATATTACTGTTTTGCCTAATACATTTCAATAGCATGCCAGGTGAGACCTTTAGGCTGTGCTGTATCAATATGTAGTGGTGCTGATAAAGTGAGTGCAAAGGTTATTTCCATGGGACTGTGCTACACTGGTCTCACTGCTTGTGACATTGCTTGTATACTATAGGGAAAGCAGAAAAAAAGAAGAAAACAGTACAGTTTATGTTATTTATTTTGATAAATTACTTCTTTACACAATAGTGAGCAACTATCAGTATAGCTCTGGATTTCCTCTCATAAGAGAAGTTATGGAGAGCATTTGATTTGAAAGAGGCACAATGTCTATTGCTCTTTCTCATCAATATTATTAAGTAATAATAATCCCTGCCACATTTTGCATTTCATTAACACCATCTATTTGATTAAGCCCCTTAGGTAAAGTCACATCAGTGATACTGAGGGAAAAATATACCTCTATCAATTTAGATATAGGCAAATCAAAACCATTTTCACAAACGACTGGTAGAGTTTTGTGTTTGGTGTACATGGTTGAGTATGTTTGGTTTTCTTTCTCAGTTGTTTTTAGTAATTTTTCCTAGACTACAGGCAACTTCAATTAATTGTAAATATTTTCTATTTATTAAAATGGATTGACATATAACAAGCATGTGTATAATCTGCAGTACATACTAATATTGCTTGGTGGCTGTGTTTTTTTCTGATTTCCCCATCTCTTTACATTTTTCTGCCTAAGTCCCATCTGAAGCAATATAGCTGGAAAAGCCAGAAACAGCTCTGATTCCTCTTCTAGCTTCCAGAACCACTTGGACAGAGGAACTGAGACATTATGTCAATGTATGCCTGGGACTACTAACTTGCACAGGGAGTGTAAAAGAGCTGCAAAGACAAAGTTGTCTTAGTCTTGTTTTCCCATCTTGCAGTGAGTGCAGCCTCGTAAGAGTGAATCTAATTTATGTGCCACAATAAAATTAACACACACACAAAATCTGTCAGACTCAAGTTTTGAAATCCTTACTCAGATTTAATTATGCAAAAGTCCTGTCTCTAACTATAAAAAAAAAGAGCTCATATTCCCCATTCACCTACAGTACTGCACACAGAACAAAATTATGTTCTGCAGTGGAAGCAAATTTTATTTTTATACCACAAATGAAAAAAATGTGAAAAGTGATCTGTTGAAATGAAGAGCACTTCAAATGATTTGAGTTCTAAACTAACAAAAATATTCTTAATATTAAATTTTATGTAAGAAGTAAAATTCTGTTAAAGTTCTAAACAGTTTAAATAAGAGCATATGCCCAAGAATTCTTGTGGTTATGCACCATATTTCTGATGCTTGTGCTATACATCAGGTTTCCCATTAATTTCATTGGAACCAGAATTTTCTTGGTAGGACCCTTTGTGGTACATAACAGTTTCACCGGGTTCACTTCTTACTGTTACCACTGTGTCACATTCATTCAGAACAAATACAATTTAAAAATGAAGTCTCAATTTTTGTCAATATTTATCCACTCAGACAGGAATATTATATCCATAAAATGATCTCATTGAAATTAATTGGATTGCTCATACGAGGAAAAATGCGGTCCACTGATTTGTGCTGATTTGGCCTTCTGACATGCAGAAGATGGTCTTAACATTTCATCACTCTTGTAATTTAATAAAAACTTCGATATGCTTGTTAGGAGGAAAGGCTGAACACAAGAGATTCCTCCGCCAGCCTGGTGAAAGCTTCCAGCAAGTGCCTGGATTTCGGCTCAAGGAACACGCAGCGATGTGTGCCCTGCTTCAAGTCATCTGGCTTGTGCTAGGAGCCGTAAGTACAAGCACAGGAATGTCAGACATGTACTTGCCCGCATAGCGCTGTTATATCTCTGCCAGGATGGGCAGTAAACATATCACGGCGGACTTACAGCACAGATAATAGGAAAATAATTAGCTTGTGTAATTCTAAGTGCTTCTCTAGCAGAGCCTTTTTTCTGGCCTATATGAATTCATTTTCTCCAAATTCAAACCAATTTGTACTAAGTTTATGAGATGAGCTTGAAGATGAATATTGTCACAGAAGCACAGAATTTTTGAGGCTGGAAGGGACCTCTAGATATCATCTAGTCCAATCCCCTGCTCCAGCAGGGACACCCAGAGCATGTGGCACAGGTTCACATCCAAGCAGATTTGGAAGATCTCCAGAGAAGACGACTTCACAACCTCTGTTCCAGGCCTGTTCCTGGGCTCTGTCACCCTCACAGTCAAGAAGCTTGCTGTCATGTTCAGATGGAGCTTCCCATGTTTCAGTTTGTTCTTGTTGTCTCTCATCCCATTGATGGCCACAGCTGAAAAGAGTCTGACTCCATCCCCTTGACACCCTCCCTTGACATATCTGTATGCATGGACAAGATCCCCTCTCAATCTTCTCTTCTCCAGCCAAAACAGGTCTAGCTTTCTCAGCCTATCCGCATAGGAGAGATGCTCCAGTTCCCTAATCGTTCTATGTTAGACTCTCCGGTCACTCCATGTCCCTTCTGTACTGGGAAGCCCAGTACCAGACACAGCATTCCAGATGTGGTCTCACCACAGCTGAGGAGAAGGGTATGATCACCTCCTTTCATCTGCTAACAACAGTCGTCCTAATGCATTCCAGGAATTAAGATGAAAAAAAAAACCCCACTAAAATTAATCAAAATAGAGTATTATTCTATTTTCTGTTTGGTGGTGGGTGACTAAACGAGGAGAGGGAGTAGTAAAGATGGTTAATCAGAAATTTGCTATAAAATAGGCCTTAAATCAGCTTCAGTTGACTGAAAATTTTGGTTTCAGTGGAATTAAGCTCTACCACAATAAGAGAGATAGCGAATCCCTGTATTATTATCTAATCATTGTCAAACTAGACCATACCAATTTGTATAAGCTTACCTGCATTTTTTAAAGACTGTAAGAATGTTTATTCTACTGCAAAGCCATCACACAGCCTGCTTCCTAGATAGAAATCTATCTTTTTCACTAACATTATAGCCACGAGTCGTGAACGACTTGAGATATCAAAGTAAATCCGGGGGCAGGGCGGACAGAAGGTTCACCAAACTACAATTTTTGAAATTACAAAGAAATATCTAAAAGCTCTCAACTAGACAACTCAGAGAGAGTTTTCTTACCTTAATATTCACCTTACACACACATATAATATTAAGAATACTCACCAGAGTAGCTCTCAGTGAGAAAGCTACTGAACAATTGTAGATATCCCTCAAAAAATATGGACATAATCATATATGGAATTATATAACTTCTCCAAAAAAGGGGGAAGGGAACAGGAGAGAGAAGTCTTTCTCCTTTGACAAAATTACAAAGTAGGATATACGACTTACAGTATGCTTAATACACACACCAGTTTCTGCAGGATGTGAGATATTCAGGGAATGGTTAACCAACACACAGGTGTCCGTGATTTGTATAAGTGCTGGGGGTAGTAAACCTTCCTCTATATGAAGCCCTTTAGGACTATTTACTGCTGCAGCCAAGCTGTGCTGTCAGTAGCCTGGTTCACCTTTCAGCATGTGATTACAACAAACTAGGAATGTTACACAAAAGCTCCTACTTTTATTTGCCTTGTGCTGAAACGTGGGATAGTGAACACAAAGCACAACTCGCATCTCCAAAATCAGCGCAGTGGATTCTAACCCAAATTTATGAAGCTAAGCTTGAAGATTCACTGTGTTTGTCACTTTTGTGGCTATTTTTTTACTCCTCCACAAAATTATTTAAGAGAGAGAGGGTTTCGATGACATTGCATGATAATATGTAACTAGATGTTTACACACATAGCTCTGTGAGCTTGTTCCTTACCGGAGAGGTGCATGAAGACCAGCACTTTACAATATTGTTTAACTTTCTCACCCAAAACATGTTGCTATTGAGATGGAAAAACGCTCTCTGTGAACCAGATTTGCAAACTTTTCTGCCTCTACTGGATGGACTAGATTTTTCTAGCACTCATATTCAGACACCAAGTTCCTATATGAGCTCAAAATGCCCTACAGCCCCAATACACAATGTTTACAGCCAGGTTGTTCCAGGAAAGCAATGCATGATGCCCCTTCCTCGGTAGGGATTCTGAACAGAAACTTTGCTCTTTTTCAAATTTTCCTCCTATGGATGGCAAGAGGGCAAAAGGAAGAAGTCATTCTGCCATGGAGAAATAATGTGTATGGGTTATGAAATGCTGGGCACGGGAGGACCCTGTTTTAAATAAGCATCATGCTGTTTGCCATAGGAGCAGGTGATGCACATGTGCAGTAGATCTAATGTGACACAGAAGTATTGAATCTACTGTGCACATGCTGTAAAGCTCGTCCCTGTGCATGCTGTGGAAATATCTGGCATTTGGAGAGCAGAACTCAGATAAATAAGACATTTAGTTGAGGAAGGCAAGAATTCTGGAAGCAAAACAAGGGCACATTTGGGACCACACAGCCCTCCTTGTGTGTCAAGCCTTTCTGAAGCTTTTACCAACAAGTGTGATACAAGGGGCTGAAAATACCCACTGAAGGCTTGAATACTGGGTATGCTGTGCCCTGCTCTTGACTACAACTTTGCAAATGTAGGGCAGTCCTCCTAGGCAAGGAGACTGCTAGAAGCTTTTGAAAAGAAATACAACACCTTAACACCACCTCCCATGCTTAAGGATTATTACCTTATTATTATTATCATTACCACAGGGTTAAACACTCCCAGGGTTGAGAGTGACAACTCTCTTAAAGCTCACCCTGACCGTCTTTATCACATTGATGAGTCTGTTCGTGCTAGAAATTGCTTTTCCATCTCCTCCTATTTGAGCATACTCTTCACATTTGGGATAGTTAGAGCATTGACTCTGGAGCCAGGGTCCTAAGAGGGTAAATGCAGGGCAGCAGTCTGAGCAGAGTCTAGTCAACTTTCCTCTCCAAACAAACATATCAGGACCCTTATTGCACATTCACACAACTATATTCTGCTGAGGAAAGTCATGGCAAGTGCAAGCAAATGTGCATGTATTTTATATGGAGAGCAAAGCTCCCATTTTTGAGAATATTTTACCAGCTGCAGTCCTGATTGTAATGCTCCATCCACTGTACAGTGTCCTAGAGAAAACTGAGTGTCCCGACATCCAGGAGGTTTATCAAACCCTCTGTGTCCATCTCTTGAACTGACAATCATGTGCAATATCCTCCAAAGTGCTTTTGTTCAGGAAAGAAGGAGAACCTAGGAGAGGGCACACAGGAACCATCTCACTTACAGGCAATGCTTGTTTCATGGAGTCGTCTTTTTTTTTTTTCAAATTCATATACTGGGCAATCCATGAAAACCAATGTTTCACATTTTCACCTACACTTTTGTTTTTGCAACTATATAGGATGTCTTTTCTACAAGCAATTAGGTAAATGATCTCTAAAAGAAGAACTATTGGAATCCCTAAACTACAAATGCTGTGTGGCTGTTGGGGACTGATGCATAAAGGCTCACTGGATTCCTACTATTCACATGACTAATCTGGCTCAAGAAAGAGGAGGAAAATTGCTGCAAAAGAGACTGTTGGGTGCCACCTTCTTTCCCTGACCTTAAAAGGCCAAGTCTGAGTACATTTAGTTGGGGTTTGATTCTTCAACCTAATAAATCAAGTTCAGAGGTGAAGGTCCTGAAACAACTTGACACTGAGACTTAGCTTGTCCTTCTGGCTGGTGAGCTTACATTGGAGATATAATTCCAATACATACTTTAAGAATTCAGAACAAAATGTAATTGGAAACTCATAAAAGGTCTACTCACCAAAAAAAAGTGATTTATTCTTGAATTAGTGACTCTCAGGGGAAAAACAATGCACAAATATGAAACATAAGATTAGATTTTGTTTCATGGCAGAGACATTTGCTTTTCAGCTGGAAAGTTAACAAAGGATGAGGAGTTATGTAAAACAAAATCTTCTACAAGTTGTCTTCCTCTAAGCTATTCATTTTGTCAGAAAGGGTTTTCCACCAGTTATGTAGCAGTAGGACAAAACTCGTCTTTCTAGAATGATGTTTATGCAATTTCTATGCATCTGACATTCAGTCATGTCCTACATCTGACCTGTTCAGAGGGAACTGTTCCCACAGTTCACAAGGAGCCTTCTGGCTCCAGTCCTAAAGCGGTGAAGGGCAATTGAAACTATGCAAACCCACACCACAGTCCTCGGCTCTCCCCTTCTCTCCAGGGTGTGCTAGAGTCAGTCCCAAGGGCATTCCTGAGAGATGAAGATAGGATGCAGCAGGACCCTCTGCATGTTCCCGGTTTGACTTTCGGGCTTTGGGGTTTCCATTATCTTTAACATACAATAAGAGCTGCTACCTACTGCAGCTTGCCTACAACCCCACCAACTCTGCTCATTTTGCAGGGCAGGAAGCAAAGATTCTGTTCTGTTGGTCCCAATTTAAGGATTTATGGAAAGGTGCAATGCGAATGATGACAAGGAGGAAAGGCTAATTAGTGAATAATTTTTAAATAGTGAAAACTCTAAAGTAGGCCTGAGAATTCATGGCTCTATGTTTTTGATAAATATTAGGAGATACAGTGTGGGAAAATGATCAAAATGGAGGAAAACGGGGAAGTGAAGAAGGGAGAAAGGGATGTCAAAATCTCTGTAAAGCAATGCCATTTCCTGCCTGCATGCTGGCTTGAAAAACAGAGCGCCAGTTTGCCACACTGAGGATTAGTCTTAACCCTCCAGCGCCACACACTACAGCTGAAGCTTAGCAAGCTTGCACAGGGCTTGCCCAAAATCTGAAGCTGTCTTTCAGCCCTTAAACATGCGACACACCTGGAGTGTCCCTGCTCATAGGCAATCTCTGTGCTCCTCCGAGTGCAGCTGTTGGAGCAGATCCAGGTTTTAGGATCAGGCCTTAGTGAGGATCAGGGTATGGCCAATGCAGTGACTCAGATTCCTACAGACATTTTTCATGGCATTTCAGCACTTTTGCAGCTGTTTTTACGTCTTTGTAAATGGCCTATAAAATGTCCTTTTTGCCTCTGCATGTTTAAGTGCACTTCTTTCAGCAAGTCCAGTGTAGCCTCTTTCAGGAGTCTGCTCAGTCATAATTTGGAAGTAGTATCTGAATGAAATACAGCAGAAGCATTCAAGATATTCTCAATACTGTTGATACCTTATTTCTTTCAAAACTCAGCATATGTGTTCCTTTTTGTTCCACAGACCAAATTCAGAAAATCAAATGTAAAAACTCCCAAGTGAAACAAATAACATGCCCACAAAATCCTACAGCTTAAATGAACTTTCCACCTTTGCCCAATAAAGCATTGATAAGCATTATAGCCAGATCCTCCCATTATTAATGATTCACTAGCAGTGTATTCATTAATAATAAGCACTAGTGTCATGTTAATAGCGCGTCTGAGTTGAGCTAATTATTTTACTTGATGCCTCATATTTTATGAGCATAATTGATTCTCTGCGGGATAAATCCTTGGCTTTCTTCCAGAGGCAAGCAAACAAGCCTGGTAGCTTATTCTCCATTGGAAGTGGGCCCCTGCAAAGCCCTTTTATCCTGTCCTCTGGTCAATCCATCAGCCTGGAGCTGGCAGGCACTGCCACACGGGCCAGTCATCGTTGCATGAGGGCGATGAATACTGCTCCTGCCTTTGTGCAGGAAGAACAAAGGAGTTAGGCAAGGAATTAGTACTGAAGATGGGAAGTATTTCTGGGCTGTTTTGATATTATTTGAACTTTCTGCGAGCTGGTGTGACATTCAACAGCACCTGTAAGCCCTCGGCACCACCTCCTGCCCGGGGTGATTCAAAGCTCAGCTTCTCGGGTTGTCTTCCCACCATTTCTGACTCCTCCTGCAGACCCATGTAAGGCCATGGGAGCACGCACAGAGCAAGTAGGTGCAGGAACATCCTGAACTGCCCAGCCTGGCCCCTTTAGAGGAACGTTTCAGAAATCCATCATGGAATAGAAGAACTGCTTCCTAATGTCCAAGAGCATTTCCCTCTTGAATGAGTCAAGAGGCACAATTTCCAGAAGCAAAGACCTTCTCTAGACAGCACAACAAAAAAAAATTCTTCCCAGTAGGACAAATCTTCAAAACATTTCAAAAGATTTATTTTTAATTAACAATAGGAACATTTTTTTGTAAAAATTTGGCAGAATTTTCCCATTCTTTGGCCAGATGTGGTTCCTAAGGTTTTTGTGTCCTCATTTAGTTGCTCATCTTTAGTAGCATAAGATAAAATAAATAGGCATTGGAACTGAGGTAATTATCCAAGTTTTTTTCACTAGTCACCAGGAAAAGATACTTCCAGGCATAAATTCAAATCACTTTAAATTAGGTTCCTAAGGTGGCATATTAGATGCAACCCTCTGCTTGTTTGCATTTATTTTGGTTTGGTTGTTATTTGTTTTTGAAGAAAATTTCAGAAAGCTTATGTGCACAAATACTCTTGCATACTGTTTAGCATCTTTTTACAGGGCCTTTACAAATGAAGTACAGGCACAATGCCCTTTTCCTAATGTACTAAAAAATGACAGTATTGACAATAAAATGATGACTTTGTAATTCTGAAAACATGCTGTATTATATCTCTCAAAGACAAACTCATCCCCTGTAGAAGGTAATATAGCACAAGTGTGAGGATTTCAGGACCAGGCATGCCAAGGGGAACCTGTCTTAGAGTTTATGCATCTTCTGCCAGTACAGCTTTTAAAACGAACTCCTTTGGAAAGACATGTCCACCTAGAGAGAGGATTGTGTTTGTTTCAAGGCTCCATTCTTTTCATCTTCTTCCATGGATCCCCTCTCAACTGCAACGTGGCAAAAACATCTGTGCTATTAAGTAAGCTGTGCTGATTTATCACACCCAGTGTGGAAATGCCACCCGTGAGCTTCTCCTGGAGTCATGAGCAGAACTTCATGCTTGCTGGTATAAGCTGCAAGCTGCCCAGGGAAACCCCTGGACCCACCGTAAGCCGAGGGAATTTTGCTGCTCTCTGCCGTGGGACTGGGATATTTCTGTGCGTGTCCTCTGCTCTCGAGCTCCATGGCTCCAAGTGCCAGAAACAAAGGAATCTGGTGCTTAGAATAAGTGACTCAAAACACAGGCAAGATCCAAGGCAGGCTAAAAAAATGGAAAAACATTTGGCACAGAGTCTATGGAAAAGTCTGAAGGAAGCCTTGACATAAAACAAATCCAATACCCATCTCTACCAGAGTCTCACATTACAGTCGTACTGACTGACATGTTATAGCTGCTGAGGACTAATGCTACTGTAAAGAGCTTGTGAGTTACTTTGGCTCTTCAAATATTCATGAAAAAAATATATTTTTTAATATTACTATGAAGATTGGACTGCAAACATGATATAATTAAATTATTGCTATTTTTTTTATTTTCAAATACTATCACCATGCTAGAAGTGAATAAATAATCACCTTCCTGTATTCGAAAAAAGAGGAAAATAGGGTAAACTGGGGAATGAAAAGATATATTGTTCTGGCAAAACATTTTTTCAATGTAATTTTATTATGTCTGTCTTGCTGTCACCTTAGCGACTTTTGAGACATCATAATAAAAATATCTTCTTTGATTTATACTTCCTACTTGAGACCATGAATTTGAGAGAATGCTGCAAGGTCAGGGAAGTTTAGGAATCCAGTGGTCTCAAATGAATGTCAGTTAGACAGTAGGTGCTCAAGGAGGGTCTATTAATAATGGAAGCTCCAGACAAATGTATAATGCAAACCCTTCAGATCACAACACACAGTTCATGTTCTCCTGAGAGTCATCCAATGATGGGATGCTTTGTTATAATGAAAGGAATATAATAATATGCAGTAACAAAAAAATCTGTATCATGCATTCTATATGCAACATTTTATGTGTGCATGTAGCTGTCTCTATGTTCCTAATAGCAAGAGGAACCTATAGCTATAGAAAAAAAAAAATGACTTTATATTCTGTATACTGCAATATTTATAAACATTAAAATATGTATAAAGTACAAATAGACACTATTTTATATCTGGTGATATTCTGAATATAGACTTTGAAGGGCCCATCTTTCATCTGAACCAGCAGGAAAACTGATTTCCAGGACCCTAGGCATAATGATAAGTGCCAAATCACCAACATTGCACATGTCAAATTGTAACTGGCAATAAATAGTCTTTACGGTTTTAACAGTTAGGAAAGTAGAAAGAAATATTTTTCATGTCTTATGAATGAAGCATACCAGAGTCACATAACAAATTCAAGTAGAGGATTTGACGGTTTCTTGAGCCAACAATAAAATGGCTATCAGGACATTATTATTTGTTTAGGATGAGCAACGGTAGATTTATGTGGGCCGCATTTATGCTCAGGGTTTTTGCTTGAGGACATGCATCTCAAGGGATATATAGGTGACTGCATGGGGAGGAACTGCAGGTGTGGAGCGTGGCTGGCACCCAGGCCACGGCGGCAGCAGAGCTCAGGTGCAGTGAATGCAACCTAAGAGGGTTTTGGCTGCCGTAGTTTGGGTGGTTTTACTGCAGGATTTATGTGGGGTGGATTAAGGGGGGTAGGATGTTAGCAGACATGTCTGCTCACACGTTTTATGCATCCAGCTCACACATCTGGCCCTTATTTCCAGCAGCTGCAGCCGGTGAGCAGGCTCAGGAGCAGGAGGTGGCTGCGGCCCCTGCTCCGGCCCCGGGCCGCGCTCCTCTTTGTGGCCCGAACGCAGGCTGCCGTGGGGCAGCAGGCCTGCTTCAAGGGCCGGCGTGGGCAGCAGCACCCGCGGGGCATGAGAGCCGCGGCGGTCCTGCTGCACGGGCAGTCCTGCTGCACGGGCAAGTGCCCCTCTTCCTCTCCACCTCCTCCTCCTCCTCCATCAGCTCGCATCCACCTTGCCCCGGGCTGGGCTCCTGTTTGGGCTGCACCGCCTTGGTGAGGACTGAGTGAGTCCACAGGGGAGGATCCTCTGAGGCCCCTCTAGCAGTGGTGAAGGGCAGGACAGGATGCTGCAATGCTGGATTTGCCAAAGACCTTCTGTTGGGATCTAACTTTAAATCATAGGAATCAAAACAGAGTAAAGAACAAATGTTTTTTAGCCTGGATTAAATGCTTGAAGAATGCCAGAGTGGAAAACTATCTAGGTAAGACCACTTATAAAGCTACATCTTTCGCAGCTTGTAGAAGAAAGACTGCATTTCTTTACTGTGCAGCTTTGTCCAGTACACGAGGATTTTTGCACTGCCTTTTAGCTAATAAAGCTGGTCTTAACATAAACGTGTGAGTTGGGTATATATCTAGGCTGGCTGATGTATCTATCCATCTAGAGTTGAACAGCTAGGTTGGTGAATGGGCCTGAGAGCTTACATCAGCTGCTACAGAAACTGTGATTTCTATAAAAGCAAAAATACAGGGCATTTAAAATCTCATGAAAATCCTACCTATGTAAGTGCACAAAATCTAATATAGGCTAACTACATGGACAAGAGATCTATGCATACATGCAAAATGAAGAGGTTTGCACAATACATTGCAATATTTTTACCATTTTAAGAATAGGGACCATTATAAATGCAGATGATTTTTGCCCTTGAGGTACAGAGATCACAATTCAGCACTCATTGAAGTAAATCAATAGGATGTTTACAAAGCGAATCGCATTGTAGGGAGGCTCTTCCACATACCACCACAAATATGGCAGTTAAATCATAGAAGGAGGTCCTTCATCACTTTTAATGGGCAATAGCATCTTGCCTGTATCTTCCCCACACTCACCTTGAGGAGAGGGGGAGATTATATCTAGGAATCGAAATTCTGCATTTATGAATGACACTATAAAACCAACATGGGCATTGTCATCAGACAGCTTCTTTTTGTCCATATCACTGAGATGCCTCTAACTAGCCTAAAACAATAAGGCCAAAAACAATTAAATAATAACATCAAAGTAGGAAGCATGTCTGTATTACAAAAGTTATATAGAAAGGGCCAGCTTGTAAGATGGCCATTGTCTTGTGTGACTTGAAACCGGAAATGAGTTAAGTTGGAGTTTAGTGAGAGATGTGTCACTGAAAAAAACATTGGATATTGTAAATGATAAAAAAAAGTGGAGATTCAAACAGCATAGAGTTGAATGACAGAGAGTGGAGAGCACTTTGGGGCATGGTTAGTGAACTGTAGTCCTAAGAAAAAGGATGGAAGAGGAAGGCCAGTAGTTCTATCCATACTAATTTCACTGATTTCTACACACTATTCAGAATCGGTATTGTTGTTAATTAGATACTTGCAGCTCCTTTTGAGCCCTTAAGTTTAAGAACCCTTATCTTCATTAAGTGTATTTTGAGAAATATGACATTACCCACGTTCCTGTTCAGGCTACAGCTGCAGATATGTGCCTATGCTGCCATCTTTATGCTGTATTACAAATACAGCTTAATTGAACACGTATTGCAACTAACCACTTAAATTAGTCTTTTCTTGAAGATGAGGAGAAATCAAGGCAAATAGCTGACATCATGGACCAAAGGCTTTCAAACTAAAGCCGCAAGGTAAAGGGCATTACTGAGGTTTAGGGGGAGTGAGACCTATGTTGTCACTGAATGGGGGAATGGATGAGTAGTGTTAAATTTTTGTTTCTCTGTTATTAGCTCACTTTGTCTGAGGACTTTGCCTCAAGTCATGTTCTGGCATTTGGTCTTCACTTGTCCCTATTCATTTCTTAAACCAAAAAAACAAAATAAAACACAAAAAAAAGCCCCAAACAAAAACAATAGTAAAGAGAGAGTAGGTAGGAGCTCTACCTGCATGGAAAACAGGCAGACTTCCAAATACGCTGTGAGTCTCGCCTCACCTTCCTCTGCACTCTGATTTGGCCAGCTTTCTTGGGTGTTGGAGGACTTAGACAAGGTCTCTTTGCTGTCTCCATGTTCTTTGCAGGCCAGGATGATTAAATAGGCCTTTGTTTGAGAAAAAGTAAACTAACAAGAAAACAAGTGAAAAACAATCTTTTGCAAGCAATTTATGTCTCATATCTGCTCATGAACTTTGCTTAGGAAAAAAAAAGAGAGAATTTTATCCAGTGCCAGCTTTTCCCACTGGTATTCTCTATTGAGAGCAATGTTAAAATACCAACTCATGCAACTCCCAAAGGAAACAAATCCATCACAGTGCTGTGGAAAAGTCACTCCATATGGATGGCCCCTTTTTGCTCTTGTACCGTAACCAGTCCTGATTGCTTCCAATGCCCTAGCAGACTGCAGCAGCCTTCCTCTCAAATGGAGCATATATTGGGAGTAATTGATTCTTGCTATCATAGGGGATGTTCAAAATCATTGATGAAAAACTTTTATTTAGATGTCAAAACAGAGATTTAGGATCCAGGAGTGAAGGATTTAATATATGTGATCGGGTGTTAATACTTATCTAAGCTTTATTTAAAGAGGAAAAAAAATCCCAAAACTTAAGCCAAATCTGATTTGTTTAGAATTTTATTGCACCTACTGTTGTTAACAGGTGGATGGTAACTGGAAGAGGAAACCAAAGTGGAAACTGAGAAAATGACTGGAGAAATTATCTATGGAAAAGAGAGTGAAAGGTTGAAGACAAAGGAAACAAAATGAAATGGGATATGGCCTGGGAGAGAAATCTTTTCTGGCCAGACCTATGGAAACTGAAGGCACAGTGATTATAGTGTTGTTTGTACTTTCTCTCTGATCTAATGCCAACATCAGATAATTTTCTATGGTAAGTGTTTAGGAATGATTTGCCTTTCTCTTCTGTGGAAGGAGAATCACTTTGCAATACATTTTGTAGTGTTACAGAGCAGTTCACTGGGTTCAGGCTGTAGTTGCAGCTCACACATATCAGAAGTTAATTCTAGGGATCCTGCCACAATGTCAGCAAAAAAATAGTAACTAGCAGAAGAAAGATACGTGTCTTCAGGAGGACTGATACTCAACATATATCCACTTGGGTATGAAGACAGCACATAATCAGGTATGAAGATAATACACAGTTAGGATGTAGGAAAATCTCTGGGACACTTGCAAGAGCTAACATGCAGTCTGCTGGGCATACCAGGTAGGTTTGAACAAGTGGAAGCACCTATAATGAGTGAATAAGGAGTTAAAAACCCATTTGTGTAAGGTGAAAGGGAAGGCAGGACTATTTTGGCTCTGGACAGGCCACTGTAAACTGAAGAGATAAGCATGGGCTATTTAGGTAGGTGTTTAATCATAGAATCATAGAATGGCTAGGGTTGGAAGGGACCTCTAGGGGTCATCTAGTCCAACCCCCCTGCACACGCAGGGTCCCCTAGAGCATGTGGCACAGGGTGATGTCCAAGCGAGTTTGGAAGATCTCCAGAGAAGGAGACTCCACCACCTCTCTGGGCAGCCTGTTCCAGTGCTCTGTCACCCTCACGGTTAAGAAATTCTTCCTCAAGTTCCTGTGGAACTTTTGGTGCCTCAATTTGTGGCCGTTTCCCCTAGTTCTATCACTGGCCACCACTGAGAAGAGGCCAGCCCCCTCCTCCTCACTCCCTTTCTTGAGATATTTATATACATTAATCAGGTTGAGCTTTTTAGGTAGATTGTATTAACAGTCGTCATCATCTCTCACCAGTGGAAATCCTGACTCTTTTTGAGGGTGAAGAAAGCATCGTCCTTCAGATTATGGATGAGATCCTGCTATGATGCCCGTGGGCTCCCACATGGGGCAGTTTCATTTCACAGAACTTATTTCATTTCACTTAGTGGTGGGATGCAGGTGAAAGGAAGAGCCTGAGAGCCTCAGTTATAAATAATCACAGGGCTGGAAATGTTCTCATGAGTCACCTGGAAATTTGGACAGATCTTTGAGGACACAGGAAGGAATATATTCAGTGGGATGAGAACCAAACCCCAGCATATTTTAACCTGTGTTTTTCAGGGCACTAAAATTCTGCAGCTGTAGAGGGAGAAAAGGAAAAAAAAAAAAAAAAAAAAAAAAGAGAGAATGATAAAAAAAGAAAGCACTTGTCAGTCCAAAGAAAAGTTGCTCTCATTGCAAGAGAAATCTCTTTTTCTAAATGTCTTGCTGTCCTTGTCCCAGAGGCCTTTTAAATGATTTTCACCCAAAATAAACAATGCACTTGAAAGAGCAAGTGACTTTTTTTTTAATACTTAGGTAATTTGTTCCAATTTGATTCATGATGATAGTACTTTTTCCTCTTACATTCAAGCAGAGCACAATCTTTCAACACTCTGAAACTGAAGCAGGCAGTACAAGCGAAGAAAGTCTGAAACTATTATAGGTTCATGCACATCACTAAAAAGAACATCCCGGAAAGTGGCGCAGGCTGTTCAAAACTCTGAGTCTTCAGTCAGTGTGAACGGAGATCAAGGAAGAGGAGCAGATTCAGGACAGGTCCCTGCACCTCTCCCCTGCATCGCCTGCCCCCGATGCCATCCTGTGCCCTGTCCCTCAGGCCCAACGCCATGCAGAAGGGTATGGGGCAGCTGCCCCGCTGTGAGCCTGCCCGCTGAGCACCGGGCTGGGGCAGCCTGGCACAACGTGCTCTCTGTAGCTACGGCCGCTTCCCAGACCTGTACGCTGCCTTCAGGTTTCCAAAACTACCCGGGCAGAGGAAGCGCTGAGCTTAGCTCCTCCCGCTCCCTATCGGCACAGCATTCAGTGGCAGAAGTGAAAATGAGAGTCTGAAAGCAAAGCCTTTGATACGGATGCTCAGGGGAGAGGCTTAGTAATATGTACCATATTTTTTATTTGGTAAGAGGTCCAGATTCCTTAATGCCCTATTACATATTTGAAGCATTATATGCACATGCCTGAACCATTTGTTTAAGTCTATACATCATGCTGTTTCATCACTTACTTAAACCCAGTGAATTATTTCCCAGCCAGATTTTACTTTCAGATGTACCCAGCCAGCCATGTGAAGGGCAAAACGAAGGAAACACGCGTCTCTCCCCCATCTCCTTATGGGCTGCAGAAAGAACTTTTTTCAAAACTTTTTCATGACTATGAATGGAAAATATAATATATATATTTTTAATCTTGGTGCTTTATCACAGAAAAAAAAAAAAAAGAGTAAGAATTGTTTGACTCTCAAACTGGAGTTGAAATTTCTGGATAATTTCTATCCCCTAAATAGATGACCTAGAAGACTGAGGACAATGAGGCTTTATTACAGCCAGCCGAAGCGGTATCTGCAGGACAGGCAATAGGGATGTCAGGGTTTTGTCTGCAGAACTGGTTTCCACAGGAAGGAAGTGTTTTCCGTTATGTGCAGGCAATATCAGGGCACAAGGCATTCAGTAGCAGCTAGCTGGGCCCACAACAGGCAGAAGAGGGAAATCCTGGTGTGCATTACAGACCTGTGCACTGCCTCCCCACCCTGCAGGCTGCAGGCACCAGCTGACTCAGATTCTTTTTTAACATTGATACACTTAGATAAGGAATTTTTTCAGTGCATTTTAATCTCTGCGTAGGTGGTAAGATCGTGGCTGGGAAGCAGGAGTGCTCTCTGGTTTCCGTAAAACTGCTTTGAAAATTTTAATTTATTAAGATAGTTTCCAGGAAAAGGATACTCAAAGGGTCTTCCTCAAGCATAGGGAAATAAATTCAAGGAAGAAGCAAAAAGTCAGTTGTGAGAAGGACAAGACAAAAAAAGAAAAATATCAGAGAAAGGTGGTGCAAGAGTTTGAGAAGAGTTTTGAGTGTTCTTCTAATAGAGTAGGTTGCAGTTTTGGAGAGAATCACAGATGCTGACAGGAACTCATTTAAATTGTACTTATGATAGAGCATAAAATGTATGTATAAAGACTAGCATTAGTTAAGAGGTATCTTGCGATATCTCTGTTTTGAACTCAGCAGCAGAAGTTGCATTAGCAGATGGT
The DNA here is from genome assembly GCA_003342815.1 of Eudromia elegans. Lineage (NCBI taxonomy): Eukaryota > Metazoa > Chordata > Aves > Tinamiformes > Tinamidae > Eudromia > Eudromia elegans. Next base: position 1,775,013 of record PTEX01000015.1, on the reverse strand, counting down.
ACAACTAATAAAAACAATGGTTTTTTTTCTGCTCTACATACCTAATACCAACTTTGCATGCCTTTATTATACATATACTCTGTTTCCAGTTTACCTTCTTGGCTATCAAAACAGAAGGGGCGCTTTATAACATCTGCAGGCAATTTTTATAGACACTGCTGATTCATAAACTTTGATTTCAAAGACATTTCCTACAAGTCCTCTCGCTCCACAGGACCACATGAGTTTCCTCACAAAAATCCTTTATTTGCTTCCAGAGTTTATCTGTCTCACAATTTCTGTTGTCTTGGGGATGAAGTGCTTTTATTATAGCTCCATCATTGTGAGCTATTAGCTCTGCAGCTCAAACAAATTCCTGAGCCAGGAGAGGGTCCCATAACCATTTTTGCTCAGAACTTTTTTTGTTGCTTTTACTAAATATTTCTGGATTTCAAAAACAGAAACCAATGTTAAATTTTCTAATGTGAAGGACGGTATGATTTGACTCTTACTCACATTTTTTGCCTCTTGTGATTAAAAGATATAGTAAGCTAAGGTGGAAACAAATGAGAATGAAAGATGTAGTGGGCTGGAATGAACCGGAACAAAGCTCTTCCTAACTACAACTGCAGTGGGTAAATATGCAAATAACAAAATGCTGATCTTGGCAATGATATATTAAAAAAACACATTAGAATTCAGTTAGTCTTGAGGCCACATGTTTGTAATCATCTAAAGCATAAATGCATTAGAAAACTTTTGAAAGCATCATACAAAAATACTGAATATTAGAGTTTAAGCTTTAAATAGGTCAAATCATATAAATTTTACACAGTGCAACAACATTAACTCTGACTAGCAAGGACCATGTGTAGTGATTTGCATCATTACTTGTGCATTTTAGGCAGATTGTAAAATACATAATTTGTGGCCACAGTTGCAAATGCAGTAATATGCTATTACATAGCCAAAGATGTAGAAAGGATCTCATCAACTGATGTCAAGCAGATATCAGTATTGAGGAATACGCACAACAAATTAAAGAAAAATTAAATAATAAAAATCAGATCTCTGGAAGCTGACAAAGTGATTTGAGATAGCAAGGTTAATGAGTGAATTTTGACGCAAGCAAGAGTGTGTCAGGGAGTTTTGCAATGGCTGCTATCAAAAACAGCCAGAAAGGGCACAGCCTGCTTGAAGCGAGTGCTTTGATGGAGCCGGACAGCAAAGATCGTCTGCGCTCTGTTGTACCGTCACCATTAAAAATGGGCCGGAATACGAGCTTTGAAGTAGTCAAATGTGGAGGGAATTGCTCACAGCTAGCATCCCTATGGGCTTGTAGGAGGTCCTAACTCATTCTTGCCAACTGCGTATTTCCTAACATCAGCAACAGATAGGGAAGGCGTCCACAGTGGCAAGATGTGTAATTCCAGCAATTGTTGGCCCAGAAAAACATAAAAACATTTACAGGATAAGGAGAGATTGTGGACGCTGAGTTTTTATTGGAGCAGTTTCAGACATTGCCGTGCACTTTAGATGGAGTGCAGTAAAAATATTTGAAAACAGGAGAAGAAGGAAACTGTTCTCCAAGCACAACAGAGATCTGAGTTTTATTTGGTGGGATAAGGCAAGATCCGGCACAATCATGTAGGCACCTTTGTGGTTACCATTTTCAAGAAGAAGAATTTTATGGTATTATACAAGGCACTAAAACCAAAACTTTTCTTTCCACCAGTTGTGGGGTCACAGTTCTAGTCACTCAAAGGAAAAAAAAAACCCAAACCAGGACCAGAGCCCTGTGACTTTTAAATAATTCAGTATGTCACCAAGGAGGGTTAGCCTGAGAGCAGCAGATTCATTTATGGTTTTCAAACTTGACTTTAAAAAGTGCCTTTCAGTAGGTGAAGGTAGATCCAAAAGATGGAGACAAGAGTTATCAGAGTGAGAGTTCAGGGCTTAGCTTCTGTAATTCTTCTAGCGCTTCTAGGATGTTAATAGAGGAAGTTATTGCTTGGCATGCATCTTACTTGCACATGTGGCTAGCTGAAAACTTGGTAGATGCTAAATATTTCCAGTATGAACCAATAAACTTACAGATATTTGTGATTAAGCATTTTGGTTGGAAATGGGATCCGAAGAAATGTGAGCTCTGCCAGAAAGAGGTCGCCTCCCTCATGTGTGCATGCTCAACACAGAGGGATTTCTACTGACAAAAGCGAAAAAGTAAGTAAGTGGTATAGATCTGTTTAACTCCCCTGACATACCCAGCTTAACATTTTATAAGGCTGTGCTGCTGGTATAGAAGGACTGTTTCTGTGCTAGGAAAGCTATTACATGGTTTGGGACAGAAAAGGAAAAGTTTCATTAATTTCCATCTGGAATCCTTAGAGGTAAAAATGGCTTTCAAATTGCCATAGGATCATTTGAGCAGCTTTTAAAATGCTCTGTCTATATTTTACACAGAACTGAATGGATCCGGGAAATTGGTGTGGTGAATGGTAGCTGAAGTCAGCCTCTGATAATGGAAGCATTGAACTACCTCAAAGGATAGTCCTTTGCAGCCAGCTGTAGACTTATTTTTAATTTATCTCTATCAAGCAAAATTCCAGTCAGAATGGAAGATATATTTTTTTCAATGGTTCTTTATAGTATTTTTCTTTAAATCCTCGTTTGTAGCCGAGATGCTACTTCAGAGGCAGATACATAGGCCTGGGGAGATTCCTGTGATTTGTACAGGTGGCCTAGCAGGGACAACATCTGCAAACCCTGTCCCATCATAGAACAGGGAACTGGTCGCTCAGAGAGAGATGGTCCCCAAGGGTTCCACATATTCAGGGTTCCTATTTCTGCTGCTAGGACAATGGAGAAGGGTGTTGCTGGAATATCGCCCAGAGCAAAGGGATTGCTCAAACAGAGGATCTTGATGTCAAAATTGCATGTAACAGGAATTTGGGTTGGTAGTTGCCAACATCTTGGAACAGTTTAATCTTCAATATATTATTGAAATGCTTTCCAGTGGGAACATCTGGAGTATAAAGATGCCATATTGTCAAAGTAATGGGAAAACCCAGAGAATGATGGGAGAAGGTATCACCTTGTTATATTGTGTAACAGGGTGGTCTCCTGAAGGGGTGTTGGGTGTGGGGATGAATGAATGGGATACACATAACTTTTGGAAGACAAGTTATTTTGTCTCTTTCTTTTTCCATTATGTGTGTATGCAGAAGCAGACTTTCTGTCGCACAAACACAGTGAGGTCTTTCTATATAAGAAAGAGCTAAATGGATTACTTGGCTTCTAGTCTTAGTTCCTTAACAGCTTTGGAAGCCCACCTGAGGAAGCTGGAGCTGTTTCCCAACTTCTGTGTTTAGAACCTGCAGAGAAAGTGGACTAGTACTTGGGGACAGAGAAATGTGTGTGTTGGTGCGATATCATTTTCTATCTTCTTTGGTACAAGAGTATTTCTAAGCTGTGCTAGAAATAAAAGAGTGTTTTAAACAAGCTAGATTTGTTGCTCCCCTCAGTCTGATGACATACCACATATGCTTGAAATACAAAGGATGAAGATTGTGCCATTATTTAAAGAGTCTTGGATATTTCAAAATTGTAATCTAGGGGAAAACTTCTGATATGCAGAAATGGCACTGAAAACATGACATCCTTGCATCAGAGAATCTTTCCCTTTTTGAGCATTAATTGCAAAGAGCAAGAGGACTTGTCTAGTTCTTTTTTTCATCTTCTCTAACACTATAGAATAGCTGCAGCGTGTTACAGCTGTGATTATAGGAAATCTTTGGATGTGGTGTTTGAAAGACACAAGTTGCATGTACCCCAAGGGTGCAGATTTGCAGCAGAAGGTTTCGCCTGGTAAAGTGAAATATTTACCTGCAGATAGAGAGGATGAAGATGAACGATGCAGTGAGATCAAAAATCAGTACTTGAAAGGTGACAGCAAAAGGGACTGTACTCCTGAGAAAGACATGGATAGCTGGGTTTTTTGTTGTTCTTCTTCTTCTTTTGTTTTTGTTTATTTTTTTTCTAGAAGGAGGCTATGCCATTTATGACAAGTCATGCCATGGCTTGCAAACTACAGTGGATCTATGTCCTCTGCATGAATCCATAAGTAATCTCTGAGCATGCCTTGCTTTCTTTGCCGTACTGCAAACTATCTACTGCAGACACAGCAAGAAACCGCAAGGAGCTGCTGAGCCTGGTCAGTAGAACAAGACAGGACATACCAGTCCCTTCCCCTTCCCATTTTCTGGAAAAAAATTGCTGCGTGACTTTGGGCCGGCAGGCTCACACAAGGAAGCACTCATTAGTCCTTCAGTCCTCCCATTGCTGCGCAGGGTTTTATAATCATTACCTCGAAGCCGGCTCGCTTTCAAGTTGCCAAGAAGAGCTCAGGGGAGAGTGTGATATTTAGACCTAGACATCTTTTCTCATCTGGGGTTCTGTCACCGTGCCAGTGTCTGCGTGCAAAGCTCTGGCAGCCTGGAACACTTTGATATATTTTTTCCCAGGCTTCAAAAGCGAAGGTAAACAGTGGGCCTGTGGCTCCAGGGCGAGCGCTGGTAGCTGGAAGTTTATGAGGTAGCTCATCTTCTGTATGTTCCTGGCATTAGTTTAAATATTTTGCTGTGTCAGTGGGCTGTATTAAAGAAAAAGAAACTCGTTTGGTGGCTTTGGAGGCTGCAGGTTTGACGCCTAGAGGTGATTTCTGGTCCACACAGGTTTTCTGCTATTGCTATAGGTAAAACAGAGGGCAACTCTGCATCAAAGACATAAAATGTCTACTTAAAACAAGAAAGTAAAGTCTAATTTTAAAAAGATCCTTGAAAGACATTTGGATTTCTTTGACAGTTCAAACAATAGCTAAGTAAAAAGCTCAGGAGCCAAGGGTTCAGCTTCAGGATATTTATTTTATATAAAAGCGCTTTGGATATTTATTTTAAATGTTTTACATTCACTAACATAGCAGCCATGGGATAGCTTCAATATGCATATTCTGTGTTTGCTTATTTTGTCTTATGATACTATCCCTATCCATTCTAAGCAGTATGTGCTCAGATACGTTGAATAGTAACCATAATGCTTTTAGACACCCAAAAAAAAAGTGATTTTCAGGAACAATTCCTCAGAGAAAGGTTTCTGCTGTGACAGAACAAGGGCATTAGGTACCATCCTAGGCAACCATAGCATAACTGCTACTGAAATCTGTTTTCTACTTTGGGCATGTTACTGACAGAAGAATAAAGACAAACTGGAGCGAGTTCAGAGAAGTCAAATAAAAATGGGAGAGAGACATTTAAGAATAGAGACTGGGAAGGGCAGATAATACAACAGAGGCCAAAGTAAGAAATTTAGCTCTAAGAAACAAAAATACCAGGAAAAACTTCTGAACAGGCAAGGTGTAGGTTACAGTCTAGTCATTCACAATGCAACCCTTGATTTACTGAAAACTGGCAAAAACAGTCTATGCTGGTAAAATTAATCCATTGCACTTGTCACTGTAGTAGCCTACAACCTGCTGGAATTGCTGTGAGCAGTAATGCTAGTACTTACATTTTTGTAATTAATTTTAATTTAATTTAATTTTATATCACATTATTTTTTAAGATGAAAGGTCATGCCCAGAAAATCCTCTGTGGCATCAAAGATCTAAAATCTCTCGTGGTGGATTAGGCCCATCCTTGCCCGAAGCTACAAAGTTCTTTAATCCTCCAGTTTTAACATGGCCAGGGAACACTTGCATTTTACTGGAGATGACTCTATAGTACATTCCATTACACTCATACATCCTGGCTCCTTTCATTTTGTGCCAAGGAAAGAAAAATTGAGGCGTTCAGCTTGCTGGTGTTTTCTTTTGTTTTGTGGAGAGTTTACGAAGCAGCTCTGCCTCACAACAGACATTCAGGCACTGACACTAATGCCGAGGTCCCCAGTCCCCCTGTTAACTTTGTACTCGCAAATATGTATGTATGCACAAAAATAAAGTCAAACGTCTAATCCAGTCGAAATGCACAAGACTGCCTGTGTCAGCTTTGGAAGTCCATGGGGAATTTGACAGGGAGCAAAGGAAATTCCCAGAAAACTGCTGCTGCATCTAATTTGTTACACCGGGCTTGGGGCTGCAGTAGTTAAGAGCCTTCCTAAATTAGATAATCAGAGAGTGGGGCCACCGGGGTGGGTGCAGTGGTTTTCCTTTGTATGCAGCCCACTGCAGAAAACAGATCGGTTTTGCACAAAATCTCATGCTCACAAAATTTCACGTGTCAGTTTTTAAGTGCAAAATGAGTCTCCTGAGATTTTGAGCTTTAAAACTTTTGTGGAGAAGTAGAGGCACTTTCACACAGCCTAATGTCAGTACAGCAAGATTCCCATGGTTTCTACTGAACACTCTGTAACCGTATAAAAGCCTGAAACAATTGAGAAGGATACAAGCCTGCTGTTGTAATCGGAAGGAGTTCAGACTGCATCTGTTTTCAAAAAATAAATAAATATGTATATGTCATGGACCTGTTAGCCATTTTTTTCTCAGCTAAATATAGCATAGTGAGTCCATCATTAACCTGATGTTTCTTTGGCCTCTTTTGAGGCCACTCATTCCTTCAAAGGACTTTTCAGTAGCTTTTAATTAACCCCCAGTCAAGATTTTCTAACTGTCCAGTCTCAATAAGACTGAAAAAGAGGGTTTCATCATCAGCTGAAGCCCTTTCTGCTTCTCTCTTCTCAAGATTTATGCAAAAGGAGAACTCTGTTCCAGGAGTAGAGGTCACCTACCCAGATATATTTCCCCATATATCTCCAATTGTTTCTACACTTCTGTGGAGTGGTGGCTTCCTTTATCCCAGCTCTATTTTCATAGCTACCTTCTAAGAAGAAAGTAGCAGTATTTCAAAAGAGAAACTCACTCCATTTGGCTTTTTGAGAGCTTTTATAGCCAGATAACACTATTGATTTTTTTTTTTGGCTTCTGGTGCTTTTTTGAAATATGCTGTGTGTGTTAACTCAGAGGTTGCGGTCATGCTCAGCACCCTGGTGTTGTAGCCACTGTATGTGCTTTGACACTATCCTAACACTTGAGGGTATACTTTCTCAGAAGACCAAATCAAGATGGAGAGAGGAGAGAACGAAGAGATCTGAGACTGGCTGGCAAACATTTGGCTAACTTTGAGTGTGTTAGAGCAGGCAGAGAGAAAAGGAGAACGTTCTTGTAGAGATTGAGTTGGGAGCTAAAGAAAAGAAAGCAGCAGGGAAAGTAGAGGGCATCAAGTAGAGCTGAGAGAGGCCAGCAGAGCACGGACAAAGAGTCTAGGAAGGAATTATTGCTCCCACCATCAAGCCTAAAACTATCAGCAGTTGACTTAGTTCAAGCTGAAACCCCAGCAATTTGTGTTCACATCTGCTACCACGTCCGCTTGGAGAGTTAAGTCTCACTGACACAAGGCTGGAGGAAATCAAGCTCTAAGCTTTGTCCAAATACAGTTTTTACAGGGAATAAATTTATTGACTTCCTAATTGGATGGAGATCCCTAAAGCTTGAACTGCAATAAGCCAGCTCAGTGTGACAAAGATCTGACCCCTCTTTTTAAAATTACTGACACACATGAAGCTCCTCTGTCAAAACATGATGATGAAAGACACTCTCTTACCCTTTCACTGTCCCATAAACTTGACATTAGCCTACCTTTCCTAGAGCTGTGTCCTTGGAATGTCCTGCTCAGTACAGTGCAGAAAGGGTTTTAGCTTTCTAAAATTCCCTAATTATCTCTATTTTCTCTCTTTAATTTACTATTTTTTCCACTAGACTCTCCAGAAGATTGTGACAAGAATTTCCCTTATTTATTTTTTTAAAAACAGCTTATTGGTAATATAGTTCATTACTCTGTGATTTAGTCATCAAAAGTAAACAGCATTCTGCTAGCTGTTCAATAACCAGTAAGAGTCCACATATAGCCCCCACCTGCAAAAAGTGTACGTTGCAAATTTATATAGCAAAATTTTACTTGACTTTTCTTGGGAAAAAAAAAAAAGTTTTTTTCCCAGACCTCTCAAGTTCTTCATTAAATGACCAAAAACACAAACTGCAACAATTCTGGTAAGACTTTTTCTTCCTCATTTCAGTGGCCTACTTAGAGCACACTCTGTTTTTCATTTTTCGTGTGTATCTTAGTTTGACAGCCTACAGATATATCTACATATATATTTGTACATATATATGATGTATTCCCCTGCTATTTTAAACACCTGCTTTCGTTTTTCCCTCCTTTTATTGACAGGCTAGTCATTGATTCTGACGCTCGCAGAAATGATGTCAGATGTCTGTAAAACAAACCACGCTGGCGTTCACTTATCCTGGTAGATATTTCTTTTTGCTTTTTTCTGCTTGCTTTGTTACTCATTCTCCAGAACAAATGTATTTAGAGATTTGGGGGGTTATTTCCCTTGACTAGTTGTTGAAAATATAGAATTCTGCTGGGAGACAAAATTTTCTGCTTGTCTTTTCTTCCCTCCTACATTGATTCACAGTTGTTTGACTCTGCTGAAATTAAATCCTTCAGTTCTAACTGATATCATATTTTGTTTAACATTTCTCTACTTAATAAGAGAGGAATGGTAGCTTGCTGCTATCTTCAGTGCTCATCACTATGTGCAGACTAAGTAGTATTCTAGCTGCTCCACATAAGCTATTTTGCATTTGCTGTTTGCTGTTTGCATTTTTTTTTTCTGGATCATCTTTTACTTCCAGTTCTCAAAACTTATGATATGTGAATAAGGCACCAAACAATCAAGGATAAACCCAGCTGCAAGATTCAATTTAATATTTATTATTCAGTAAACAGCCAGTATCATACCTGTCACGTCCCTGCTGAGCAGAGGGAGAGCACCTAAGAGTCAACTCTGCAACATTTCCTTTACAGGTTCTACGGAAGCTTTATGAATCACAATGTAATATATAAGAGGTACCAGCTGGGGTCTTGTGCTTGCAACAACAGCCAGAGCATTAAAAGAGACTCTTGAAGACAACGTTTGGCTGCTCTAAAACAAAACAGCACCCGGCATCTTCAGGATCTGTTTGCAGAAGAGCTGAGGTTTGAAGGAGAACTTGGAGAGAAGTTCAGGTGCTTTTCCAAGGAACAGAGTCAAATATGACATCTGGACAGACTTCACCTGCTAGCACAAATAATTCGGGGAAACAGCGAGTCCTCTCTCTTTGTACTTATTTTCCACTGTAGAGCAAACCCAACTTAACCACATAAATGCTAATTCCTTCCTCTCCCCCACTCCCCATTCCTTTCCCCGGCTTTTCTTTTTCTCCAGTGTTTGCCTGCAGGGAACGGTGCAGTCAGGCCCTTTTCCTGGGGCACAAGTACCACATCAGCAGGAAATGCCTTTACTCATTGCATGGAATATCGGTGCATCCAGCAAAACGCTTCTCCCGATGGTCTCAACACTTTGCACCAGCCCCTTTAGCCGGCTCCAACTTTAGCTTTTAATGGCATTTTCTGCCCTTCAGGGCTCAGGAGATGCTAACCAGCCTCTCAAGCTCTGGATGCCTCCATTTCATCACACAATAAATTAGAGAACGTGTGCTGGGTGGGAAGCAGCCGTCTCACCTAGCCTGAGACGAAAACACAGGCACAAATTCTCATTCCAAAGAGCGGCCGGGCGGCGTATTTATCGCATGGGTCTCCATCCATCTTCCGGCTGGAAAACAGTAGCCGCAGCCTTCGCCGCCGCCGGGCACTTTATAAAGCCGAGGGGGAGTTTGGAGGCGGGGGCGGCCCGGGGGGCTGCCCGCCGTGACACAGCAGCCCAGACATATGGGGTCATTATTCAGCCGACACAAATTTGACACTTGCCGAATTTATTGTATTTTGCTTTGCTCCTGGTGCCTGAAAGGCTTTGCAACTGTCTCTTCATAGGGCCCGTCGCAGATGTTGATGTATTTTCCTCCTCCGCAGCCAGGTTTTACTGTGGAAACTGATACAACTTCACGATAGAATTTCTGGATGAATTATTCACGCATTGCAGGCTTTCTGCACAGAGCGGGCTGGAAGAAATCCATCCTATTCAATAAATAGTCCCTTTAATCCCCTTTAACAGAGCATTTTCCCTAAGTTTAAACCGTTTCTATTATCACCTTTGTGATCCTAACGTTTTGGGTAACATATTTGTAGTGAAGAGCTTTGTTAAATTTTTCACCGCCTTTCACCTTAACATGCAATTGAATTGTCTAGACACAGTGTTGAAACTCGCCCATCGAAGGGACAATAAACCATCTGGGCCAAATTCGCATCTTCTTAACTTCTGGGTGCTTTTTTTAAAAAAAAAAATCCTGCAGACCATTCCATGTGCAGTGATTTATAGGGTAATTCCTGAAATATCTCAATATTTGCTGTTGCAGACAGAATGGGCTGCTGCTAATGCCAGTACCATCTGTGGAGATGATTTTTTAATTGAAAAGAATTTTCAGTCTTGAGAGGAGAGAGTTGGATGAACTCATCGCTGCCCCCTGAGAGAAGATTAATGAAATGAAAACATATCGTACCCTCTTAATACCTGGAGAAGTAATAAGGATGCATCAAGTGACAATGTAGAGCACGGTGCGTGGGGGTAAATTGCTTTAACATAACGTGGGAAGCCCATCCAAGAATTAAAAATTGCATTTGCAGTTTTTAAAAAACTTCTGAGGCTTTAGTACTTTGTACGAAAACTCCTGATTCCGTTTTCTTGGTGCTTTTTAACTCCACAAGCAGAGTTCAGGTCCAAATTCTCCTGCTTCTGACCTTCCATGCAACTGTCCATATTCCAAAAACAATCCCACTGAATTCAATATTAAATATTTTATATAACACAGTTTTGGAGTCGCGCAGCTGCCCGGATATCGGTCTTACCCTGAACCAGTGACAGTGATATTAACTTTGTAAAGCCCAAACAAGTAAAACAAAAATAAATGGCTATTCATTATCTAAACTGATGCATGGACATTTTTTCTGTAATACAAAACTTACTCTACCTTGGCAAGAACTGGCAATTTAAAGCCTAATGATTTTTTCGCCGGATTATTGGGTTTTGCCTATTACTAATATTGCCTATACTGATTTATTTCTGTCTAAGCTAAGTTTCCAGTTGTTAAAATAGGATTTGTGTTCATATATTGGGACAGATACCCAAATCAATAAAGCTGTATTTTTAAGAGTACTTAAAAATCCTTCTACCTTTATGGCAGCATTTAAATCTAGAATAAAGAGACCACCTGGCCTGCACGTTAGTGTAATGCAGTTAAAGCTGATCAGGATGCTTAAAAGTATTATCAAAAAACATTTGCCCAAATGTTTGCACTCTCATAGTGATTCTAAATAAAATTCAGACTCCATTTGAACTACAATCCATGTTTCTTGTCTCTCAAAAAAAATTACTAGGTCTCTTTCTTAAGTTTTGTACCAAACAATTGTGTATTAGTCAGAAAATTACTGTAGTTAAGAAAAATACTTTAATTGTCATAATTATGTCATTACTACATTACACTTCTGTGAAATGAGAAATAGTACAGCAAAGTATCTTTTGCTGTTATGGAAGGGGAAAAAATTGAGAGCTGGAGGCTTTTTCACATTAAGTTTATTTGCGAGAGCAGACTTCTCCCAGAAATGGATCAACCCGAGCTGAATGGAAACCATCATCTGTTCTCTATCTGAAACCAATGCTGTAGTTTCTCCTGGTCAAAATAGCAGGTCTAATCACGTCAACAAATGAAAAAAAAAATACAGCAGTACTGTTTATAATACAACAGTTCAGCACTGTTTGATAAATGTGTCAATAATAAACCAAAAAATAAATTTAACTTCACTTTTTAGTGACATTAATATATATTTAAAAACCCAGTGAGCTGCCAGTGATTTGGGCACAGTCTTTGGAGACTCACTTCTGAAGTGAGCAGGAAAAGGAAATCTTCTCCAGAACATGTATTCTTACTACATTACTTCTGCTTATAAGATTATCATGTATCCTGGGTAATGTTTTTTTTTTCCTGTTGTTCCAATATATAAACATGTTCAGAAGCTACACCAAAGGTTGGGATAAAAAGTGCTGGAGTATGAAGAAGGCAAAAACCATCTAAAATCTGTGGTGGTGAAGACTGCTTTTTTTTCCTGAAGGATCTTGTTCCTCCTTTCTGCCTTGAAGCTGTGCAATGTAACTACACCTTGAAGAGAAGTTGCCCATAGCTATTTCCATTTCACTGCTATGACCAAGAATCCCCACGGGTGGATGTTTTCTTTACCTCCTCTACTTGGTATTCTCTATTTTATACAAGCCACTTCCCATAGAAACTCTTTTCTGGCAAAATAAAAGGTAAATAGCAGTAACCAGGCAGATGATCTATTAGGAAAAATGTTTGCTCTTGGCCCATACAGATAGCAATTACTCAGTGACCAAAAGTTATGAAAGATTGAAGGTATTTCCCTTTTTTTTTTTTCCCTGAAAGCACTGCAGTAATAAAGCTGAGATGTGACTGTGGCCCTGAATTTGCTACATCTTGCAATGATAGATAGTCCCAAAGTTAGTCCTTCCTAGAGAGTGGAAAACTGTCCCTTTTCTCCCAGTGTCATTTTTGTTTATTTTACCTTTATGTCCCACTCTGCCAACACACACACATTAAGGGTTAGAGCCGTAGAGCTGCTGCCCGTACGCAGGAAATGCCATGGAGGTGCTGAGGCTGGGAGAGGTTTCAGCAGAGCTCTGGTGGCGCGGTAGCCAAGGGCTGCTGTTGGAGAGGCAGCCGGAGCGCCTTGCTGAATGCATCCTCGCGTTATCCGACCGTGAAACTCCCCAGCTCCACGTGTGCTTTCCCTGCAAGCAGGGAGAGCAATGAGCACCGCGCCAGCCCCTGTGCCTGGGAAGGCTCTTCCCCGCTGTGAGTTCCCGCGAGTCCCGCCTGGAAGCTCGTCTCTCGCTAACGCGCACATTGAGTTACGGATGGACGTAGCGCAGCAGGGCGAGCGCTGTCCAGGAATGGTGCGTGTTGGGGTGCTCAGAGGGTAGATCACAGCGGGAGCACTGTGCATTGGGTGCCCTCTTCAGCCCGCACCCCAAGTGCACATGGAGGGCACCCAAAATGAGCCTCTTGTGCGCTCTACTTGCGTCCCACTGCTGAGAGAGACCCTGAGAGCATCCAGCAAGGAGAGCTCATCACTCTCCTCCCAGCAAGCTTCTCTCCTTTTCTTGCTGCTCCTTCCACGACTCCTAGCACTCAGTCTCTTTCCACACTTCCATTGAACTATCTGAGGTTCTCCAATAGTAGGATGATATACATTCCCAGAAAGAGCCCTGCAAAAAGGGGAAAGTAGTAAGTCAGGCCCATAGAAATAATTATTCTGAATACAGAAAGTGCTGAGTGGTAGTTTAAATCATCTAACAAAGCTACTTTCATAGAAAATAAGTTTTAATGATTCAATAATTGACAATTATGTCAGTGCTTAACATTCTGCACAGACCGCTTTTAAAAGGTTGTAGTTTTAACACTATGCAGCTTGACTCTACTGCAGCTTTTAGGCTTTGAATGGAACACATTGCAGCTACTCCAGTAAATGATTCTATAACCCCCACAAAAGAAAGAAATGTAGGTTGAAGGTCTTTAAAACCTGATACCTATCGCTAACCATTCTGCTGGAAAATGCCTTTCTAAATTTATTTAATTTCCCTGTTTTCTAAAGAAGAACAGTGAGAGGGAAGGAAGAGGAAGGAACTGAAAATGGTTCCAGGGAATTACTCAACTTTATAGAGTTGTTGTTATGTGTTTTACTTAACTGGCCAACCTTAAAAATTATAGGTGGCCTCAAAATGGATGATGTGATACAACGGGAAATTGTTCAAATTCAACACAGCTGAGGGATACTCTAGTACTTGGCAGGTATTTGGCAATTATAAATACTTTTTCCCTTGCATTCTCCTTGTACAATATTTGGTCTTATTGTAACTCTTATTCCCACTTCATTCTGCTTGTCATTGCCACCTTGCCAGTGGTGTGTTTGGAGACCGCTTTTTAATCAGGATTTTTATATTTGGAACTTAGTAAGTAAATAGTATATTTTGAATGTATATGAGGATTAGAGGGTTTTAAAATGTTTCATTCACCTTGGAGAGTTTACTTGATTTTTATGGCAGGGTTATGTGTGCAAGAGCACATGGACCGAATAATAAATGTATCAGGTGATAAATACTGCCTGCCTTGGTCTTCGGCGTGGTGGACAAAATGAACCGCTTGGCATGTTTTTCTGGTCTGATAATATTAAAGAATTTGGAAGGTAGTCCTTTAAAGTGTTTTCATTTTAAGGAGAAAAGGAAGAAAGGATAAAGCTGTTGCAGGAAGGGTACTTATTGACATTTCTGTATAAGCAAGACCAAATAATTTTTTGTGAAAATAAACTAACCTAGCTTTGTCAGCATTCAATGTACACTTTAAGTCCCCATTACCCAAAGACAGATGTGTGGTTTAATAAGGTTTAGCCATATAAGGAGATAATTTGAACCTCAAATCTGGCCAGGAACTTACCTCACTCTTTTGTTATTCCAGTAGCTTCATTTAGGTTTAGGATTCAGGAAGCAAAAGGAAAGCATATGAATTGTTAAAAAAAAAAATAGAAGAAGTCATTCACCATCTTTATTTTAAAATTCATGCCTCCATCACCCATCATCTCTACATTAGGCTTCAGTCTTCCCTGTACTCCAGTCTTGGAGGTTTTTTTTCTCTTTTCTGACTGATTGAAGTTGACCTTATTAAACAAATTTGGAGAACATTTAAACCTCTCAAGACTGCCTAATCCAGTTCCTTGCATCTCTTACTATCTTCTATCCTCAAAGGAAATGAGCTAAAGCAAATAGGATTACTGTAAATTTCAATATTTTTCCTCAGGTCCATAACACGAGCCTTGTCAAAGACTTCTGGGTTAGTCAGTTAGAAATACAGCTCTGTGGGACAATATCTATGAAGGGGATAATATCTATGAAGAGAAGAAGGAGGAACAGGCATTCCATTTTAATGGCTATTATTTTTGCAAGTTGTCAGTAAATTTTGGCTAGCCAAGCTCAAATAATTTTTAAACAGGTTAGCATAGAGATTTCTAAGCTTTTCAACACTCTGAAAGTCAAGCTTACTTTTAAAATGTTTGTTCATCATGAATCACCATGAAAAGTCGATGACTATTAGAGTTATCTCTTATTTTATTGATACTCAACCTTGTGCGCAGCAAAAGTAAGCAAAAAGCGGTATTTTTTCCAAATCTGCAACAGAGGCAAATAATGCAGTGTGTGTTAGTAGAGTTTGAGGTGATGCAGGATGCAGCTAAAGGTGGCTGAAAAGCTTTGGCAGAGCTTTTAATGAGTTCTCTTTGGGAATTCAGCCGTCTCTATGAAGGCAATGTCTGCTTGTGAATAATGGCTTATTAACCTTAACAGTTTTCAAAATTTGAGCAGGATTTTTTGCTCTCTGGCTGTATAAATATATACAACACCTCTTTTCCATTTAAATTAAATTCTCTGCAAGTTCAGGGTAAGTGCATCTATTTTGGGTGGGATGGTGCAATTCACAGAAATCTGGGAGATGTTTTAGAAAGCGTAGGTCACTCTGTAGCAGCCACTGTGTCCAGGGTAATCCTTCCAGTAGCATTAGAGACAGCAGGGAGTGTGACAGAGCATAAAATAAGAGGGGAGGAACTTTCTTTAAGTAGGAAATTATTTTATTTGGCTCTCAGAGTGGTCTCAAGTATAAGAGTTCTTTCTTCAAAAATATTTCCTCTGCATATAACATACATAAGCAGATGCTTCTCCTCCTGTTCAGTCACAATCTTTTATGTCTCCTGGATGAGAAAAGATGTGGAAAATGCTGTTTTCCAATCTGAAAAATTTTGCATATTATAGAAAGCAAAGGAATTAAGGAAAAGTTTTTAGGGGTAAATATTCCTGTATGTACCAATGTTGAATCCCTCGATCTTAGAGCTCTCAAATTTGGAAAGCTTGGATCAGCATCCAGGTCTTTTCTATGTTGTGAATGAATACACCTGAGTATAATCAGAATGAAAATGAATTGCTCTTGACAAAAATTAATGGAAGAGGACTCCGTGCAAACCAAGCAGCCACAGTGTGAAATAGAGAAAAAAAAAATCCTTTGGGGCTCTGAGGAGCTACTCTTCTTTGTACTAGCACCTGTAACAGCTAAAACTTAGATCTTCCATGCATGAGAATACTGCAACAGTTGAGCTTAAGTTATGATTTTAAACAGATGTTGTTAATCAGGTGCAAGAAGCTACAGGGACACTTTTATTTTGGTTTAATCCAGACTTATTTTGCTTCACTTGGTCACACAAAAAAGTCTAGTCACACTAGTGACAGTGCAGGCTTTTTAGAAATTTAAATATATTCACAGATAGTTGAAGAAACATATTTTAAACTATTATGCAAGTATTAGGTTGCCACAGTGAAATGAAGGCTTCTTCTGTGAAGCAGGTACTGATATGAGCCTGTATTTCTCATCCTACGGCACAGCAAGTTTGCAGCAAGCTTTAGCTCTGCTACACTAAGCAACTGCACAGAGAAAGAGCAAGAAAGGCAAGTGAGGAGGCAGACAGCCTGACCCCGTGGAAGCCCAGGTGGGGTCACAGGACAGACTGGGGAGCGTCGGGCGAAGATCACATTCCTGCTTTGTGGCAAGAGGTCGTAACTGTCCAGCAGCGCCGTGACGTAAATCAGCCGCAGCAGAGCAGAGCGGGCTCTCCCCGTCTGGAGGTACGGAGTCAAAGCCACATTTGGCAAATGCTGATTTAGCACATCGTAAAACTGCAGCTCTTTAGGATGCACTCTGCCCTTCGGTCCCCAGACTAAAGGGGGTTGAGAAGGAAGCTTGTAACAGGTCAATTAGGGAGTGCTTTCCAGCTGAAATCCTGCTCGGAGCATATCATCACACATTTTAAAACATTTCAAGAAGAGCAGAGTAGTTCTTTTGACTGCACCGTAAGCACGGCAAGTGATAGAGAAGGTTCAATGTGAAGGAAAGCATGGCCAGCTATGGAATGGCTTATGTGACCAGAGGAAAGAGCATCATATGGTTTCATTGAACTGTGCTTTGTTTCTTGGTATTTTTGGTATTTCTTAATACCAAAAAATCAACACCAATACTTGACCTTTTTCTTTTGAAAATTTCTGAGAGTCTATAATTAAAGGTACCTATTTTGCAGAAAATTGAAAGACAGATGATATAATTTACAATTTGTTTTCCAGGGTATGACAGGAGAGAGATCTCTACCATCAGAAAATCATCAGAGAACAGTGTAACTCTGTCTTCCATGGTGTGAATGAGGAAACAGAGTTTCCAAATAAATGAATGGCCACAGTTTTTGCTTGAACTGCAATTGTCCTAACTACTTGCATAAATAATCAATTACTAACAAGCAAAATCTGTTAATTTCAATTTCTTCCCCCTTCCAAAGCAGTTAACCTACTGTAAGGTTTAAAACCCTTCTGGTTTTAAGGGCAGTCTCAGAAACATACTCCCAGCATACCTGTAAAATGTCAGGAGCAAATAGATGAAAGAATCCTATCTATTTATAAATCTCTTGGGATTTTGCATTGTAATTTGGAACATTTGTCATGAAACAATTTGACTTTCTGTGAAACCAAGGTTTTCCAACACTTTTGGGGTGTTTTTTAACGCCGTTCCAAATACTTCAAAAATGGAAATATCCAGTCTAAGGTCAATAATAGTGGCCACTAAAACATTCTTGTTTGGGTGACCTTAACACTGTGAAGTCCAACTTGAAGAAGCTTGCATTGGTTTCAGAGAGCTTCATGTTATTTGAGAAACAGTCAAAGATCATATATGTTATTAGGAATAAAAACTGATGATATTCAGAATGAAGCAGAAGGTGACTTTTGGTCCAAATGTAACGTCTGGGAGAATCTAGCCAGGAAGAGTAGTGAGATCAGGGAGGATACTAATCAAATGCAGTTTTCTGCCCTCAGCACAGCAGATATTTAGCTTGAGGGGAGCTCTGTCTTCAAACAACATTTCTGTGCTGTTAACATATTACCAGTGCTGAGAGAAGCCTGCCCAAGTTTTCTCGAAATAGGAAGCAAACGAGAAAGATGACAAGCACCTCAAACTACAGGAGCAATATAGTATACATGATCCTAATGAGACATATTTGAAAGATAGGGCAAATAATTTATCGTACTTACGTAAATGTAAAGATAAAATTTGATACTGTGACAGTAGATGAATGTCACAACTTCTTATCTTTACGTTATTACATGCGATGACTTTTTAATGATTCTGTTGGACGGCACAAGGAAAAGGAAATGAAAAATTTTCTTTCCTCTTTTACTGCTAAGCAAGCAAGAAAAAATAGGAAGATTTATACTGAGTTGGCAAGGATATAGGAGCTGCTGCACATTGCAGTGGAGTGTAAAGGAATCAGTGTCTAGCTGGGTCTTCGAGAGTACAACAGACTTGCAAGTGGTGAGGAAGCAGCTGCTGAGAAGACCGGGGCTGATGCTGTCAGCTGAACTGATTCCCAGCGATGGGTTTCCTCAGCTGACATTAGTTCTGAGTCCCTGCTGTGTGTTTGCTTATGGTTGCTCAGGCTCTTAGATGCAAGAATAACTGCAGAATAGGCAACAATAAAAGTCAAGGTCCGAGTCGGCAGCTGCAGCTGATGGTTTCACATGAAAAGGACTTCAAAGAAGTTTCCGTTGTACCTTTTTTATTCTCTTTTTTTCTGGATTGTTGAGACCTGACCCTTTTTCTCTCAGTAGGGACTGTTGCAATTTCCACCCATTTCCAGCACAAAGGGAATGGTTGATGTGGAAACTACCCTGCACAACTCCTAGACACTATTCTGCTGGCTCTGGTACACTAGATGAACTGCTGTGGAGGGGCAGATTCGTCCTATGCCATGTCAGAAATGCAGTATCTTGCCATAAGCCAAGCACAACCAACCTCTAGAAGCAACATTTTTTCACTGGCGTTAAAGGCTCCTATAAGTGGGATCCATAGCATGTCCACACCCATTGCTAACCCTTTGCTGCAGTGTCTTTGCAAAAGTAGCATTAGAAATATTTGACTTCAAGTAAATAAATCATAACTGAATGTTCAGATCTTCTCTTGAACACCTCTTAGGACGCAGCACTAAATAGGGACATAGCAATAGTTACTCCCCTCTCTCTATGGCCAAATTTTATGGATTCTTAAATGTTAGGAGAAACTAAATCAAAATGCTTGTTGTCTTTAAGGACTCTTAATTCTCTTCTTAATTCACATGTGATGCGTGAATTGTTGCCTCGTAGGACAATGGCCTGTTCTCCGTTGATTTAAGTCATTAAAGCTCTGTAGTATCAGTGAAGCTTCAACCATTTAATTCAGCCATGAATTTGACCTTAAATAATGTTATGGATTATTCAGTACATTCTGTCACCAATTTGTGCAAAATTATCCCCTCAGACTAATGTTGTGTAGCAATTCCTTCTCTTTCCATTTTTTTCTAAAAGAAATCAGTCTGTATAGAATTCATAAATGTGACCCTGAAATCAAAAATCTACAGGAAATCTACTGAGAAAATAGTGTTTTGGGCAACACAGTGCGTTTTCCAAATGATGTCTTCAGAAAACCTGGTTATGCTACTATGATGTGTTTTCTTGTTCAAGATCCATTAAAAGTTTAAGGTACAACTAATTGAAAAACACAAGTGGCCTAAGATATCTTCTGGAATATTGTTAAAAAGGCAGCTGGTGTGTTTAATGGTAACTGGATTTGGTTGCAGTTTACAAATCTCTGAAATCAAACCTGTGTTCAACCGCTATTTCTTTAGAGAGCAAGTGAGCAAGAACGGTGGTCCAGAACTTCACTTTCAATGTAGCTGTGGTCCCCGAATTTGTCAGATGGATGAAGGATTTTCCAGCATACATGAACCAATGCCTGTGGGAGATTAAACAGAGATATATGTAGATACATGTGCATATTAGAAATAATCTCTAGCTACAGAATTTCTTCTAAGTTAAAAATGAAAAGGGTCTCCTAGCAGAATTAATGTATCAGAAGTGATGTGAAAATCTCTTATTCTCTCTGACATGAGTTTTACGCTCTGTGCTACAAGAGGGAGTAAAAGATAATTGTATTGCTCATATCTGAGCAGCACCCAGCGAGAAAAAAATCTAATCTTCCCCAAATGTCATGTTATTTCAACACTGCATGTTATACACATTTTTTCAGTAAAGGAGTTTGCTCTATATGCAAGCACTTCCATCTGTCTTGTTAAAGGAAAACTCTTCTAATAAAAACACAGAGATCTGTATATATAATATAGTAAACAGATGGTAGCCTCTCATTGCATAGCATTTTTGTTCAGTAGTTATCAAATATGACTTTTACAGAAAGTTCCTGTCTACAAAGTTTTGATTTGAGGGATTGCATTTTTGTCAATGTTACTCAAGGAGATTTAAAAATCACAGGCAATACTAACATCCCATTAAAAGCTGGCTTCTTTGAAAATGGGTCATTGTCGTTTCAAGGTAACATCAGAGTACTCTTTAAAAAAAATCTAAACAAAAGGAAGGGCAGACTAAATTCTGGAGGTCTTGGAGGAAAATCTTTATTTTAATTTTCTTTTAATACGTTTTAAAATACATTTGAAACTTCCTGGACTGCAGATTTTTTTTTCCTACTTTCCAGTCTTCCTATACATATTAATATTCTTCTATACAGACTAGAAACCACTTCTTGCAACACTATGTGACAGACAGACCAGAGTGAACCTGGCCTTACTTAGTGAAACTGTGGGCAGAAAGATTTCTTGACCCAGCAGAGAGGAATTGTTTTTATTCCTGTAGGTCGGGTGCTATTGTATATGTCCTGGGTTCAGTGTGCACTTCATATGCAACCAAATGAAAAGATGAGCAATTGTAATAAAGACTCAGTGTCATTGACTCAATAAGTTGCAATGCTCCTCTATGACTAGGTCTTTATCATGAAATATCAATGCAACAACTTTACCTTTCACATATTAAATATGTGACTAAGACAATCTCCCTTTCTAACCCTAGTGCAATGCAACCTGGTACAGTGGTTTCAGTCCTTCACATTGAATAGCCATGCAGCTCCATGCTTCAGGGAATTACCGGAACACACAAGACTTAAACCTGCGAAATGAGCGGTACTGCTGGAAAAAGGAAGATAGGAAATGCCAAGTGTCGTGTGAGATCAATACCATGAGCCCCTATTGTGGATGAGCCTAGAAAAGGGTGCAGGTTACATCATTTCTGGGCCTGCAGGAAGGGTTGCTAAATCCTGCCATCAGACTTGGGGGAATAAGTGGCCAACATCCACCTTTTGGAAACAGATGGAAAGACTTGTAAAAGTCATTGGCTGTCATAACAACTGTTGAATTCTCTGCTAGCCTCCCTTCTCCATCTTCCTGTGTGTCATCCAAAATGCCCTTTGTCAAAGGACTGGTAAATAGTTGTTCACATGGGTGGACGAATAATATAAAATTTTTAAAAGTTATATTTGGAGGAAGTACAGACCATTTTGCCATCAGCTAACTGGAATTTTCTTCTTCAGTTTCATTCTTCTGCTCTGTGTCCTCCTAGTGCTCTAGATGAGGAATCTGAATGACAAGTAAAAGGAATGAAAAATAAGTTTACAGGTGGCTTTCAAAAGCTACAAGGCCTTTAGACCAACAAATTTCAATTCAAAACCAAAAAGAATGGATGTTTAATTTGTCTCAGAAAACAAATAAACAAACAAATGAATTTCATAACTTCAAGAGACCAATTTCATAAACATTATGGCTGTAGTTCTGCTTGGATAATCTGGAAACACTTTACATTTTCATTGCTTTCCTTTTAGTGTAAATATTAAAGCAGTTAGTTGTGGTGTACAAGTCATTGATTTAATCAAGAACTATTCACTTTAAACATTTGCATGCATTGTAGCCAAGAAGCCTATGGAGCTAGTGCTCTGGGCAATTAAGCTTTAATCAGGACAGAATGGTTCAATGTTAAAATAAACAAATTGCATCTTATCCACCAGCATATGATACCTTACTTGTTATGGTACTCAGTCTTCCTTCCTTGTCTCTGTCGTTCCGAGTAGCAACACAAGCTTCCCATTGCCAGAGCTATCATGGAGCCAGAGTGAGCGTTGCCTTTTGACACGTCAGCTGTAAAAGCAGGCAGTAGGTTTAACTTGTCATCTTTCTCCTTTGCACTCTGTCTGAAATTTTTTATTACTTACTTGCTTACTTGTGATGGTGGATACATGACTATTGCTTTGCTGTTCCAGCAGGAGTTGTAGCTGCTTGAGGCACATCAAAAGGAGAGAGGAATTCTTGAATGATTTTTTTGTCACAGGCTGGAAGAGTTCCGTCTCCAAAAGTGGATATCCCCCACCTTCCCCTAAACGTCACATTCATGGAACCTTTCATGGAGCTATTGACCTACGAAAGGGAGTTTCAGTAACAGCCACTAAACGATGTCCAATAAAGGACATTCCAATAAATGATAATAATCTCAAATTCCATTTGTTCCTCAAAAATTTAAGCCTTCATTGATCAAATTTCTGCTGAGCATAACCAGTGTCTCATGTTCACTTGTGCAGACTCCAGCAGAGCGGGGCCCATCTCCTCTCTCTCCATTTCCCTTTCTTGGCACTGCTGCTTTCCAGGTCTCTGTTGTTAATTGTGTATTTCAGGTTTCTCCTCTGCTTTGATAGTATGCGTCTTCCCAAGTCAGATCCGTTTGGGTTTTTTTATTATTATTACTTATCAGGTTGTTGTTTTCTCCAGTCACCCTTGATTCATTCTATTTGTCCATATTTGTAAATCTTTTTCAGCTTAGTATTGTCTGGGAATTTTCTTTAATGTATTTGCTGCTTTTAATTTTTTATCATTACTCTAGTATATTGTATCTGATGTATCTGACCCTCAGAGTAGAGGATTTTCTCTTCCCACTTTAGAGAATTTCCTATTATTTGATATCTTGCTATTTAGGGTGATCCTTATTTTATAGGATCCTGTAGACAGTTTTCAGTCCATTGGCAGTTTTCCTTTTCAAACCAATTTGGGCTGCGTTATGCAAGTCAGGAAAATAGTCCATTTGAAAACAACAGAGCTCCTCATTTTGGAGGAAATACTTATCAGAGCAAGCAAAGTTTCCACACTCTGTGCCCCTGACTGCTCTTTTTTTGGCATTTGTTGAATAAATAAAATACACCCTTGCCAAAAATTCTAACTAAATGACTTTTTAGATTAAAAAAAGAAAGAAAGAAAAAGAAAGAAATTGAGATTATTTTTTCCTACTACATTTCCCTGACCTCCTGGCTCACATCCACAGCTAGAAGTGCCAAAAGAATACAAGGATGACTGTTATCTGACCCGTAAGCTTAAGAATGGAATGATTTTTTGGAATACACCAGCCTTTTCTTAAGATTCACCCACCATTTGTGTGTAGACATATCTGAAATGAGTGGGAGTCATGTCATATTATCTATGGATATCTGTTCCCCCATATTATTCCTGTCATTTCCGAGTAGAGATCACAGTCATCTGTTGTTCCTTCAGAGAGATGTAATTCAGTGAATTGCTGATTTCATTGGAAAACTCAGATGCAGCTTTCAACAATCTAGCCTAAGGAAAAAACATATAGAGCACCCTCCCATAAATCATATTTTCTGCATTTAGATTTGTCGTGGTGAGGTGGAAAAGAGGGAAACACGGGATAAAGCTTTGATCACTTTGATCAAGCACAGACCACCTATCCGGCTTCTGAGTGCCACTGTGTGTCATGCACATTTTCAACTTTTTGTCATAATAGCTACCAGTCATTGTAGCTGAGATAGAAAATGGGATGGTGATTAAACATGGGATTGAACCCAGGCATTTTAATCATAGCCCTTCTATCTATTTTTGCAAAGCAGGCTGCCTGTTTGCTCAGCAGTGCACATGAATAGCCCAGGAAAGACAATTTGCATGCTCACTGAATTCACGTACCACGCCGACTGTATGGAACATCTGTTGCTGATTGTTTTGGTCCTCTGCTTTTCAAACTAAAATATCAAAATGCAGAAGGTAAAAGGCAAATTATCATGCCAGGGGCAGCGAGCAGATTTTTCCTCTTCTTTTCATTGGGACTCTATGTTGTAGTTATTGATAAATGTCACCACACTTCTATTATCCCTCTTGACTTGCACTAAAATACTGTGCTTTAAATTGCTGTAATTTTCCAGATGCTTTTGCCTTCTCAATTTAATTTTGGCATAGCTGTCTTAGATGTGGTTAGAAAAAAATCCTTCCCCAGTCATCTCTCCTGGTCCAAATATCTACAGCCACAAACGTAGAATTCGCCCTTGTGTTCTGCTTTAGGTAGAGAAAAGAAGGTTATGCAGTTGCTTCTCTTGTCCCTTAAGTCTCACTTTTCTCAAAAAGGAGAAAACCAATCACCCCAGGGCTCAGATTTTCCACTCTAGTGGTGGGAAAGTGTGACAACTCTTAATACTGGCTAAGGAAGCTACTCCACTATGGAACAGGCTGCTACCAAAATAGCTCTCAGCTGGTGTCTTCCTACATAGAAATAAAGCTAGACTTCTAGACTGGTGATGTATAATGAGTCAAAATAATAAATGGAATGGTATATGATCAAGGAAATTATTGTGGAACTCAATTCCATCCAAAGATAGATGTAATTTCTCCCTAAACACATTCACGTTACTGTTGGGAAGAAAGTTATGAAATTGCTGGCATAATTCTCCAAAGTATAACACAGGCTATTTTTTTTTCCAACAAAAGGCAATGTATCTGTGTGTGAAGAGTTATCTGATTATCTTTTCTTTTCAATCCACACAGAAAAGAGAGAAATAGCTTGAAATAACTGTTGAGAAATTATCTCATTCCATTAATCCATCACCAGCAGTTGATTTATAGTACAACTGGCTATAAAGACTCATTGCATATTCAGGACTGTCATGTCAGGACTGTTCTGGATTAGAGCCTTCCAGTTCCTAAAGACTGGATCTCCACTGCAGTGGAGATCACCATTTTTAACCTGAATATGAGTATTTTCTTTGTCTTTTTACATTTCCAGTATCTAAGTTGATTCTCCTAAAAATGTCTGCATCGAATTTCCCTAGTGATTCATTTTCATGATTATTACATACGATATAGGTTTTTTTACTTTTCTGTTTGCATTTGTTCTTCAAAGATTTCATTATGAAACAGCACCGCTTCCTGCAGTGTATATGAGTGTGCATGGTGCTTGGGGAAAGCTTGGTCATCTCCCTGCAGCAACTTTCATGTTGAATCTCTGAGCATCAGCCCACACATTGAACAATAGCAACTAAAAAGAAATAGTGGAAAAAGTCTCTTAAACACATGCAACTAGACTCAAGGAACAATTCTGACCTATACTATTTCTGACACAACTTTAATTGCCAGAATCTGTTAATAGGTATTTTAACACTAGCTAGAAATTTGGAGAAAAAAATCATCTGTCACTTCAAACATTGCTGGACTTAATTACTTTACTAATTTTGGTGTCATTTTTTTTTCTTCTAATTCAAACCAGTAATTTAAAATTCAGAATTTTGTTTTTAGCTTTTTAAGAAAAATATCCTCATCTTCTAATTAATTTTATTATCCATGTCTATTCTAAGATGCCAAAAAGACTGTCGAGTTTCTGGTCAACTTTCAGGGGATACAGTGAGGATAAGATATATACATCAAATGCAAAAGGTGATGGAGGAAAAAGAATTTACAAAAAAATCCTTAGACATCTTTTGCATGTTAGAAAGAAGGTAAACAGAATTGAGATTCCTCATTCATCGATAGACCATATTTCTTTTCAGAAACAGGACTGTACATCTTATTACAGTTTTGATATCTGATTTTTTTGGAAGCTGATAAAATGAAAGCATAAGAATGAGAAGAATGAGCGTGTTTTAGTTAGAATATATGCTCAAGATGATAGAACAAAAATATTTATTAAAATACGGATAAAATATTAAGTCTTGTAATATAGAGCTCATTATGAAGTTCAAAACAGAATATAGCAGAAGTCAAGATGGCAACGTCGATCAAGCTGTTTCTTGATATTCTCTGTCCTCTTCAATTTTTCTTCTGTGATATGTGAGGGAGAGGCAGAGTCAGACTTGGGGGCCGGAGAGCTGTAATCTCCCAAAGAATGAAATTCTTAATTTCCATTTCTCAAATAATATACACAGTGGTAAATCCCACAATCTCCAGCTTACTTCAGGATTGCCCCACAAATTGTGGTCTCCGCTTTCCAGAGAGCACCACAATATGCAGGGTTTTTCTTCTTAAATGTCTGCTCTCCATAATGAGAAGCGACTAGCGGTTGTTTGCAGTGGTTTGCACTGAATTGTTCATACTGTACAGGCAGAACCACAGCAAGAGCTGGAACCCCTGTTAATTTTCCATTAAGTTAGTTTGACAAGTCAAATACTTTGATACCGTAAATGACATTAAACAGTAAGTATGCAAACAAAAGAACTTGATTCATGTACTCTTGTGGTTGTTGGATAATTTAGCAAGAATGGCAAACTCTAAAAATAGCTTGTGCCTGTATAGCCACAAACTATAAGTTTTTTTGTCTTGAGTCTGGATCAAAAGAATGCCCCTTGGCAATACCCCAACCTTTAGTTCTGCTGGTGTAATTACTAATCAAGTCATGGACCGTTGCAGTTAGATATCCCAGCAATGCTGAATATATTTGTTAATCAGCAGTGCTTAAAAACTCAGGATGGGATATTCTACCCAGAATAGTAAACTTAACATGGCAAGTTAGCTAACTTTTTGCTCTTTAGACATTCAGCAAAAACTGACACAAAGCTTACGAAGTCCCACTTTGGATCCAGTTACATAAGACTCCTTTGACTGCACTAGTTCTGTTCCAGAATCACCGTTCACGATATTCCAAATGTTGTGTTACGTGTTTGAGGAAAATATTTGCCCAAATTTCTGATTTCTCTGTCCCTAGGAAAAGCAACTAAATAGGTATTGCTGGGAGATGAAACAGGAGATTTAAGCTGTCTAACATTAGGCATGTAAAGTTGTTCACAGAGTGAATTGAGGGATAGTCACTGGAAATCTTTCCCAGCAGCTATGTAGCAGAAATTTGGCAAACAGGATCTTAATTTTGATCTATCAATTAACTACTTAAATTTGGACAACTGTAGAATTCCCCTGCATATGTAATTAAGGACTCTAATTCTGTCTTCACAGAAAAATTGTGATCTCCCTTTTCTTGTTTTGGGCTTTCCTATCAATATGTAAAATGCTATCTCATGGCAAAAACAAGCCAATCGGAATTGTAAAGATGTTGTGGTTAAATGGCATTCAGGAGGGATCTTTTCTTCCTCTTTTTTTTTTTTCAAGATTCTGACCTGAGATTACTAGAAATGGGATTTCTTGTGAAATCTAGAATTACAGGGAAATACAGCTACAGAGTATTGCTCTACTCTGTCCCAGTGTTCCTAAATAAAGATGATGTGCAAGGTTTGCTAATAAATTTTATTAGGTATATTGATCAGGAATCTTCAGGAAATAGCGTACCCATGTTCACCAAACCAGTCTGATTATAACGTGCTGGGGTGATCAAGTGGCATTTTTATCTGGGAATTATCCTCTTGGCAAGAAACCTTCAACCACAGGTTAACCTGAATTCCTATGTACTCATGAATTCCTATGTAAAACTGGGACATGAGATCTCATCATTACCACTAACGTGCTTTTTGATCTGTTTTCAGGCAGTTTGCTGTCTACTCAGCCTCCGTGTGCAAAGGAGCCTGGAATGACCTTGGACAAAATCTGTTTATCTGGAGACCATAGAGTGCTTCCTTGTGCTTTCTCAAAGAGGAGGAGCAGTTATCAAGCTGGATGTTGGGTCAAGAGCTAATGCTGAAGCCTGTCTGAAATCTATGCCTATGACTGAATGAGGGAAAAGCCAAGGAAAGCATGCCTTGACTGAAAGGAGCCTAGTGCCCAGAAAATGACTCTGAACACTTGAACTAAAACAGCTTGCATACTCTGATACCCGGTGCTGAGCCAGGACTCTTTGATCATGTCCAGCTTAACTATTCCTTCTCTTCCTACATAACAGTAATGTTAAACACAGTAGAAAAAGGAGAGAAAGATAGAAAGAGGAAGGAAGGAAGGAAGGAAGGAAGGAAGGAAGG
>PTEX01000015.1:1659127-1746792 GCA_003342815.1 Eudromia elegans | reverse complement strand
GAAGGAAGGAAGGAAGGAAGGAAGGAAGGAAGGAAGGAAGGAAGGAAGGAAGGAAGGAAGGAAGGAAGGAAGGAAGGAAGGAAGGAAGGAAGGAACTTAATTTTGCCAAAGCAAATCTCCATTATTGACAAAATGAAGAATTCCTCAGTAATCTCTTACTCAGATCCACAGATTCCATTTCCCAAAACAAGCTGAATACATTAAACAAAATTTCCTTTGGTTTCAGGCATAGTACACAGATCGATTTATTAGTATGTTTTTAGAAGTCGCACTGTAGGAAGAGAATCCTAATAAGTAACAGAGGCCAACAACCTTACCCCTTTGGTTTAAAATATGCAATGCTTATTGGCTTCCAAGGAAGTGTGCAGTACATGCACTGGTAAAATAAGCCTTGCTCAGAAACAAAAGAATATATTTTGGACTAGGAGTTGACTTTGGACATACGAGTAATATTACAACAGCATGGCTGGCATGATAAGCAGAAAGGAAACACATTCATTTCTGAGCAATTTGTAAAGGGACCTGCAAGCAGCTCCGGTTTACTTCATCATCTGGTCCCAGGGTTTAGAGCTCAGGACATCTGTGCTTTGCTTTCTCTTTTAAGGCCTTTTCCACAGAAGCAGCACATAACACTGCATGTGAACAAAGCAATGCCAGCTGATTAACATCTGTTCATTTGATTGAACTCATATAGATGGCAAAATTTCAGGTTCCAGTGAGACTGGCTTATGCTTGTAACAAAGACAGACATTGTGTAACAAGCTGCCATTGCTGTAGCTGCTCATATGCTTTAGATTCACATTTCACACCTGAAAAGGGGAACCCAGACTGCCTGAACAGGTTGTGTAAATTCCCTTTTATGTTCACCCAATAAAATATATTAGCAAGCACACCAGCTACTGTCCTTACTGTTCAACAACATAATAGAGACTTTAGACTTCAGATTGTACTAGGACATTGATGTTTAAATGATGAATACATTGGAATTTCCTTACTGCTATGCAAACAGATCCTAAAGTGGATGTAAAGGTACTGATATCTCTGTTTCACAAACCAGTGCAGTCACATCTGAGCAAACTTTGATGTTAGAACAGAGATACCCGAAAAATCAGGCAGGTCTACACACATTTCAGGCTCTCTACACATTTCAGGTACTGAAGGTTTTGACCCAGGCTGGTCTAGAAATGTGTCCTGAGGAACAAAGCAGTTGTCCCATCACAGTCCAGCTTTTGAAGATTCTCAGGGCAAGTGAAATTTCAAGTAAGGCCAATTGTTGTATCTATATTGCATCCAAGTGTCCAAAAGCATGACAAATGAATGGAAAGATCACACTTATTCCTTGAAGCATTCCTCACACCTGAGGAAACTTTAACTTACTCTGGATGGATGCTGATAATCTGCAAATAAGAATTAGGCTGCAGAATGTCGCTACCCTCGGAAGTTTTGCCAGCATGGCCCTATAGATGTCTACAGTATATACTGGGCAAAAACAAGCTTGCTGTGTCCATGACTGAACCCAGATCCGTGTCCATGACTGAACCCAGATCCATGTTAGCACATCAACACACACAGCACCACACTCAGCCTAACAAACAGTAGAAAGATGGGGGAAGCATTGGGATAATTTGACACAGTCACGAAGCTTCTAATAGCTTCTGATATTCTATATCAGCTTCAATATTTTCAGGACATATCAATCAAATATATCAATTAAAGTAGACAGTACCATCTTAATTCTTAAAGCTCTGTGTGGAGTTTCAGGTCTTAGAGAAAAGAATTAGCCGATGAAAAGGGGTGTCTTCTAGTCGCAGTATGGAGAAGCATGCCTCATTGGTAAATAGGAATTTCAGTGTTTTCCATCCAAGTGAGAAAGTAATGCTAAGTATAAATTATATGCAGTCAGTCCCTGATGCTGTATCAAAGTCAGAGAAAAACTTTTCTGGTGCCAGATTTATAAGAAAGAACTCACCAGGGAGAAGCTGAGAGCAGCTCCAAGGACTTCATTCTGTTGAAGTCTATGAAGTGGTTTCCATTCTTTGTGCATTTCAGAAGAGACCAGCTGGACAGGGCAACGGATGGTTGAGCAAAGCCCAACATCAGTATCTTGTGACACAGACTGATGGGCCCTTTTTTTTTAACTGTATTTTTAAAAAGTACTGATAGGATAATGAATTTTCCTTCAAAACACAGTGATATCTGATCAATGCGTGATATTTTTTCATTCTGAAGGTATTGGTGTACATGTAGCTGTGTTTGTTAGCTGCTGACATACGCTTCTGCTGAAGTTTGTTCCATGCATCAGAGCTGCATGACATGTAGACTCTAATTATGTAGGTGACTGTGAAGACTATAGGAAGTAAACACACTCCAAAATCAAAAAATACGGCTCTAACCAAACTTGGTGCAGGTAAACATAACCTAATCCGCCTTGAGCTTTGCTTTTGATAACTTCCAAGACTGGTTTGTCTTTTCAGTTCCATGTTGCTGAAATGGGTGAGGGATGGCGGCAAGAGAGAGCATCAGCTGATAAAAGTGTTTTTCACATACTTGAAATCTCTCAAAAAAAAAGCACTGTTTGCTGAAGCACATTATCATCACCAAGCTAATTATGCCCAAAGTTGATATTCTAAAGGAGTTCAGGGATTTCCTTTTACATAAGAAAGTAAGATGATTAAATGCCCTTGCAGTGTCTGTTTCTTTCAGCAAGTGGATTTCTGCAGGCCTGTTACAGTCTGAAACATCCCAGATGGTGCTTTCCAGTTGCACTGGAGCATGTACTTTCTGTTAATTGCACAACTTACCTAATTCCCTTGATTCTGAAGTCTATCCTTCTGTTGTAGCAAACTTTTTTTCCTAAAGGAAGCATCTGTTTTATGCAAAAACACGCTTACCATTTTGAAGGGGTTGGATGTCGCAGACACAAGAAGCATGATTTTACAGACTTGCAGTGACTGTAGGGATCCATCTGGAAATTGTAAGTAGAGGGTAATTTCTTGAAATACACTGAAACCCGGAGTTAGTTTAATATATACAAAGATAATTTGTAAGTCAGGCGTATGAGCACTGTGACTCCTTATCTTCTGTGTAGACAAAATTAGTCACCTTTCTGTTCACTTATTTTCTACATTATCATTTTTATCAGAGATAAGGTGTAGTGTATCATAGGAATCTATTCATCTCTTTATTGAAGTATTCTGCCTCACACACATTAATAAGAGCAGATACTGTATAAGGTTATATGCCTATTCTTGTATGAAAAAAAAAAAAGACTTCAAGATACAATTGTGCTATTATTATTATATTGATAATAGAAATCACTGATAGTGGAGCCAGTACTTAGTACCTGAACCTGAAATCTTTGGGAAAGGGACTGAACTAGGCTCTGTGACTAACTTTAAAGACTTTTTGCCTGGATAAGACTGGCAGAGATTGCTGAGGATTTTGCAGGGGACAGGGAATTTGTATTTCTCTGGGAATTAAGGTGGTTCTGAGGAGTTATTCCAGGAAATGATCTTCACAGATAATTTCATCTAACAAGTTCCTTTCCAGTAAGAGCAGCCTAGTGCATTGACAACACTCTCAGTGATCTGTTTCTGGGCTGCACTCAAGTTTTTAACACTTCTGCATTTTTTGCACTGGGGAATTTGCATTTGCTGCAGAGTGTCAAGGAACTGTGCGTGGGAGGGGAAGGCAGCAGACAGAAACGTAGACAGCAAAGTGAGTACAAGCCAGGTATTTCTGCTTGCTTGGAACAAGCTGATCTGAGCTTCAGCATCAAAAGTAAAGGCATAGGTCTGAAATCCTTTAGGGTATTACATACCAACCTAGCCTTTACTGCTCATACTCTTCATTGACACGTCAATACAATAAAATCTTACAGGTATTTGGCACAAGATCTAAGTTAATAAACAGCATTACTACCAGACCTGAAGCGACATTTCAGTTTCCAGTGTCTAATAAAAATTAATTGAGAGATGAATATTATCACAATCAAACTTCTTATCTTTAATTTTTATTACTTTGTACTGTGAATTATTTAGAGGGGAGGCATAATGGGGTTTTTTTCCCTTCTCTGACAGTGAGCTATCCAAAGAATAGTTTGAGTCAAACACTGACCTGAAGAGCGGTGAATATTTTCGTCATGAATAAAGTTTCTAACTTCAACAACAACAAAAAAAATGGTCATTAAAATTAAATGACACACGCTTATCTTTTTGGTTGGTGTCTTTCAAAAATAAAAATTATATAACTTACTAAAATGAGGAATAAAAGCCCAGTTTTCATGCAGGCACATACATACTGTGGAGCATATTTCCATTATCAGAAAAAAAAAATGGACTAGGCTGCTTTTGTCCATCCATCAGGATGTGCAGTGGCTACAGACTGAGATCAGTTTAAGAATCAGGTCACAGTTCTGTTCCATTTGTGTTCTTTAGCCTGTATTCTCCACCAGGAGTAGTTACATGGTTTCTATCACATAATCTGTAATTCGGAAAAGATTCTCCCAAGAATCCCCTGCGATTTGACTCCAAACCACATGCCAGTCCAAATACCCAACAAATGCCACCCTTCATCCTTGAAAATATCACTCCATGTACTAAAAGTCCATATGAACATTCTCAGAGCTACAGAAACAAGGCATTATGCTGCAAATATTGCAGTTTGCATGCCTCCACACTTCCTTGTAAACACTTCTGCCCAAACTAAACCTCTGTTCAGCTGTTATTTTAAAACAATCATTCATCTCTCTGGATTCTCCCTCTCATATTCATCCAGAGCAACTCCTAGTGCTGTTTTTGCCATGGTGAATAACTAGGTCATTAGGTGGTCATAGTTCACCAAGCAGTGTCAGTAATTCAGAAAAGGCTGAGCAGCTCTGACTATACAGATTCAGGTTACAGCTCAGCTTTGATCCACTTGGCCACCTGTCCAATACTCTGCACAACACTGTCCACACATCTAAACATCTCAATATTTGAAATGTCTGTAGAGCATGAACACAAACGTTCTGGTCCATCTTCTGCTGCAGCTCCACAGCAGCAATGCTAAGTCTTGCAACAACTTGACCTCTCGCTGGAATCTCTCCACACATCAGATCATTTGCAGGTAGCGATGTTCTCATGTCCTGAAAGTGTCAAAACTTGCAGCAATGAGAGCAAGCTAATGCATTCAACATATAACAGACTGGCTGAACAATTGTGGTTAAATAGTAGCCCTAGCTCATGATTCTGTATGGTTGAGGAAGATCTGGCCGCTCTTACTGGATGTATGCTTTCATCCAAATGAGGCCCCTTTTCAGATTTCATCTGTTTTTGAATTCCTCAAGTGCAAAGACACTGTTTCTTGTGTAAACATCCATTAATTCTAATGCATGCCTGGGCTTGTCCCCAGCTCCCTGAATCACTAGCTCGGAAAGCATGAAGAAAACATGACAAATGCCGCTTTAAATAGAACCATCTCTATCCCCATAACTACATGCCACAGGAAGAGAGGGATCTCTAAGTGTAATCTAGACCGATCTCCAGGCTGAGACAAGTTCAGGCATACCTCAAGGCCATGCCTGACTGTTTATGCCTGGGGATCCAGAGATTTGTTGACAAACAGCTAATCTTATGCATGTCTCTCGGCTGCATCTTTGTTAATTAATTTAATGTGTCCTATGATTTGTGGTTTTTAGTACTTTTTAGTACTGCCCTGTAGGATTGTCCCTAATTGATAATGCACCTCCTTTGTAAGGTCAGATAAAGCCTAATCAAAGCCAAACAGTCATTTTCTCATGTGTTGCAGTGGGATGTTTTTGACAGTAGAAGCCAGAAGGACATTTCCCTCTGACTCACATTTGGCTTGTTGCCTCACCTTGCTTCTGCACCTTGTAGCCGTCTCATTTTTTCCCTTACTTTGCATTTCCCTCTATGGAGTTCAGCTAATTCAATTAACTCATTTCTGCTTGCTTCTCGGCCATTCAAGGTCATTTGAAATGCTGATCCCTTGTTCTACTCTGTTAGGAACCCCTCACACATTTATGCTGCGTGCATACGTTATAAATACTTGCTCTGTTCCACCAGTTAAGTCTGTATTGAAAGGGCTGAATAATACTGGCTCAAGACATGTCCTTGCAGATGCTTATTACACACTATCTGCTTAACAGAAAATCAGAAATAACTACTGTGTGGGTGCAGGTTTGCAGGAAATTTTGCATTTATGGCTTTTGACATAGTATCATCAAAATGGTATTTTCCATTTTTCTTGGAAACAGTAGGGAGATAGCATTAAAAAAAAGTCCTAAAGGCAAAATATGTTACTACCATTGTTTCCTTCTATCCATCACAATATTTATTCACTATGGAAGAAAATAATATTTGGACTAGCTTTGGCAAAATCTGCTTTGACAGTCTGTTCTGTCTGCTTCTCATTATTTTATTATTTACTATTATTTTATTAATAATGTTTCTCATTATTTTACTTCTTACTTCTTTGTGTATATAAGAGAGTGTTTCTCTCTTTCTGGGGCCTTAAACTTAAGCTTGACTGATTCAAAATTCTCCAGAATACCCCATATAAAGTATCTATTTAGTCCAGTGAATTCTTTCTGGCTAAACTTACTAGTGATTTGCAATACCAGAGACGTTAGTGTTGTAATTTATATTTCATCAGTAAAGTCTATTAAAAACAGTCTCATGTATATGCTGGTCTGATGTTTCAAACAGATACACTTTTAACGACACAGGAGAAAATGAGGGTTTTTTACACCGATGCTTATAACTGCTTGCATACCAACACTGCTCAAATCCATACTCTATCTATAGGGTTCTCTGAAGCCCTCTAGCTACAGAAGACAAACTTGCCCAGAGATACAAAATATTCTTTTACTTTCCTGGTCATCCTTTTTCCTCGAATAATTTTACTAAAATTGCAAATATACTCCAACGTAGCTAGCTTCCGCAGTTCAATTCCCCATATGCGGTTTGTTTTATTTTAGCATGATTTATTCAAAGCCTGTGAAAACTGTTAAAGAAAACCTTACATACACCTGACCATCATGAGAACTACAATCAGGCCTCCCGAAATACCCTAGCACTTAACTTTACCCATTCTCTCCCTCTGCCCTCAGGAAGAATTCTGCAGAAGTAGATATCTTGAAGAAATTTTATAACAATACTTAGATTATGGAGAATCTTATGTAAAAAATATCCTTCAGATTACTTTTTCCTTTTGTATTTAGCTCACTCAGAGCAAACCTTTTCAGGAGGATTGTACTGTACATCCAAATGCATCGTTTGTCCAGAGGTCCTTCGTCCCCATCAGCGTTAAATCTGCCACCTACATTATCAGACATATCTGATGTATCTGATATATCAGGTATAGTCTCCATAACATCATAAGTTGAAGAGAGCTCAACTTCCTGAATACTTTGTGATAAAGAAATGTGGCATGTTTGCTTTCTCTTTGTGCTACCTATGCTCCAGGATGATAAACCAAGCAAGCATTTCCCTTTCCTTTTTCCTGTCAGAATCTGCGTCCTTCAGTGAACTACATATGAAGTGCAATATGAAGTGGAATATGAATATGAAGAGGAATATGAAGTGGAATGCAAATTTCAAATCAAGGAACTTTCCCCACAGTGTTTATATAGATAGAAACAACATTGTGATTCTTGGATTTTTCCTGATATATATTTTTTTCTCATACGATAGTTCATCTGAAAGAATTAGAAATGAGGAGGAAGGCTGGAATGTCATTCATAAAGAAGTGAATCCATGTTATTTATATGCATGAAGTACTAAGAACCTCATGAGGCAAGAGAAAAAGTAAAAATCATTAAAAACCACATATAAAACTGTGAGCTCATATTTACAGTAACAGGAAGGGTTGTGTTTTCTTTGAAAAAATACTTTGAAAGTATGGGCACAAACTTCATGTAAAAATATAGGGAGCTATAAAACAGCAGAGACTGGGGAAACTGGTGAAGGGGATACAAGAATACAAGACTATAATATTATATTAGAGGATATAGCAATATAATAACAATATAATAACATAATAATGGGAAAGGTAAAGTGACCAAGTGCATGCTAACAAGGCAAAGGTGAGTGAAGGCTACAAAAGGAAATGTGGCTGGGTCAAATAGTGGTTTTGGTGAAGAAGACTGGGATAATAGCCATAAGGATTAGAAGAAAATCAAAGGAAGATACACGCAAGCTGATGAGGCGTGGGAGGACTATATCCTCATCTTGTAATGTTAGGATAGGCAAATGAAGTCTTCCACAAGCAGCCAAGCGGGAGCTATGTGCATTTAGTGTGTGCACTGATGTCTGAACTGTTTCAGAGAAAGACAAAACCAAGGATAATACCCAAAGAGAAGCTAAAAATCAGAACAAAAAAACAAAGGAATACCTCTGTAATGTTAATCACATAAGTGGTTTGGCTAAAATATACCTGCTTTTTCTTAACAATCAAACCGGTGTCATTATAAAATGTAGACCATTGTAAAATAGAATTAACTAGTGCTGTAAAGCGTCCTTAATGACCTGGCCCAAGAAGAGGTTAGCTTGAAAATGTAAACTTTCAATCACCAAATCAATCTGCCTGGATACAGAGAATTAGCTATGTGCCCCTCATGATTATTCTACTCTGGCAAAGGCTCTTCAGTAAAACAAGCCTAAATGAACAGGACAAGAAGATTAATTACAACATATGACTTCCAGACACATTATTATTTAATCTTTGCACTTTTCAGTTGGCTTTCATTATCAGTCAACAAAAATTTCTTCATCATCATCTGTTTGCTATTTACAAATCTAACTCAGTTATCATCGCAGAATCCAGAAATCCAGGTCTCCCTGCACTCCTTCCTTGTCTGCCAACAGTCCCTATGGCGCATAGCAAAAGAAAAGGAAGGCTTTAGCCGGTGACGGACGCAGTTGTAGCACCTTTGGCTTCCACGCACAGCTGAAGGCCCCACGTTGTCCTGGCCGAGTCCTGCCCCACAACATCATCGCGCACGGCGGCCGTGCTTATACCGCCTTCAGCATAATGCTCATGGCTCCGGCAGCTTTAGAATCACAGTGGAAGGAAGAATTTGTATCCCCAGGAAAACTCCTGAGAACAAGTCAGCAATGTAACATTTCAAAACAAATTCACTATTTATCCTAAGAAATAAATGTTGTCTCTGTGCCTAGAATGGATTCAGCTTTCTCTGTTGAGACTTCAAGACATAATAGTGCATTCTTTATTGCTTCAGACAGCAGAAAAGAATAATAAAGCAGTCATGAGCCTTCCTTTGCCCTACCCTCTTTGTATGAAAACCTTTAAAAATGTTTCTTTGATGTAATTTCAGCGCCTGTGATGAGAGCCCCTGTTGCACAGAGTAGGAAAAGCGGCAGAGCACAAGCAGGAAGCACAGGGCAATGGACTTGATCAAAATAGGTGACGTTCCTTGAGGCAGTCGCTCCGCACACTTCTTGGTTTGTGTACCATAGTCAAACACTAAAGTTCACGAGTGCAGGACCAGGCAATGTAGATCTACAAGGCTAATTTCATCCCTAATCTGTTAGCCCGAATGCAGTCCATATGTTTCTATTCTGGCTTTTCTAACGAGCTTACCCTATAAGGAACAAACCATGTTGTTTTCAACGTAGCAAATTTTTGTCTTTAATCAGAGAAGGTAGTTATTACAGTGGTCTGATTCAGCAGCATGATTTTTGCTACTATTTTACTGTGAAGAGGAAAGTGTTCTGAAGCACACAGGATTTCCTTCAGTGACTTCATATAATGCGATCAGCACAATTTCTAATTACCCATATAAAGCAAGAAAGAGATAAATTACTATTCATATTCTGGAAAATATTATTATAACTAATTACTCACACCAGCAACTTAAAATCAATGGAAAGTAAACCAAAGTAGTAGCTTAAGTGTGTCAAAATAGTTCTTTCATACAGACTAGCACAGGGGCAAAAAAAAGGGAATTTAGCCTTCCTTACACTTATGTCGCTGGTAACCTTTTCAGGAAATGCTCAGTGTTCAACTCCTACTGGTTTCAATAGATATTCAGCACTTCAAAGGATGTAGTTAATATGTCCAAATACTAAAAATGGAAGTGCTTACAAAAGAAGCTATATTGACAAAACACTGTTTCAAGAGATCCAAAGAGAAAAGCATTAGAGAGGAATTTGGGAAGCACTAAAGGACATTTCTCCCTGAGTTTTACCACCTCTACCATATCACCAAGAAGCCCAGGGAGCATTTTGAACTCAATGTCGGCAGATTTCTGTGCTGAAAATCTGTTAGAATACGTGTCAGTATGCAATTACCGAAAGCTTTTTTACACTATCCTGTTCTTGAATGCACTGAAAGCTCTGGGCATCATTTTGAAATGCAGTAAATAAAATATGCAATTTTTACATAATATGCTTGCAAAATACGCAAGCAACATTCCAAAAAGTCCAACCTGGGGAGCAAAGAGTGAGCAAAAATGATGATCCACAAAGTTGTGTGAAACTAAAACGGGGAGAAAAAAAGAGGCCTGACTAATGGCGTTAGGCAAGGGTAATGCAAAAAGGGAGTTTTGTGAGCTCGCTGTTGACAAGTCTGTCAGGAGGAGATGGAGCTGAATAGGTCAAGTACAGGTCAGCAGCAGTTCAGCTTGCTCCGCTTTTAAGTTTTATAGAAGGCACCCTTCATTTGTCAGAAAGTCAATGGGACAAAAATACCCCGTGTAAGTAAAGCAGGGTCAGTCACAGTCTTTCTCCAGTACACAGATAATCTCATATATTAAGAATAAAATAGAAAGTATATGATTGTGAAAAAATACGGTGCAATTAAAACATAGAGGACACTGAATGCAAACTTTCCACTTAGTGATGTGTGCAATAAGTCATTTTTATCTTGTATGAACACCAGTACCAGTCCCAAGTTTTCTGCATTAAAAACCTTGTGAACTAGAAAGATAATTTCTCCAGGGCAGCTCAGCCAAAATGTACCAAGAAAGGTGGCACTCGCCTCACTTCCCTTCTGTATTGCATCAAGCAACTCCATCTTGCCTTTGAGCTTGTAGAGCAAACGAGGGAAATTACCTAATGCTTAATTATCACTACACTTGAAAAAATGTCAAAGAGGGTAGGTCTTGGAATTGTTTTCTTGCAGCTCAGCTCAGCTTTGTGAAAAAAAAACACTTCTGAAAATCTCTTTGAGGGAGGCCTTCAGATGGGAGCTGATGAAGAAGGAAAATCCCAAAGAAGCAAAGAAGAAGGAGCAAAGGAAGAAAAACAGCAACACATAAAACTTCAGGCGAAACAGATTCAGTGATTTTGTATAAGCACCATACAGAGCTAGCATCATTTAATGATTCAGAGGATTCGGGATGTTTTTATGTCACTGGCATGCACAAACACAGAGGTGAATATTTTTCAAAATTGATACGCTCCTCCAGTCCAGATTAACTTAGATGTAAAGGAAAGGCTTCTGCAGGTGATTCCTGAGGGCTCTCGGCAGCTCCGGAGGGACCAGCCAGAGGATCTGGAGGTTGTGAACGGGATGGCTACAACAGGCGGCAGCTGTGAGCTTGGGGACTGCGGTGGAAATCTTTCAGCTTTGGAAAATAGGGAGGAGTCTGTTTTGCTGAGCTGCTTTTCTACAGCACGGACCTTCTACTTGGATGGTTTTAGGCTTTTAACGCCTTCCTTTGGGTGCTGTTGCCCTTTCTCTCTAAACATATTCTTCCTGCCCCCCTCCATTCAGGACATATGAAATGTGTAGATGTGCCTGCAAAGGGACAGTCCAGATTTCTATGTATCCACACATGGGAAATATGAGAATTTGCTCTGCTTTCTACAGCACAGGTAGAAGAAATAAATAGTCCTCTAAAAGGGCAAAACATTATAGCAGTAAGAACTATATTAGTATGAGCTATGGAATTGACACACTGAGGAACATTTTGCATAAAAGGTGTGTCATGCCAGAACAGAATTGCAAAATTTCTGGTTTATTCGTTAGTAATAAAGCTCTGTCAGAACCAGGGGGATCCCCTTGACAAAGACCCAGCTTTTACCCCTGTCATTCTCCCTCTCGCAGTCTGTCTCAAGCAGTTCGCCAGCCTCCTTGCCGTCACTGTCAGACCCGCCAGCTGAAGGACCCATCTGGAACCTGTTATTCATTCTGGATTCTTTTTAAAATAGTCTTTAAATTATATTTGCAAAGTGCTCACTGTTATAGGGCTCTGATCCTGTGTGGGAGCTGCGGCATTAGTATAATAAAAGTTACGGACATCTGTCTCGTTTACAACTGAAGTTTTGCAATACTTCTTATTGGGATATGTAAAATCTCACTCACGCAAGCCCCAGTTCAACTAAACATTTAGGCAAATGCTTAAGATCTAAGCACATGAGCCATCCTGTTAATTTTAATGAGATTACTCTCAGAATGAAAGTTAAGCTTTAAGGGTTTTCGTGGCTCTTAAACAGTCATTATTTGAGAGTGCTACATATGTCAGTAGGCCTACCTCAGGCAAACAAAATTCAAACATGGGTGCTGCAGTTAGACACCCATAAACTGGCCATAAAGTCCTTTGAGTATTTACAGAGCACTTACTTTACAAACACCATGTTCTTATGGGCACTTGAGGTTGTGACGTGTCAACAAATACAGGTATTGCTGTGGAAAGAGCTCCTTCACACGAGTGTGTGTGGGAAAGCTCTGGAGCACAAAGTAAATTAAAAACCCACTTTGTGTTTGGTGTTGCTTCTGTGCTCTGCGCTGTCTTTCCTTTGGCTGAAATCCAGACTGAAATCCCAGCATTCTCCATTAAGGTAGGAAAAAACTGTCTATGAAATTTGGCCTTTTATCTCCTAGAATAAAGCTGACTGGAAATCAGGAATGGTTTTTCTTTTTTCTTTTGTCTTTATTTTTTTTTTAATCAAAATATTTTCAAAACAAAATCATACAAATCATATCGAATCATATACGAAACAAATCATACGAGCTTTCTTTGCTGTCTGGAGAAATGAAGACGTAAAAGGAATGAATCCTTGTACCTCAGGTGGAAACGCTGTTAGCTGTCACAATTCAACAGTGAAAACGGCATCTTCACACACAGCTTGTTATTAATCCATAATTATCCATTAAGGTATAGGACAAAAGAGAGTTGTAGTGAATATGTGAAATACAATGAACGCAACCCAGAAGTTCAGAGGAAAGAGTTTGGCGGATTCGGAAACCCCATTCCATAGAGTGGCCGGCAGGTGCAGAGCATGAACACAACGTGCTGCCTGGCCAGACTCCCCGAGTCTGCGCCGTGACCTCCCTGGGACAGGAACGAGGGCCACGTCTTATCATGACTCCCTGCAGAGTTGCATTTTTCCCTATAAAATACAGCCCATGGAGAGACAAATGAAGCATGGAAATATAATCCCCAAGAGTCTCGGAGGCAACAGTGGCAAGTAAATAAGTTTTGGTTTTCAAAAATTCCATTTGCCAACTCCCAGAAACAAAATTTTCACAGAAGGCAGACGCTTTTTTTAATGAAAAAGCACATTTCATCCATAATCCAACTTTTAATTAAAGCAGTTTATATGAAAAATCTGAGTGACCAATGGATTTCTGGCTCATTTTCTCATGAGGGCAGATCTACACATGGCATAAATCATCACGGCTCTATGGCGGTCACCACTGAGATTACACCAGCCCTACCCCCAATTATAACTGACTACATACAAACATTGGTTTTAATTATCTGTGGCAGGACAGAGATCCCTGCTGCTGAAATGTAGCTACTCAGCAATAGTCCACTTTACATCAGTATAAAAGATGCAGCCTTGGCTTTCCTCTATGCCCACGGAAACAAAGTAACTCTCTTCCTTACAGGAGCTAACAAAAGGACAAAAGAATAAAAAAAAAAAAAATACAAGCGCAAGTGGAGTGTTTCTTAATTTTAACAAAAAACTTCTAAAATCACAAAGTGTTTCTTCTTCAGGTGCTTTCAACAAAGAAAAAGAAAGGACAAATGAAAGGGAAAGAATAAAACAACCTCAGAGTGCAGCCTCAGGCTGTAATCCACTTTCAAGAGCAGACATTAAAAGGAAACCTCAGAAAACCCCTCAAATATCAGGTGAGAGCATAAAAGTCATCTGTGCTGTTTTTGATGTGCTGCCCTGACATGGATCTTGGAATCAGTTTTATCGGGGTTGTTTGATTTGGGATGAAGGAGACGATTCCCACACCCTGCTCGTTTTGGGGCTGACAGCGGCCACACAAGGTAGAGCGTGGTCCATAGTCCATTCCAATCCACTGCTCACAGAGGAGAGGCCTCGTTAAGAGCCCCTGGCCTGGGCAGTTTTGCCGCTCTCGTGGAGTGCCCATAAACACGTGTATCCTTGGAAAACTATCATGTGTTTTCAACTTCCTGAAGAATTCTTGTAAAATATCCCTGAACCACATTACCCTTTGTCCTGTGCTTTTATTCCACTAATGGACAAATTGGGAGGAGGCTGAGAACAAATGTGCTATTAATTACCCAGATGGCTTTTTAATAGAACCTTGGATTATAGTGCAGCCACTAAACATTGTCCAGAAATTTCTTAATAACGCCGGTGAAGGAAGCATTCCTTCGGAGAGAATAAAGATACCATTGACCAGGAGGCTAAGTTATGTCAGGTTAGTTTAGGAGATAGCAGACAAAGGGTGTGTATTGTATGGAAGGAATGACAGGCCATATCCTCGCCGTCCAGCTCCTCCAGCAATGACAGATTTTCTAATTCACTGCAGATTCTCATAAAAGTGGGTGGTCAGTTCTAGGGAAGCAAACAGTGCACCTATTGATACTGGGTGGGAGACCAGTAATTCTGAATTAACCTAGGTTGATTTAATACAGCAGGGAGTCTTAGTATCAGCATAAAATTGGGATTAATACATTAAATGTTAGGTCAGAATGTTAAATCCCATTGCTGAAAGACCTACATGCAGTAAGTCAAAGCTTAATAAGAGTATTTGAGTCAATGAAGGCTACCGATTGGAGTGTGTCACACTTCCATTGCAGAAATGACACATGCAGAAACAAAAACAAGGACACTGAGTGTTTCTCTGCAAATAGTGATTTTAAACATTTCCACTTTTTGGTGTATTTATGATCACACTAATCTTCAGGTTAGCTGACATCAAAATCTACAGGACAATAGGCTCAGGTTTGTCTCAGCTTTCCTGGAATCATCTCATATCACAAATCATCTCATATCTCATATTCCTTGTGTTTTCTGTGTATATTTCTGTGTATATTCCTGTTCACTTTTGCCATTCTTTTTCACAGATGATTTTTGATACTCCAAAAGCTATATGGAAAATTATTGTATCTTCATGCAACAACATTCAAACTCAGGAGGAAGAGAACTGACTTAGTTTAGTGTTTTTTCCTGGCATTAATAGAATAAATAACAAGAATTCAACAGTTGTGAATATTACCATGCTTGCTGTAAGGAACAGGTGAGAGCCAACCAGATACCATTGAACGAAATATACTAAACAAATTATCTAAAATTGAAAATAAAAGAGAAAACTGTATGAGAACATAAGAAGAAAAGCACCAAGTAAAATTAGACTGAGATGCGTGTATTTCTCAAAGACATGGAAATTGTTATCTTCACCTACCTTATCATTTAGGGATTGTGTTTTGTATATCCATGATATAATCTAGTGATTTAGAAACGTAGGGATTTCTTAAAACACACTCCCATTCCCTTTTGGCTGCTAACACTCCTTCAGCCATGCAAACACACTCCACAGTGAACTCCACATATTTAACAGACCACCAAGGTAACATCAGAAGCCCAACAGTTACACACTCAGCATCCTGCAATCAATAGACCATTACATAATGCGAATAGGCAAGGTCTCAAATACTGAAATCATCTCTTACCTGAATGTATGCATTGCCTATGCCCTTCCTTCTCCCTTCACTACTCTCATTTCTGTAGTCTCCTACACATCTACCTGACACACTGACCCTTGTAGCTGATGACTATATGATCTCCTCAAGAAAGATGAGGATTATTCACAAAATTTCATGGTCATTTAATGCCTTTTTCATTCTTTTTAACATAGAGTGAGCCCATCCAATGTTGAATTCACAGGTCAGGAGAAAATCCCTAGTTCAGGTGCAGTATGGCTAATTCCAATCCAATCCCATGCTTACAGGCCAGTGTTGGAGCTGCCCGCTAAACTCTGGATGTAGGTTAATCACAGTGGAAGCTGACCCTACAGTGGGAGCTTTACCAGCATCCTTGCACCATCCCACTTCCACCAAAGGGAGAGCCCAAACGCT
The DNA here is from genome assembly GCA_003342815.1 of Eudromia elegans. Lineage (NCBI taxonomy): Eukaryota > Metazoa > Chordata > Aves > Tinamiformes > Tinamidae > Eudromia > Eudromia elegans. The sequence goes on along the minus strand of PTEX01000015.1, from coordinate 1,730,483 downwards.
GGGCTTGCTAAATGCTTCAGTGGCAGCCACAGGTGTGATCCCATGTGTACCAGTGCTGCCCTTCTGGGGCGCTGGACGAGGCAAGAACGGGGTGCAGAGCCTCCACTCCATTGAGTTTGCAGATTCCACTCTCCCTGCACAATACAGTGTCATCAACATCTCTGTTTCCCTGAAAAACACCACTGCAATAAATTACAAATAATTCATGCTGCACCGTTGGTTCTCTTTTTACAAGAATGGGAGGCTCTCTGTGGTTTCCAGGATCTTCGAAAGACTGTGACAAAAACTTCATTAGATGATGAATGTTCTCTTTTAAGTAAGCAATCTAGAGAGTTTCTGAAAAATTCTTGCCTTAACACTCTCTTCGAAAGGCCCAAGCAAACTTTATGAGAAAAATACTGCTCACAGGGAAAACAAACGAACAAAAAAGAATTGCTAAGCATAAAATAGTTACTGAAAACGTATATTTTGCACTCAGTCCGTAAGTGTTAGTTTTGAACAGACAGACACCTTTCCAAAACCAGTATGAGCACATAACTGTGAAGGTAAGCACAAAGAAGCGTCAAGGAAAACACCTGAAAAATGCCAGTTTTTCTTACAAGGACAACATTGCTACTAATGTACAAAACAAAATATGATACACGAGGTCAAGACAGAAGTTGCCTTAGCTCTAGGTAAGCTGGCAGTGTAACAAGCAAAGCTTGCTTTCTGCCAGGAAATACCTGGCCAATACACGCTAATATCCTTTCCTGGTTTTTTTTTGGACATAGTTTTGTAATTGCTTGTCCTCAGGTACAAAGATGCTTACGGGAAGTCATTAATCTTTCACGAGACTATTCTACCACTTCTTAATTCGGAACAATAAAAGCTTGGAAAGGCACGCATTCTCATGTCACTCCCTACTTCAAGGGAAAGGAAGTTTTAATGGAAGATAAATCTGATCAAATGATAGCAAGAGATAATGAAATAACTGTGTTAAAGAGAGACATGTAACAGAGGAAAAGAAGGGGAAAAAAAGCCCTTGAACTTCTTTCTTTTTTTTTTCCTCTGGTAGAAGAGCAGATGGGATCTTACAAACATCATGATATATTACAGCTGAAAGAGGTGTGATTGGTCCAAGATTTTTCATCTTCCTCTCCTCCCTCTTACCCCATTACATGCAGCCCCCCCTTTTCCTCCAGATATAGAATATAAAAACACTTCTTGTTTGCTATATGGAGCAGGTGTGGCTGAACTAAACGTAGAGAAGATGTCCAGCTGGAGGGACCCATCAGCCAGCTGCCCAGTACAGGCTGCTTAGATAAATACCACCTGTTTCTAAAGAGCAGGGGGTGGAGGGGAAAAGAGAAGAGGAAGAAAAACAAAACAAGCCTAATGGTTACATTGCTGAGGCCCCGTGATCCTCTGGCTATTGTGTGGATGATGCTTTTGTAGCTGGTTTGTCCCCAAACTCAACACGAATTCCAAAAAAAATGAGCACATCCAGCATGTTTAATTTGATTCTGGACAGTGATGAGAGGCTTTTAAAGAATCAGGGGAAATAATTCAACCTTGCTCATAGCACACATGTGCAGAATGATAAACATCACAGAGGAGGAAGGAGGGGGAAAGTCACAAAAGGCACAAACAGCTTTACAGGTGCTTTCTAAATCAAAGATTATGCTGAAGGAAGGCTTAGCTAAAGAAGATTATAACCATGAGAGCTTAGAGATGATTTATTCTCCTCTTGTGTTTGAATGAAGTAGACTGTGCCTCACTGTGCATCAGCAACATAACACAAAGTTGTTGTTCCTATAAATAACAGCTTGGTTTTTTCTATCAGTCTGTACAAAATGTCCTGTACTTTTATTTAGAGCATCTTACAAATGCTGTAATCTCTCCAACATTATTTGATCTGAAAGCAATTATTAAGCAGTGATTACAACACATTTGTACTGCTTATGGCCGTATATGAGGGATTCATTTGACTACGATAGACTTTTTCCTAACACTGTGATGCTTTTCTCTTTCTGCTCAAATAGCCCCCAGGCAAGCAGCATTTTTTTTTCCCTTAGAAGCACTGAAGCACTGTGAACCTTCACAATCAGGAGACTGTGCTCCCCGAGCTAGTTTCAATAGCACTAGAGAGAAATAGCCACCCTTTTGTAACGTCTTTGTTCCCTTTGTTACTGATATTGTAGATGAAATTAGCCCTAACCTAAGGAGGCGGCATGGTCCCATGCTTAGCATGAACCTGAGGCCGAAGATGTGAACTCTCCTCGTGCCTCCTGCTGTGCTCAGCCCCTTTGCCCTCTGCAGCTCATTTGCTCTTTTTCTGCCTCCGTTCCCCACGTGTGAAATAGATGTACAGATACAGCAAGGGAAACTTCATTCCTACGTTGTGGCTCCCCTTTGAGAGAATACACACAGAACACACATGCGTAGTGCGTATTATAATCACTACACATCTCAAGTACAGTTTAAATAAACCAAATGCTTTATATAGTAATTTTGACAACTGGAAATGGCGCTTTCTTAAATGAAGTCTTACCTTCTGCGGAGAGCTAAAAATGTCTCTGGCCTTGCCCAATTGAGATGCAGAAATTCGGCCGCTGAGCCGAGCCCTCTCTTTGGGGCACATTCCTGAGAGGCGTCAGCCACCACTCTCTGGGCTCGGTTTGCCCCAGGACACCCTGAGCTGCGAGGCCGAGAGGCGCTGCCGAAGGGTCGGCACAGCGCTCGCAAAGGCAGGCCAGGGCCCTCCAGCCTGTCACTACGCTGACTGAGACCTGGCATTTGCATAAACAAGAAATCCTGCTAATTATTGTTAACAGTGACAGTGAATGACGCGTAATTCTTGAGTGTCAGGGACTAACCAACACCTTATACACTGCTGATACATAAATCTGGAAAACTTCCCACACCCCATTTTAACAAAAATTTCTTCTTTCTCAAATCCACCTTACTCTCTGTCTTTGTCATTTTGGGGAAGGATATTAGTGTTTTTCTCAGATATTCTTCCCAAAAAATGTGTCCTACATAACATTTCCACCTTTCTCCTGTGTTTCTCTGTGAGAAGGGTCACCCATATTCCATTATCCTTTATTTTTTTAATAGTTTTAATGATGAACAACTACTTAGGCTGTCATGCAAGCCTTTACTGACCTCTAACCCTCTTAAACCTGTTTCAAGTCATTGACTTAGCTGGTAATTTTGCCTGTTTAAAACCTACTGGCCCAGATTCTAGACTAAAGCTGAAGAACAAATGGACTTCAACTTGGATAGTGGGTTTTCCTTTCTGTTTTACCTGCGTCACAGTGTATAAAGAGAATTCTTTATACACTAATAGTAGGTTCATCTTTCTAAATTGTAAGAAAAATATTTCCTAGAACTATGGCCCAATAGTCTGGGGCCTTCTTACATGTCACTTTATCTGTGTAATCTGACCACATACTTCAGTTAATGTCTGTCCCATTTCTATGACCCACTTACTTTACTTTATGTTTGTAAAATAATGACTTTAGGTAAGGATCGGCAGCAGTAGCATATAAATGACTTTAAAAAAATAGTAAAGAAAAGAAAAGAAAGAGCCTATAGGATTTTCCTATTGGCCTACTCTTTTCCTAAGGGCCAAAGCAGAGATGTTGTGATATGGTATATGGCAAGGGAGTCAGGATTTGAGAGATCTCTATATGGAATCCTTTACAATGTCCTTTCAGACATGGACTTTTTTTTTTAATAAAGATGAAAATAAATAGATAGGAAAAAAATACACAAACAAAATTACTTGACTTGATGATAAAATGCAGTAAAAAAAAGATGCTATTCTAACTGTTTTCTAAGTACTGCAGTTCTGATGTTTCTACCAAGAGGAGTACTTTTTTCAGAATTTTCCACGTGGCGTTCGTGGTTTCTCTAAGCCATGTGTGCTTGGCACAAACAGCCCCAAACTCTGAGCACATGGCAGCCTTTCTTGAAAACCTCTGCTGCAGCCCAACTGCTGCCGGCCATTCACACAGGCCTGGCTCTTGCCAGCACCTTACGGGGTAAACAGAAATAAAAGCAGTAACAGTATAGTGCGAGCCACTGACGACTGACTGAAAACTGACTGATATGCGAATGACTTAAGTGGAAAGTAATAGAGCTAAGTGGGTCTGTAGCATTATTTTTTATATGTGCCCACAGACTGGTAAGCACCTTGCAAAGTGACCAATGCTTCTATACTTCTGTTTGTTTAAATATTCACTACATGGAACAGAAAAGGTGTCCTGAGTTCACTGACTTGAAAAACATATCAGTAAACTGTAAAACACAAAATGTAGTTGTTACATTAAAACTTTTAATAAATGGTGACAGAAGAAGTTATAGAAATTTTTAAGGTTTTTCACCACTGCTTCTCCTCGTAGGTAACAGACCAATAGCTTTTTCTTCAACTTATGGGTGGCAAAACAGAGCAATAAAATAACAGTGGGGCAGCAGCAAGCCAGGGATAGAGTTCATCTCCTCTGAGTCCCAGGGCACTGTCTCCTCAGCAGTGCAGAGCAGTGTCTGCTAACAGTAATATATATATATGCACACATATATACATATATTCATATATATATATACAGCATACATGAGGGAAAACCCTACAATGTAGCACAAGTTGAAGCTTAGTCTTCAAAGAGCTGATATGTTTTCAAAGCTGAAATTGTGTTCCCTATGTGTTCAAAGGATACCTGTGTTGATCTTTATGCTCTAGAAAGCCACAGGAGCACAATTTAAGAATAGTTTGTTTTTCATTTGGATGTTCTGTCATTTATTCCGGGGGAATCTGCAGACAATTTTCTTTCTAACAGGATCAAGATCTGATTGCAGAAGCTTCCTCAGAAGGAGCTAGAGCAAACCTTAGGTTTTAACTGTGAGCTGTCACAAATATTTGTTTATGGAGTTCTTTCAGCTTCTTTGCAAAATTAACACAATGAAAAAAAGCCCAGAAGGCTGAAATGCGATGCTTGTATGTCTATTCTTCATTACTTGGAAAATTGCTTATATTTTCTTACAAGTTTATGACTTTAGTGTTTAGTGATAGCATGATAATCTTTAATAATGTGTAAAACATGCCCTCATGACCCAGTAAGTACTGACTTTGCTTGGGAAAACTACTTTCAGGAAAACACCTGCGTAGTCTTATCATTTCTTACTGAAAATCTGCATTAATCTACACAGAAAACGATCACAAAATATTGCCAAGTAGGAATGGAATGGAAATTGTCCAATATTGCCAAATGGAATGGAAATATGTGCTAATCAAGATAATCTAAACTGCGCATAGTAATAAAGCAAAACCTACATTTAAAAATTTCCAAAGCTTGGAATCTTATTTCATTCAGGTAAATCACACATTTATTTGTTTTGGTGGTATGCAAGAGCTATATTACAAACGCACGCATCCCAGCTCCTGGGTTCAGTACTCGATATATGCAATAAGCTGGACTGGTTTTGGGGTGGGTTTTTTTTTGGTTTTTTTTTTGAATGTTTGTAATAAATTTAGCCTATTCTCATAAAAAATCACTTCTGAATTGACACTGAATTTCTCTGAAAAATAACTTCATGTCTTCTGAATGAGTCCAACAATAATTTAGAACACCGAACCAAGTCTTCTCACTCATCCTATACTACTATGGTATTTCTAATAAGAACATCTGCACAGATAACACTACAGTTCTTGAAAACACCTATGAACGCCCCCAGCTGCCTGATCCTAGCAGTTCCTCTTCAGTCCAGGATGAAAACACCACCGAAATCACCACGGGAGCCGGACAGCAGCATGGGCAGGTACGCAACCAACAGTTTTGGAGCACCAAGTTTGGGCAACCCTGGAAGCAGAGTCCTTGGCAGCTGTAGTGGGATGCACTGCCCGGGGCTCTGGGTCCCCTTGAGGAGATCTGTATTTACTTCTGTGGGTACCAGTGTGGGTCAGAGCACAAGTGGCAGATCTCGAGCTTCCCCACACGTGATGATAGCGCATTTGGAGCTCACTAAGGTGAGGAGAATAGATAGATTTTAATGCACTGGAGACCAGGACCAGATCAGCCGCTGGATTTCAGAGGTCACACCAGTGTCTGTGTGTGTTACATGGGTGCATGTAATCCAGCCGCTTTCAGTCGGCACCTGAGTTCTGCAGAGGAGAAGCAACGTGCCCCTGTTTCAAGGCATCCCTTTGGCAATGAGACCTTGCACAGAAGAGGACGCAGGCAGCAGACTGTCCCGCTCTCTTCCGCGGTCCTTGTGGTGACGAGAGCGCCTGATCTTTAGCAGGGAAGTTGCTGGAGTCCATCACGGTGCGGAAAGGTGAAATGTGCCTGGCGCGAGCCGCGTAATCCGTTCCAGACCTCGGCGCAACGCAGGGGAAACAGGTGCAAACAATTGCGGCCGCTGTCAGTAAGCCACGGTGATCGCTTTTGATATCTTAATCGTTAGTTGATCCATGTGCAGCATTGGCAACATCACTGTCATAGCCGCCTGCCTCCTGCACATCTGCAAACCTTTTCGGGGGGCTTCTCGATGGGTGCGCAAGTCCACGGAGCCCTGACATCACGAGGAGCTAAATTGGGCATGATTGCTGCCATTTCCGTTTTCCTGCTGCAAAACCCGAGAGCTGACAAATGTCAATAACTGCTAATAGCTCACTACTGTTCGTCACACGCCGCGGAGGGCAGGTATGAAGAGAGCTCGGTGCGCTCCTGCGAGGGCCGCTCAGCAACCCGCGGGTTTGCGAGGCCGCCGTCCGATTGCTCCTGCAGATAAAGAATGGGCAGTTGCCTCACTCCATGGAGCCCCGGGGACAGGCCAGTGTTAAACGTGTTCCTGCTACGCACGCTTAACTCCAAAAGCCCGGGCTGCAGCTTGCCTGGAGGATAACAACAACACTTTGAAAACAGTATATAGTAGTGCTATACATAAGGATGTTAGCAAATATATGCTCTTCTCTCTCTCTCCCTTCCCCACAAAATACATTAACTCAATTATCTACATTTAATTATGACTCCTCCCCCCCATAAAACATGGCACTGAAACCAGTGACACAGCTCACTGCAGCAGATACTTCTATGGGTTACACCAGCTTGAGTGCATAGGATTGCTAAGATGTTCTCCAGCATGTTTGAGTATCACGTTGATTTTCAATTTCAGTTTATTTTTGCAGCAATGAAATGGACTTTTAATACTTGCTTTGCATTCACCATAGGATTTCAGGTGAAAATTGTCTTCTCCGAGGGAAGCTTGCCCATAAAAATATAGCCTTTGCAGTGTAATTAATTTCTTGATGAATTATTTGGTTTGCATCCCTATCTATATTATGTTACAACAGTGAATATTTTTGCGGGCTATTATATCCATTTCAACCACCATTGATTTAAGTAGTCCTTAAACTTACATTGAAGCATTTCTGGAGAACAAAGTAACCATAGGACTGACATGCAAGTGGTTGATCTTTTATTCAATAGTTTTATAAGTATATATCAACAGCATGTTCAGCTGAAATTTCCTCCACTCACTGCATATTTCTTCTAAGTTCCCCAAGAATCCAGACAAGAGAAGGTAATCAAGGCACTGCTTTTCCACCACTCTTCATTCAGCTGTATTTTGGCTCACAGATTTTTCTCAGCTAATCCTAGGGACATCTCATCAGCCTCACAGGGAAGGATTCCAAGAAGATCGTACATTTTCTGACAAGGAATCCTTCCAGAAGATTAGGTTTCAGAGAATACCTATAATATTTCTGTATTCTGGCTGGTAGGAAGCAATGAAACACTCATGTAACAAAATTTATGGGCACTACAGTCTGTAGGTCAGATCAGACTCAAAAGATAAGTGTTCCCTTCCCTAATTACACATTAACTAAAGAAGCAGATGGGGAGGTAAAAGCACAAGCCTCTGCCCTACTTTGCCGTTCTACCTAATCAGAAAACTTGGAGAAGTAGTCCATCCTGATTCCTTATTAAAACTGGTAAAATCAAAAGAGGATTCACTTCAGCCTGCCACAGCTTCACTAACTTGGCTATCTGTTGTGTCCTCTTTTCAAAACTGCCGAAGTTGTTCATCCCATTGACGATTACCTAAATAATGGCTTGTACTTGTTTCGGGATCATTGAGCACTGGTGATAAGAAATCCGTTAGTGCCACCTATTAAAGAAGATTAAAACCTAATTATGGTGAAGCTAGAGAAGATCTGATCTGTGTGGGCGCACCCCTGTCTCGGATGGAGTAACACCACAGCAAAGAAATGCCTACAGACCTACACACTCTGCTGCCTCCTCCGCACCTTTCTACCATTTGGGAGGAGGCGCATCCAGACTTTGTGAAAGGGTACCCAGCACCGCACCGCTGTTCTTCTCACAGAATTAGAAATCAGTGCTGGATAGGACTGCGAGACACTACTTAGTCCACCCCCTTCCTCCCACTCAAAACACAATCATCTGTAACTAAACAAGCTCTGAGATATATTTTCTAGCTTGTCCTAAAGCCTTCCCTTAATGAAGATGTCTCTCATTTCTCTCCCTTTCAGAGTCTGTGTAGAAAGAGATTTACATCGTGTCAGGACTCAAAGACTTAAATAGAGGATTAACCATAAGCTCCTCCATTAGACAGAATTGTTTCCTATCAGATAGGAGGCCTTTGATTTTTAGAACTGGTAACATTTATGATTTAGGGTCTGGAAGCAGATGGCTGCATACGTTTCTATATTTATATATATGCATACACATTTCTGTATTTTTATATATGCATACACACATATAAACACATATTTGATATATTAATTTAGCATTTATTTGCATATAAATATGGTTATTCCTATATTCTATCTTGAGGTAATTGTGAATATGCTTCAATGACACTTTCCCTTATAAATACTTCTAACGGTTAATGCTACTGATTAGTACAACTACCTCTATTTTACCTTAGAAAGATAGGACTGAGGACACGTGTCATGCGTATAACTGCTAAGCAGGACTTTTTCACATGCTTGAAAATAGCAAATTATACTTCTGTGATGGGAAACGATAGGATCTTTTTGCATCCGGACTACACATCAACTAAATTTAAGAGTGCTGTAGGTGAGCACAGCTGCATGGCAGCCACAGCGACCAGAAGAGCCCACTAACAGATGAAATGTTGCCGCTGTCATGCAAAATACCCTTTTCCGTTTCCTTTTTTCTTATTCTCTTTCGGGAAACTTTGAGAGCTCTTCTGTCTCCACGAGGAATCTGCATGGGGACTAGCCTACACTAGAAATGCTCATCTCTTTCTGCCTCATAAATTCTAGTGTTGAAACTCATTTGGTCATGTTCCTTCTCCAGTTCTGGCAAGGTGCATTTCATTCCATTTGGGTAGCTCCACGGTACCAGGAAGTTCTTTAATCATCCACAGTTCAAAGCAAGCACTAACTCCTGGTTTTGTCTGATGTTTTCAAAGCCATTAAGTTTTACCTGCTCTCTCCCTTTCTGCAAGATACATAAGTTTTTACATACTGACTGTTATTTTTCCCTGTTGGAAAAATATAAGTTCTAGCGGTAACCCTTTGGAGCACCTGGTTCAGATTCCATGAAGACGAAAAGAAAGGAAAGCCTGATTTATAGAGAATGCCAGTGACTTTCCTTTGGCTGTGAAACTCAGCTCTGCCCATCTGATGCCTTTTAAAGTGCAACCATGTGTGAAAAATAATGGATCTTTATTCCCTTCCTTGGCTTTTAAAAATAAAAAAGGAAGAGTATTCATTTAGAAAACTCTTTGCTTCTGATAGATTTATATTTGGTTTCAAAATCTAGTGCTTTATTCTATGTGGATTATTTAGGTTATTTGCTAGATGCTAACAAATAATCTGGAATGCTACTAGTGCACTGTTCACGGTCCTTTGCAATATCAAAATTACACATTAAAGCATTAGAAAAACATATCCAAGCAATGCTATTCTCCTTTGAAATAAAAGTTTTGCTAAGTAAGACCGGACAAATCCATGTGATTACGCACCACCTCATGGCCATAGGGCAGGCCAAGGCAGAGGGGTACTGCTCCCTGCCACCCACCTGGTCCTTCACGCAGTGTCCTGCCGTTTGCACCCAACCACATCTGTAGCCTGGGTTCCCCGTGCGCCCCTGCCCACGCCTGCCTGCAGCCCTCTGGCTCTGACCACCGTGGGAACGATCCAGGAGAAGCCACAAGGCAGCACAGCAGAGGCAAACCCAGTTTGCTGCTGAACAGGAGGGTTCGCTGCGAGCAGCAGTTCATAGGTGCGAGCAGAGCCAGCACTCACAGCCAGCCCAGGAGCGCCAGGGCACGTCCTGGGGGGCAAAAATGGTTAGAAAGATTTGTGCTGCAGGAGAGCCGGTGCAGTGCTACATTGGCTCCCATTTTGGCTCAGTGTGTGCAGCAGAAGGAATGCAGAGGTAAAGGAACGAGTAGGAGCGCTGCAGTTCAGCGGGCACAACCCCTGCGGGTGCACGCCGGTCCGTGTGGGGAGCAGCCGGGAAGGCTTCGGGCTTTCGGCTCTGCAGGCAGATCCGGAGATCTCCCAGGTAGGCTTGGGCTTGGCAGCCAGTTTTATCAGATAGTCCCAACAGCTCCTGTCTGGAGAAGCAGCACTGGAGGGGGCATAGGTCAGCAAGCTGTAAAGCCTTCAGTGGTTTGAAGCAGCTGAACGGGGAGCCTATCTCACAGTACACCAGAAGTAGGGGGAATCAACTAAACTCATCTGGAGGCATGTTCAGAAAGAAAAGAAGATGTTTAACCCTATCCCTGGCAGAAGCATAGAACACTATGGGTGCTGCACGTTTACATGGCCCTAAGGAGTGACTGTACAAGGTCACAGAAGAAATCTCCACGGAAGACTGTCAGAAAAACTGATACCATGTTAGCTGAGGAAGCCCCTGAGCTGCAAACACACCCTAGAAGAGTTTATTGGATTTACCATTGTTTGCTCTATTCTTTTACATTTTTGCAAGCATCTGCCACTAAATGCTATTGAGGACAGAGGTTTGGGGTGGATTAACCCTTAATCTGCTGCAGGACAGCTAGCTGGCTCTACATTTGTAGTTACGTGTCAGAGAAACAAGGGGAGCAACCACTGCAGTGGTTAGTTGGTATTTCCAGCTTTCTCCTGGGAGACCTGACATCTACACAGAGCAAAATACACTCTAATTTGATGACATGTGGAAGAAATCACTTCAAATCCAGTCCTCAGGTCATCTCCATAATCACAGGCTCAGTATTTGGCCCTTTATTATTTAGGTGAAGATCCTCCTCTCTGCGTTAGTAGTTTTCTCAAACAGGATGTTATGGCTTTTCAAACACTCCTCTAATACCTCATCATAAAGTGGGCTTCACTGTTGAACTACTAGAAAGAATTAGTTCTCTTGAATTTATCCGTCATACCAGACAACCATAGGGAGCTAGACTTGTGCCAGACATACAAGGAACATGAAATGGTCCAAAAGCTGCAGAAGGGTTGTCCTAGACAGCTATATGCAGGCTTGCCTTGACATCTGTGACTCACATAGAAGAGAGTCTGGAAAGAATGAATTGTTCTGGAGGAAGCTGGATAAATTATGTTTTAAATTATTTTTGTGGGAAGCTAGCCCTTTAGTCTATTAACAAATGGCTTGCAAACTGACCCTGTATTCTATTTATGTATTAGCTGAACAATTTAATACATTTCAGCTTTTTGTGAGTTGTTCCAAAACAGTCTGTCAATGGTTACATGAGTCATAGGTCATTGTTTCTGAGAGCTGGTTGGATGGCTGCAATTTTTAATAAGGAGACAAAATGTGAAAAATAGCACCCAGAGAATAAAACACTTAAGAAGGTCTGTGCCAAAAGATTAATCAATTATGGTGAAATGCTTTAGTTTGGAGAGTTACAGCCTTTTATGTCATTCGAGCACTTACAACACATGGGTGATATGACCTGCAAAGAAGAGTTAGACGGATTCACCACTTTAGCACCACTTTAGACTGTATTTCATACTGTCAAGCCATATTTATTTCATGTGACTTGGGTCAAAACATAAAACTTTTTTTTTTAATATTTAAAGCCTATTTTACATTTACTCTAAGCTGTTAATAGCAGAGAGTAAATATAAGGCTTCGTTTGCCAGTAGATCCGAGCTGATACTCCTTCCTGCCTCCTGCCTGATGCAGGGAGGCCGCGCACGTGTAGTAAATCCAAGGCACAAAAATGACCCACTGAAGACATAGGAGCTTCTCGCTGCTTGGGCACGAGCGTCACCACGGCATCGCTCCCGCCCCGGTCAGCATCTCCTGCCATGCCTCATGTTTCCCTTCTGATGAGCCCCAGAAGTGCCCACACACGACACAGTAGCTGATTCCAAGCAGATATATCCCTCCTAGGTTCTGTTTTATTAAACCAGCTCAAGATAAGCAGTTCCTTTGGGCCCTACCAGCTGCCTAATAGCTCCTCCTTGGGAGCAACAGCTCCTTCACATTATAGTTTCCAATGTAAGGTTGCCTATTCCTTCCCAGTCCTTGCTATCTTTGTTTTCTCCTTCCACAAAGGGAGAAAGAAAGGATATTTCCCACTCAAAGGTTATGACTTTGCAGTATTTTGAGGGCCTATTCCCCAGGTCAGTTTTGCAGGCCAGTGCACCTCCCAGCCTTGTACAAGCTGCCCAGGATGACCAGGGCCATCTCAAACATCCTGCAGCTATGGCTGTTGTGACCTCCCCTCTTTACCCCCAGGATGCCCACGCTAGCCCTGTCCCCTCCTTGGCAGTTTGTGGCCATACTTCCTGAGTAATGACTCTGCTAAGCAGGCGTTATTTCAACTGTGTGTTCTCAGGATGCATCTCTGCAGCTGTACATATAAACCAGGTGTACCCAGGACCATGCTCTGATGCTGGGATCTTCCAGCACAAAACAGCCTATCTGCACTACTCAGATCTCTGCCTTCCCTCATAGCATGACCACATCTAAGACACTCCATTGGAGACGTCTGGAGAATCCCAAGTTCTGCCTGGTGGTTGTTAGTGGAATGCTAGTTAGTTAATGAGTTACTTGTTACAACAGCACCAGTTGTTGGCACAGGCCAAAGTATTCTCCAGCACTGCTGAGTTTACTGGCATGGATGTAGCCTGACAGTCCTAACTAAACATCTCAGATACGTCACTCTATAAATGTCCTTTTCTCTCTGTTGATAATAAAAGGGTCTTGACAATTCGTTTAGATGAGGATGTCTGTGGTTGACATAGACATCTGTCTCATCGAGGAAGCTAGATTAGTTGAAGCCCTTGCACGTCCCTAAACCCTTGAGTAAAACTATGCTGAAAGCCAAAACAAGCGTGGAGGATTTAGACGCTGAGATCTTTGTTCAGTGCCACGAAAGAAATCATACAGAAATCATTACTTTAAAACTCACAGCTGTTTCCTAAACCTCATTCAAGTGCTAAGTGTTCAGTTATTTGGCTTAAGTTTTCATTTCTTTGGCTTCTAAGTCATTAAGTTTCTTTTTAAATGTTTACTTCGCATTTTTGAGGGTCTTGAAATATTTTTTTTTCTAATTTAAAGTAACTAGATTCTTATGAAACTCGCTATGGGATTTTAAGAAAAACACCAAGTATCACAACAGCAATCCATCTTGAGAGCTAGTTACTCTGCCTTTCAGTGGCATTTAATTCTCACATAAATCACAGCATTTGAAGTGATTTTCTGGCTCACTGTTAGAGATTACGGAACAAAGGGGGGAAAAAAACAAAACAAAAACAAAAAGCACAAATTTAGTTGAAATTTAGGCCAGATCCATGACAGACTGAGGGGAATGGTTGTGGGATCGCTTGAACCAGAGAGAGGATCCCTGGTATGAGTGATGGGAGAACGCTTGTAAGTGCAAGGTCAGATATATCGACTGCCATTCCTTCTACTTCATTCTCAACCATGTCTCAGCTAAATGTGCATTTTTAGAAGTGGCTCTGGGTACCTGCGCTGCTGAGAGCTGAGGCTGAACCGCAGGGAAAGAGCACGTGCTGAAGCCAGGCTGTCCTGACCCAAGGGCAGGCAGAAACCTCCTTATTGCCCAGTGGGGTCCCTCATGCCCCACAGGTGCTAGGGGCTTGCCTAACTGTTGTTCATTCAATGTCCTACCTTTTGGACAAACATCCAACTTGGTGGGGTTTTTTCTTTTTTAAGAAGCTGAGAAAGGCTCTCCTACAACCTCTTCCTTTTTCAGTTCACCCTGCAAGACTTCACATTGTTTTACTTAAACTGGGATGTTTGTGCGCACGTAAGAGAAAAACTCTGTGCCAAACTATGAGTATACACAGACACCAGGATTTAAGAGCTGCCCTGTTTATCAGACTGCAGAGACCGCTGCGCAGCTCAGCTTATTGACTCACGTGTGAGTAGGAATACGGAGAGATCTTTTCTGTTCATTGCTCTAGGAACGGTCTGCAGCTCTACGAAACACATAGCACCAAAGTGATTTTAACTTTTAAACAGCCTGATTTTTAGGACCATAAAGTCGCCTGGTGCCTGAATGAAGGACGAGGCCACCCAGTCGCTCAGATGGATGATATCCAATTAGACGGAGGAATTTGTCCATATAAATTGGGCAAGGGGAGAACTTGGATCAGCATTTCCCCTGAAAACATCTGCTAAGTGCAGTTGCTAAGTGCACCTGCAGTGGCAGGCCAGAAAGCCGAGGCGTATTGGGAGGAGTCCGCAGCTCTCCCTGCCAAGCACGTGGCCGGCTGTTCGGCACCGGCAGGGCACGGCGACGCAGGCAGCGAGAGCCCCGCGCCGGGGCCGGCGCCCCGGCCAGGGGAACGCACGGGTGACTCGCGGCAGCCTGCGAATCCCTGCGCGTCTCTGGCCTGGGACTGGGAACTTGGAGGCGATGAGACCGAGAGGAAGTAAGTGAGCCAGCCTCACTTAGCGTATTTGGACAAACACAGTAAATAGCAAATCTGTGCATTACAAAAATTAAGCCATCCATTCAAACCACTTCCTTTTGCGTGGATGGGCACCAATTCCTCTCCCAACCCACCAGTAAATAGACTTATTTAATGGACCATCACATGGACTCTCTTCCTAGGTTGTATTGCCACAGTCGAAATGTTTCTCTGCAAGGCACAGCAGGCATCTTTAATCACACAATTAGGGAACTTATCCTACTTGAGCGCTTCCCAAATCCAATGTACCACATTAAACAGGTGCTCCTTGGGACTGCAGTGGAGGGGACAGATAGAGTTGATGTTCCCCCTGCAAGAGGAGCTCCCCCGAAATCCTCAAAGCTTCTGTTGACCCTTGCTTTGTGCTGCCAGGATAGGGCATCATAGCTTTCCAAGGAGGCAAGGTCTCACTGTATAGTTTTCTTTTTGTTCTTAGTAGGAGAAATGTGTGGTGCATTATTAGCCAAATTAGCTGCTTTTGTAAGAATATCTTCTCATATTATCCATTTTTTTTTCTTCTGTACCTTTTTGTTCTCTTTTGTTAACATCTCCGTTTTATTTTGTTTTCGGAGTGCAGAGATCACATCCCCGGAGGTAGATTGCATAATTGTGAAATCACAGAGAGCAGAGCAACAACCCCGTAAGCGCTCCCCAGAGCATCCCCAACACGGAAACTGAAGAACGGCTCTCCGAGGTGCCTCCCAGCCAGCTCCAGGCCTCAGCCTCATGTCAGCTTCCGTCTTGTACATAAACCACAAGACATATGGCCTCTTTGCATCATTATTTTGAAGCTGCTTTTATTGCTCCATCATTGACACTAGCACCTGAAGCACAGGCTGGAAGTAAAAACACTCACAGTTACTGAAAACGAGGATGCTTGACCTGCCTTTTTCAGGTTCAGATTGGGTTTTTTTTCATTATTCTATGACTGTTCTTGAAGTCCTTCAGAGTTATCAAGAAGAACAATAAAAGTTTATCTGCCATGGGTCAGGAATAGCAAAAAGACGTTAAGCAATGCCACACCAAAGGGGCTGGGAGATCTTTCGTTTGCAGAGAGATTCCATGTTTCCTATAATGTGGCTATAAGCACAATTACTATTAGAGAATAACTGGGCTCTCCACCGCTGCTGGCTCCTGTTCTAGCCCTTGCTGGTCCCTCTGAAGACCTGCGCAGGCATGAGAGGAGGCAGCTCTTTGAAACACAGCGTCTACAGGCCACAGCGATCTGTCTTGTGGAAAGGTAAACACAGGAGGAGGTCAGGATGCCCTGCTTTCCCTGGCCAGCATTATTCACAGGAGATACAGTGTTGTGTTGATTTTCTTTTCTGAGGGAACAAAAAGACTTTAAAGCAAAAGGTAAAGTTCAACTGAAGAGGATTTGATGGTTATTTAGATATACATCAGCTTCAGGTTTTTGATATAGCGCTGTGGTGTCAGCTTGGGTCAAACCCTGAAGATTGACAGTGGATGTTACAGGGATAGTCTGTCGCGGGAATGGGGTTTCCAGAGACCTGCGAGGTTAATCTGAATTACCTCGGAGATTAGCCCGAGACAGGGACTGGTTCCACAAACACCGCGGCGCTGTCCGGAGCAGCGATACGATCCCTGCGCGGAGAAGACACCGTTTTATGGGCGATGCCGTCACCGTCGCTCCCGGTGAGTTACGGGCGGGCGGGCGGGCGGAGGAACGGCAGCGCACGAGGTACAGGTCAAGCTCTTCAAAGACTGTCATCTCCAGCAAATCCACTTGCAGATTTAAAGCTCTTCACCCTCAAGTGTCAAGCAATTTATTTTGTTCTACGAGAGAGATAAGCTGTGACCTTGTTTCTTACATTTCTAGCTACTGTCCGTGACTTATTGCAGTCATCAACCAGCTATTTTGTGCTGTCTATGAAGTATATTTGATCATACAAAAACTACCAGAAAGCTTTTCAGTGCTTACCCTACACATCCAAAGCAACAGTCCCTTAACTGCCTGTCCTTTCATTTCAGAAAGTGCAGTTTGCTCATGGTGGGAATTTGCTACACAGATTTAATTCACACATATTAAACAGATCTCGTGCTTTAAATAATATTTGAAATCATTTTTAGATATTTAAAACTCTCAGAGTTTGTACAGTGGTGCTGAACATGCCTACAGGTCAACTGAACAGTGTACCTGAAAACTGACCGAGCTGCCCACATGTAAGCATTGCTGGGAGCAGACTTGTAATAAACCAGGATAACTCCAAGTACACACAACTGTGAAATGACAGGTACATTTTTCAAACAGTGAATATAGCTAAATGTTAATTTAATATTCAAATAATACCACTGCAGTAGTTACTTTTAGAATTATGCTTTGCTAGGAATGAGCACTATCTATCTCAGATGGAAAATTAGCATGCAGTAAGAATTCATTAAAAAAAAGAAAGTCTGTGGTTATGGAAGGATCCTGAAACCAAGGATTAGTGCAGAGGCTCTGATTATTTTTATTTAACTGCATTTTCAAAGAGGTGGAAGAAGAGTAAATGATGCATTAAAAATTCAGGTAACATCATTATCTATAAAAAGATGAAAAAACCCTCTGAAGTCAGTGGCTTTTTATTTCAGGCACCCAGAAGTATAGAAAATTAGAGGCACATGTAACAAAAGCAGTTTTCTGTTCTGTAGGTCTGGTCAAACCCCCATGTTCAAAAATGGAAATGATTAGTGGATCCCAGAGCGGGAAAGGATGTTTCTTACTGAAGCATCTATGGCGACGTGATGTCTTAGCATTGCCCCAGCTAAAGTAATTTTTCGAGCACATTTCGCTCTGTTGATAACTGTGAGAGTCAGAGGGAGGGACGGAGGGGCATTTTGCACCATGCAGCCCTCGTGCATCTGCTCCTCTTGGTCCTGGCTGCAGCTACTGCTGGTTGTCAGCTGAAGGGCTGATGATGATGATGATGAAACACTCGCATCTCACTTCTAGTTCCTGGTCAGAATTCAAAATATGAAATAGCACAGGAAAAAAAAAAAAAAAAGGGCTCTTTGTCACCTTTCCAGCTCAGTTTTCCAAATTCAAAGCTATGTGGACAGCCTTGGATAAGCTCCAGGTAAACACCCAAACAGTTCAAAGCAGAGACAGGTAAATCCAAAGCAAGAGCTTGGATCTGGGAGCTGCCACATTTCATAGACACTTAGATCCAGATCAAACATCTACCATGGGACTCATGTACAAAAGTGTGAATAAAAAGACCATATCCAAACCACGTTTCTTCTCCTCTTCCTCCTCCTCGAGCTCTGAAGCTCTTTGGACCGAATCCGAGGCTGAACATTGTTTCCCAAGCCCTCCTCCAGTTTGGTGGCTTTTCAAACTGAGCCTGAACACGAATCTTTTGAGGTTTGTCCAGCAAGAACAGAAATTCAGATACCTCTGAGTTGGCGGCTAGCTCACACGAAAGCATCATTGCGTCTACTCTGATATTTCAGGTGCAATATGAGATACTTTATCAGTGAATCCAATGCCAGCAACAGGCTCTGCAGTGCTCTGTTTAAGGCATTTCATGCCTAAATTTCAGAAAATGCAGTATGAGTTCCTAAATATGTGGATCTTGAAAATTCAGGCCCGCTTGGGACACCTTCAGATTGCAGGCGACTTCTTAAGCTTCAGCTCCAATGTATAAACTACTACCAGAAACATGAAAATTTTGCCACAACAGACATTATTTCTCTTAAATATATATATGTGTGTGTGTGTATGTGTGCATATTTTACATATATATATATATATATGTAATTTGCTGCTACTTTTTCACTTGTATGTAGTGGGTGTTTTTACAAGCCACGTGTGTACATACAAAAAAAAATGGTGCAGGGACTTTGTCTGCTTTGGTCTGACACGTAGAGCTGTCCATATATACACATATATATTATATATTATAGTATAGTATAGTATATAGTATAGTATATATTATATACACACACACACACTCGGCACGCGTGCACGCCACTCGGTTCGGTGCGGGGGCAGCGCCACCTGCCGCCCGGCACCGGCGCCGCCAGCGCGGAGCGCCCAGACCCGGCGCCGCTGGGCGCCTCTGCCGCGCTGCAGCGAGCGGAGCGGGGAAGGGAGGGAGCAAGGGAGGGAGAAAGGAGAAAGAAGGAGGAGGAGGAGGAGAAGGAGAAAGGAGAAAGAGAAAAAAGGGGAATGGAAATGGGGAAAAAAGGAAAAAGGAAAAAAGAAAAAAAGGAAAAAGAAAAAGAAGGAAAAGGGAAAAGGAAAGGGAGGGGAAGGGGAAGGGGAAGAGGACGGGGAAGGGGAAGGCAAATTGTCCAGCCCAAATGGATGGAGGGGTCTATGTTCTGCAGGAGGGACTGGGAGCACAAATAATGCTGTGAACGGGGTAAACTGAGGGCCCTCCCACACCAAAATGTTACCCATGGTCAAATCCGTTGCATCCGCAGAGGATATTGCTGGTTTATGAACGGACTCGACTAAGCAGCAGGACCCGAGTTTGCAGAAGGGCATAAGAGAATAAGGAAAATACCTGAGTTTTTGCTTTTGTCATTCATAGTCCTTGTATAAAGTGCTGAGGAGTCATCTTTAACTTTGGCGTTGGTCAAATTACAGTCTTTGTTTACATTTTTTTCCATGTTAAAATGTCTTTTCAGTACCGCCTTGCAGAAAGAAAAGACAATGATAAAACACTAAAGAAAAGAGCAAAACATAAAAACTCCCTGTATTTCTTCCATCACTCTCCTCCTCCAAAAATAAAGTGCTGTGAGACAGAGACTTCTCTCTACTTGATTTGGGTATCAACTTAGACTTCAGCACATGAGAATTTAGGAGATGGTGATAACTAGATGAGATGCAGTACTCTTCATTCAATGAAAATACATTAATAAAGCTAAGGATCACCACACATTAATCAGAAAATTATGTTGGGTCTTGATCATCGTGCTCTATTTGTGAGTTTGATCCAGTGGCAGCAGTGAGGTTTAACTTGCCTCAGTGGGATGGAGAACAGGAAAAAACAAATGCAGGGACCAACTCAGTCTTTAATGCTGTATCTGTATTAACACATATCTATCCGTATACATATATAACACTTTTGCAGACTCCTTGCAGCTCCAGAGAAACACGATATTGTACCTGAAATTGCTTGTGAGCAGAAAGCTGGGTAAAACCCATCAGCTGGGGCCTTGAAAACGCCCATGCTTGCAAGGTGCCCCGTGCACTGACGGGTGAGCAGAGCGTGCCTGGGTTCCCTCGCTGGAGAGCAGCTTTGTGACACTGCTCACGGAGAAAGCTCTCAGCAAAACCACAGCGTACCGGGACAACATGGGGCACGTTGGGCAGAGGAGGGACCTCGTCCCGCTGCTGCCCAGCAGCCCAGACGTCCTCCCTCCGCTCCTGCTGGCTGCATTGCTTCTCCGCAGGAGCGCAGCCCTTCCCTGGCAGCAGCTCCAGCAGTGACAGCAGGTGACATGCCCAGCGTGTTCTTATCCATTTGGGACACTCCTTGCTGGTTCTGACGGATAACCTCAGACGCCAGTGCAGGGCAGCAGCCTCATCTGTCCTAAATCTACCATTCCCAGCACGGTTGCTGCTCCTTCTCCCCAACCCGACTGGTGCCGATGGGGAAGAACAAGGTGACAGTGGCCACAAGCCTCCTCCCACCCTTGGGCATGGGGCACATCCTGCATGTGGCAGTCATGGAGCTGGGTCACACAGATGTCCATGAGCTTCAAATGTAAGGGTAAGAGTAGGAAAAACCACTGTGTTCTGTAAGACAGGAATACAGAAAGGAATTTAGAACAAAAGAACGGGATCAGGAGTGGTATCTTACATATATTGCAGAGTGGAAACAAAGGATCCTAAATAATAGGATCTGAACAGAATTTAAAATGGCCAGCACAGTGCAAGTTCCCTTCTCATCCTACCACCCTTCCTCTGCCTCTGCTCCCCGCAGCACACACACACACACATGCAGGCACACAGGTCTAATCTCATTTAGTTTACTACTTTCTTCTCTTTTGAGAACGATCCTGCTGGAGAAAACTTCAGTTCTGGTGCCCTCCTTTTGGAAGGGGTGCAAGCTCTGAAGCTTTACGTTACAAGAGCAAGTCACTCTGCCCCAGAATGATGTTGTGAACTTGATATCCATCCCAAAACGAGACCACAGTGAAATGAGGTGATGTGTTGTTTATATGAAGGAATATTTGTACTAGATACCTGGCTTTTCTTCTTTTCTTTTTTTCTTTTTTAATTTTATAATCAGCCCTAATAGATCATTATCAAACTAAAGTAAACCTCTTAAATGCTCAATTTGTGTAAATGAAGCTCTGCAGAAAGGCCTCGGGATAGGATGAAGTTTATGAGTCTGTAAGTGAGCTCTATCTATAAAAGTGTTTGGAAATGAAACAGAGTTGTTCATGGCTCGCTCCAGACAATACACCCCATCACCCTAACAGGCAGCCTGGGACACTGTGCATGAGGGATATCCTTCTTCAGAACAAAAATATAAAAATGCCTTGTGCTTCAATACAAACAAGGCTTTTCTGACAATAGTGCTGTCCTGAAACATAGTAGAATAGAATATATTGGAAGCAGAAAGAATAGTCGGTACGAATTTGGTTTGTGTCAAGAAGTGAATGTTGATGAGAAAGGCCATACCATGTTTTAAGAGGGGTTTTTAGTGCCTTTTAAAAATATTTTTAGGATATAGTTTTCACACACATTAGAATTTGGTAGGAATATTTTAAAGTCTTCTTCAGAATTCCAGACCTGGCTCTGCCAACAGTCACTACATACTAAGCAAAATGCTAAATATGTGCCACTGTATGTCTTTGTACATGGGTATAATTCATACAGAGAGAATTTCTGCCACCAGTTCAACAATGCAAGGACTGAAATGATGTTTTATTTTAAAATATCGATATATGTCTGCTGTCGTCACTGTTTCATTGTGTGTGTGTGGGCACATGTGTGTGTGTATACACAGTGGCCCATATGATACTGAAAAGAAAGTAAACACACTAAATTTTCAGTCTGTGGACAAACAATATGCAAACCTTTCCAGGCACTAATCTCTTTTTGAATGACTGATTTTTTTAGGCCCTAGGAAACAATTTTTATCTTATTTTATATTTATAGGCTATGTGAGCGGTTCTGCAAGGCCTCTGTAACAGTAAGATCTGATGAAGAAAATTATCAAAATAAACCATTCTGGTGACACATTGGTTTTGTCTTTAGAGTTTGCACCTGTTGAACTGTTGGCAAAAATTCGGTCATGATTCAAATTAGCCAAAAAAAAAATTAGGCTACAAGTCCAGGTTGTTGAGGCTAGGGCCAGTCTTTTTGAACAAACGAGGTAGATATTTAACATTTACAATGGTGAGCTCCAGCCTGGCAGGAAATATCCTTTAGCCTCTGGTTTAATTTGTGTAGACTTGCCTGCTAGTAGTTATATTATTTGAAGGGAGCTTTAAGATATATATATATGTGTCCATACATATATGCATGTACAGATATGCAAGGTTAAAAGAGGCAGGAAGCGCTCCTGGAAAGGGCAAGGCGCAGGCTGCGGACTGTGGGAGAAGGGAATGGTGAGGAGCCGGGTCTCCCACACCTGGGAATGCTGCCGCTGGCGGGGGAAAAGCAGGGCAGGAGTCCTGCCCACCTCGTCCTTCAACACGTGGAAGGAGTTTCTTCCCAAGAAAAACTGCCCACAGGCTGAAGATGGAGTGAGAGATTTATGGCAGGACAAACAAAACTTTCCATATATATGTATATATATTTCCTTTCTTTCCTTTGGCAAACAAAATCAGGGCACTTTCATTGCAAGCCAAATGCTTTTTTTTTTTTTCCTGTTGTTTTCTTTTTTAAAAAATTATAAGCTTGTCAACAGAGTGGACAAATTGATCTCACATCTGAAAAAATGCACTTTTTGGTTTAGGATAATCATTTTTTGTCTCTCTCTCCTAATCGGGCGTGCTGCCCTATGCAAACAGTCTGAGCTAATGTTTAAGTAGGTAAATATAACATTAGTGTTGGAGCAAGAGGGCCTGGCCAAGCACTCATAAGTTGAGACAGCTTCTCAGAGCCTCAGAGCAGAAAGGAAATGTAGCTACATACAGATGAATGACAAATGCCAAAATTTTACATACAATATTACCTGTTCTCCTATTTGAAGTTTGGATAATGGTTCTAACCCTGCACATGTGCACGCACGCATGCACTGCTAATAAACGGTTAATGAATTTTGAAATCCTAATCTGGAGACAAATGCCACTGCTGATCTCTTTCTATATATATAACAGACCAGGCCAAAACACAATCCTCAGGTTTTCCAGACCTGGATCTAGATCCAAATGTCGTGGCTCAAGCCCATCCCTACTTCTTTTCAAGGAACTCATTCATCAGTGGTGTGGACATTTCCCTGGACTTTATTTTAACTGTCAGAGATTTTTTGGCATTTTATAAAAAGTCTAATTGCAGTGCATGTGAGCCCCAAGGAATGAAGAGGCTTCTCTGCTTTAAAATTAGTAGCTGTGACTGCCAAAGTGTCATGCAGAAATATTCGGAGGGCAGATAGCAAGTTTGATGAGAGTTTCCTAGGCCACACAACACAGTGCTGACTTTTTCAACTTAGTAAATACGCTTTTCCAAAATACTTGTCTTTCATTTATTCCTATGGGGCACTGGAGCTAGCAGAAGTAGAGCTAGCAGTTCTTGGACTTAACCACTTGATTTCCTCTCTGATGAGCTTTCATCTCTCTCCTACTGCACAACGTAATTCTTTTCATGACTGTTTTGAATATTGGCTCCTTGGATAATAAAATTTTACAAGTCATTTTGAAAATAAACAATACTATATTATCCCTTTTTTTAACTCATGAAATAAATATTCCATCAAAGAGACTTTTATGTTTCACAGTGGCAGTTCTCAAATGACCAGCACGGTATCATGTTCAAAACAGGGCACGGTCCATTTTTACAGTAGATTTACTCAATCACAGTTACTAATCGGATTAGTACTGCTTTTATGTCTGACAAATTTTTAAAAGTTGGGGGTCATTAAAGCACTTGCGCATAGAGAGCCTGTGGTGCTGGGCTGTGCTTTTCTGATTAACCATTTCTGCTTTGAAACAAATCAAACTTTTTTTTTTTTTTAATGCATAAAGAAGCTAAGTTGCTCTTTTAGATTGCAGAGCAACTTGGCACTTAAATCTGTGTATGCTGAGTGAGGCACGTATTTATCCACGGCATGAAAGTCAGAGAGAACATCAGTTCCAGCAGCCTCTCGGGCACAAGGCTCCTGCAGAACAACTGCGGCGCTGGTGGCCACGTGCTTTACGTGCCCTAGGAGCCCGGACACAGGGACATGGAGGTTGGGGACCAGGGGTGAGTGAATGTGGAGGAATTATGCCAGACCACATGGTGATAATGGTGCTGCTACAGCCCATTTGGAGTGTCTCTATCCTAAGGGAGTCCTTTGATAAACTTACATGACACAGACTAGTATGAGCAGCAAGCTCCCTCCTCAAGGTGAGAGTGGTAGAGTGCTGGTGGGGGGACCCACATGCTACCATCCAAAAAGAAAAGATTTCCTTAGATCCCATTCTTCTCCCTTAACGATGTGCAAGACCACCTGAATCACAGCCTTTGGTTTTATCTTTCACACTTGAATCAGGTTGTCCTAAATTCAAACAAGAAAACGATAATGTTGGAATTGGCTGATCAGCTGTTGTAAGTGATTTTGTTAAGAAATCAACAGGAAATAACTTGTATCTCCAAAGGGAAAATCTGGTCACGAAAAGCTCATTTTTGCTTGGGAAGATGAACTTCAGTGTAGCCAGGAAGTTATATCAAATCTTGTAAAGTTATAAAACAGTGCTTGTCTGGATGTTTCATAGGTGTGTCCTTCTACTGTTCTCTAAATTGCACAAGAAAAGAACTAGAAGCATTTTACTCGTAAAACTATAATAAGATCCAATATTTTCCATTAGACAACTGGCTTAATGCTCAAGCAGAATCAGTCCTGTGTCAAAGAGAAAGCAGGCAAGGCAACCCGAACAAGAACAAGGCTCTTATAAAATTGCTCAAGGAGTAGGTTTTAGACAGAAAGTCACCAGAAATTAAATTTCTGCCATGAGCCCAGTCAGCTTAAGCCTTCAGTTTAATCAATGGAGACCCAGTCAAGACAGCTAGTGAAGCCTTAAAAGAATTCAGCTGACCCTTAAATAAACAAACAAAAGTGACATTCACTTTCCTAAGTGTGTCTACAGGCATTTCAGAAGCTCTAAGATATCCAGGACAGCACCAGGAATGGATGGATGAAGAATCTGGAGAACATTTGTGCCTTTTAAGGACAACAAAAGGTTGCCAGATGAAATATCCTGGGAGATCTAAAAGATCACTAGACATCTATGATTCGGCAACTGAATTCCCAATGTACTAGTTAGTTAGTTGAACAGCCTGTTGTGTGTATGGACTAGACAGCTAATGAACATATGCATTTACTCCTAAATCTGAGTAGATATCAAAATCCTAAACGTTGGATCAGCTTCATGAGTTCCTACCTGTGAGACTGATGGCCACACACTTCTGACTGCTTAATGACACAGGGACACTGAAATAGTGGCAGGATAATTTAGGAGAGGGATTTTTGAACACTGTACAACAATGACCACCAGACGATTAACTGGTAACTGGTAGTGAAATTTCATGCGTTTAAACTCATGCAATGTTACTAGTAGCACTGCCCTCATCTATTTTTCTTTTCAAGCCAGAAAGCAACCACAGAGGCCCAAGTCTATGACAAGAAAACAGTGATAGTATTCATTTTCAGAAACAGGTGGAGGTTACCAGTGAAAATGTGATACAGATAGCAAAACAGTTCGGGGATAAGATAAAGAATAACCATGGAAAGAAGGTAACTTCTGGTTTATTTGCTAGACTACCATTAGAGCAGACCAATGAGCCCTACAGTAGCGCAACACTTCTCGCATCTGCTAGTCAGGAGGAAAGGCACATTTCATGCTCACATTGCTGACCCAGACCTCTGGCCAAAAGAAGGATATTGATGCACTGTGGAACAAGTTTATCTGACTCTTAATCAGAAAGCCATTAGCCTGACACAGGGGTCAAAGCAGGGAGTATAAAATGCCCTGATAGAGGAGGGATCCTTGTGATTTCCAGAAAAGGCTTGGAAAAAGAGCGTCTGTGGCACTTCCTCTAATTATTTTTATTGCTGTGTTGGACTTCAAAACTCAGCTCAGGAAAAGAAATGGCAAGATAAAACTTTGACCCCGTTGAAATCACTGGCAATTTTATTACTGACTTCAGTAGGTCAAAAAATGATTTATTACAAGATTTTAAAAGTGCCTGCTTTTCCTGAACATTCAAGTGTTGTCAACATGCAAGATACAGCAAGATTTCAGTAGGACTGAGAAATCTCCCGCCAACTTACTGTGCAGTTCAGAGGCCACCAAATCAAACCTGTGCTTAGCTCTTTCCTGCTGGGCACATTTCCCTGGGGTGTCTCAGGGCCCTGACTATGTTAATAGTCTTTAAGTGTCTTGACCAACTTCACCTGGGACCCTCACCCCATCCCTTTTGTCCTTGGACCTGGGAGCCCAAATTAAATCTGACCTGGGCTATGTTGTGGATATTCTTGCAATTGTCTTGTTCCGGATCTTCTGGATTATTGACTGGTTTCCTGGATGAATCTAGCATTTGTGTTTAGGTAACTTTGCCTCCAATCCTGTTTCCATCCCTGTCTTCTAGCTGGACATCAGACCTACGCTGTAGCCCTGTTTCTGGTCTTGTCTCCTCTTGTTCCTGACTGGTCTCCCTGGATGGACTTTAGGTGTGAATCATCAGATCCTAGAGGCTTGAGCTCTGGTTGGGAAGGTCATTGCCAGTGCTGTGGTCACCCACCCTCTGCTCCTGGCTCATTATCCCTTGGGGAGTAGATCCGCTCCTGCCATTCCCTGGCAGTGTCCCTGGAACACGAATAATGCAACTGAAGTAATGCCACTGAAGGTGGAAATCCCACACTGGTAAGAAATCTGACATTCAAGTTAGAAAATACAGTAAAGAAAAAAAAACCCTGATCTTTCTGTCTTTCATTACTGTTTAATAAACTGTCGTGGTCAGTGAAATTTTTGTCATTGCAGACTCAGAGAGAAGATGGAAGCTATAGGTTCCTTTTCATTATACAGTTGCTAGACTAGCAACAACTATATATTTTATGCAGTGCATGTCAGAAGTAACTGATATCTGGAAGTGTTTTGTGACAATGAATTCATTTTAAATATCAAGTCATACAGTTGGCCATCTTCCCTACTCAGAGCAATAAGTCTTCTTTGCATTACTTAGGTCATCATAACAACAAAGTAAGTATCCCTAGGAAAATACAGAGGTTTGAGGGAAAGAAATGATCCTTACAGCCTTTCTGGCTGCAGTAGCCGGAAAAAGTGTTCTTAGTCCATGGTTGTTGTTTTTTTGGGGTTTTTTTCTGTTTTATGATTTAAAGGGATTGTAAAACCATATATGGATGGAGGGTGGGAAAAGGGTGGGTCAGAAAACTGATAATTGCCTACAGAGATGTTTCATCATTCTTGCAGGCTAAAAGCTACAAGTCTAGGTCAGGAGGCTCCAGCCCTGCCATTCTATGGGCTATATCTGCATTTAGAAGCTTGTGTTGTGTTTCTGTGTATGTGGTAGCCTTCATCTGCCCACCATCTTCCTGCACATCCATGTTGATCTGAGGAAACTCTCACACAAAAAGAGTGTGTCTCAATTTAAGGTAGAATTCAAAGAGTTCTGCTAACAGTGGGCCAATTTTTCAGAATTTCTTAGTGCCAGCCCATAGTTCCAAAGGCTGCCTTAGCTTCCTTTATATGCATACATAGACCAGACGAATATCTAATTTGCTAATTAAAGACTTCGATCAGTCTCCTCAAATGATCCTAGAAAATGTCTAAACCATTCATGATTCCCAACTCTGATAAAGACCTCTAGGGTTCTAGCTCATATTTGGTGTGAATATTGGAGGGAGAATTAGAAGAGAACCCAAATACAGGACATCTGCACCCTGAGCAAGTTCGCTGATGGCACCAAACTAGTGGAGTGGCCGACACTCCAGAGGCTGTGCTGCCATCCAGAGGGACTTAGACAGGTTGGAGAGTTGGGCCTCATGAGGTTCAACAAGGACAAGTGCAGGGTCCTGCACTTGGGCAGGAATAACCCCAGGCACCAGTACAGATTAGGGGCAGACCTGCTGGAAAGCAGCTCCGTTGAGAGTGATTTGGGAGTCCTGGTTGACAGCAAGATACCCATGAGGCAGCAATGTGCCCTCGTGGCCAAGAAGGCCAATGGGATCCTGGCTGCATCAGGAGGAGCGTTGCCAGCAGGTTGAGGGAGGTGATCCTGCCCCTCTCCTCAGCTCTGGTGAGGCCGCACCTGGAGTATTGGGTGCAGCTCTGGGCTGCCCAGTACAGGAGGGACGTGGAGCTGCCAGAGAGTGTCTAGCGACTAGCAACAAAGATGATTAAGAGATTGCAGCATCTGAGGAAAGATTAAGCGAGCTGGGCCTGTTTAGCCTGGAGAAGACCGAGAGAAGATCTAATCAATATGTACAAATATCTGAGCAGATGTTATAGGGAGGATGGGGCCAAACTCTTCTCAGTGGTGGCCAGTGATAGGACAAGGGGTAACGGGGCACAAGTTGAAACTCAGGCAGTTCCATCTCCATGTGAGGAAGAACTTCTTTCCTGTGAGGGTGACGGCCATGGAAGAGGCTGCCCAGAGAGGTGGTGGAGTTTCCCTCTCTGGAGATCTTCCAGACCCTCCTGGATGCCACCCTATGCCATGTGCTCTGGATATCTGGAGCAGGGGGGTTGGACTACATGATCTCTAGATGTCCCTTCCAACCCTAAAGAGTCTGTGATTCTGTGGATTGGGGCAAACCCCTGACAAAACTCAATCTTTATTTTTAATTATCCTCTAGGATTCTTTCTTTCTGTGATTTTTGCCAAGTGGCTATTTAAATCCACACAAACTCTTAAGAGAAACTACCTCCTTTGATAAGAGGTTTAACAGCTTATAAAAACACTCCTTTTGATTTGAAAATGGCATTTCTGTTTTAGATGCTTCTCATATCAGAAGAGACTTCAAATATTTACTCTGTCTTTTCCATGTCAATAATTCCATAGACCTCTCATTCCTTTTTTTTTCCTTAGTTTGAAGAAATTTCAATATTTGTAAGAAGGTTTTGGTATAGTTTTTGATCATGGTGTCTTCATTTTAACATCTTTTTGTAACCATGCATTCTTTTTCAGAGTTGGGGAAATAAGAACTGCAGTCAGTACCTGAGATAGGTATATCATGGACCTGTAGAATGACATAGAATTTCTGCAAAAAGCATTCCCTTCACAAAGATGTTGAGAAATAAAACACTATCCTAATCTGGAGTTCAAGTGCAGTTCTTTTGGCTGAAAGAAAGGCCAGGTCTACAGTTCAGGTACCAAGGCAGATGATTTATGTAGTGGAATAAGGAATTTTAAACAACTTGAAGTGGCATAATTTAAATCATTATCCCATTCAGCCAAACAACAACTGATCAGCTGTGATTTATGCATCTAATTTTTACTGCTTATCTATATACACTCAAGTCTCTGAGCTCAATACCTCACTAGAATTTTTCTAGTTATTTGTTAGCGAAACTTAAATTCTTGGTGGGGGTGAATGAGAGCAATTTAACCACAGAATATAAGCAAAAGAAATGAGTGTTTCCTCCTTTTACACTCTGGCTTGGATAAGTAATATCAATGTCACTTCTTTTACATGTGGTATTCTTTCTGCAAATCATTATCATTCAAGTTCCTACTAGCTAATGAAGCAATCAAACATTTTTCAGACTGATGCTAGTTAAATGAATATTCTGATTTACACTGGATAGCACAGGGCAAGGAAACATGCCATTACCTGTGTTGTAAATTCTTGTGAATAAAAAGGGTAATTCTATCTCTGGCACTGTCATCCTCCCATCTTTGCATGGAAAAAAAGAAAAAAAAAATCCTGGCAACGACAGGAGCAGGGAGTAGAATGGAGTGATACAAAATGTTGCTAAATAAGTTTAACTGTGAACTGATATTTTATTCCCTTTATTAGATTCCTATCTTTAATAATCACTTAGGCAGATAAGTTTCCAAAATGAAGAACGCTTTCTTCTCAAACTGAGCTTCTGACATTATTACCATGCAAGGAAATCATGTCATGCCCTGGTGCCTATGCAAAAGAGACTGCAAACTCTTAGCAATTCAGCAAAGAACGTCTTTCTAATGGAAACTGTCATTACCTAGGCCCTGTTTTCATAATGAATGCTAGAACTTCTGGTTAATAGTTTATGCACGAGGTAGATTAGTTGGTAGGCAACAGAGCAAGGATGACAAGGACGGATTAGGAAAATGAAAAGCAGCCGCTCACGGTTGCTTATGCAGTAAACAATGCTGCCCTTCCCAGCACAGCAACAACCATCTGTTTCCATCATATAGGTGAATATTTTGGTGGTATATCTGCTACTTTTGTTAGTAACATCTTTATGGTGTTGTTATACCAGAGGACAGCATTGCCAGAGCCACTCTGTCATCAAATACATTGCCTGGGGCAACTGACTTAGAATCACCAAGATAAAAGAAACACAGATCATGCCAAACATACATAAACTAGACTGTAAAAACATACAGTCAAGTTAAAAAGAAGCAAGGTCAGCGAACGTGGAGTCCTGAAGTTGTTGGCCTAAACCAGGCTGTCCATGTGGATTGGTGAAGTGCTATGAGGATGACTGTGACTACATAACCTTACTGTATATATGGTGAGTTACAGCTCTAGTAATTTTAGGAGGCTCTTTTTGTATTAGAATACTTTAGCTATCATTTTTCATGAACAGCATAAATGGGGAAACCTACATCAGGCTTTCCTATAAATATTTAGGTGTTTAAGGCCTTGTACACACAACAGTTCTTTCCGGCAGCTGTGTCCATGTTGTGTTTTTCAGTTTTACCTAGAAACACTAAGCACTGTGGCCTGCTCAAGGGTCACAGTGCTATTTCAGGACTTGCAGGCTTCATGTGTCCTGCTTCCCTCTTCAATTTCTCCCAGCTCAAAACTCAGAATCATGACTAAATCAGACAATTTTTGACACATATCACACAACAATCTCTGGCGGTAGTTAAATAGAAAAAAAAAAATGTTTCTTACCTCATTTTCCCTGGTTAGTCAAGATGTTTGTGATTATATTATAGGTCCAGAATTATTTTTTCAAAGATTTTTAGATGCTGCTTTTCTATGATTATATAGATTTCTCAATTATAGGTGCTGCAGCAACGTTCCTGGTTCAGAAGCTACATTGCTGCCTGAAAATACCATCTCTTCACTTGTCACCAGTAGCCCTTGGAGCCCTTGGAGCCTGCCACCACCATAATTAGATTTATATTTAGTTTTAAATGTTCCTATTTCAGTTGGTTGACCCTGCATTAGACTTGGTGCCACTTCTGTTTGTCCAGATGTAGTACACCAACTTCTGAATGTCAGAGCTGACCTTTGTATCTCTTCAGAGGAGCCACAAATTCAAGCGCTCTTGCAGGTGGTTGTAGACCTTAGAAGGCTGACAGCATGAAGTGGCATGTCCCAATACAGTGTGTCTCCTCTTATCTTTACTTGCTGGTGCCCCAAATAACTTATCTGGTTAGAAAGAAGACAAATTATAATGGTGAGGAACAGAATTGTCAGAGGCACCCATACAGCAGTGACATTGTGGTAGGCACTGGAAGAACGAGAGAGCATGTAGAAGCACAGAAAGGAAGGATGGGGCCTGCAGAAAAAGGAAGCTGTACTATAGCAGCAGGGCAGAAATGAGACATCTGCAGAACACTCTGGGAAGGATGGGTGGAAAAGACACTGATGTGATAAAATCCATGGAGCCCTACAAAGCTCCTGGAACAGGTGGTGTAAGGCACGTGGTATAAAGAAAGGTGGTCTGTAGACCACAGCTCCTCATCTGGAGGAAGAGGGAAGGCTGCATTTCCTTATTTTGTTGATGGGGCAGTGGAACACCGAGGCAAAAAGCAGAGGCAGGAAAGTAGCCCCTGTGATATGAGGCAAGGAAACCATGCAACACTGAAACTATCTGTATTTGGACAAACCACAGGGGTGAGGTGTAGGGGAGAGCAGCCCCTGTTGCGGCCCCTATATCAGTACAGCTGGACACCTCTTCCCAGGCACAAGGTGGATATTATGAACATAGCTATTATGATTGAGCAGAAAAAAGGGGCTCTAGGCTGGGGCTAACCTGCCTCTCCTTCCTTTCTCTCCTGTCCTCCTCACCCCTTGGGCTGAATCCAAGTGGGTAGCAAATAAATCTCTGCTTCTGACAATCACTTTTTATTGACAGATAGAAGCTGGCAGTGGGAAACTGGTGTTTTACTGGGAATCTGCTCCTTTCCTCCTGGTGGCTGAGCAGATTCTGAAATCGTTTCTTTCCATCCTTTCTCAAGCTACCCAAGTGCAAGCAGCCATTAAGCAACAAACCAAAGGGGCCACCCATTTCACATGTGGACTTCGTTAAGTGCAGAGCCTCGGAAGCCCAGCCCTGCCCACTGGGGCAAGGACGGCTGGTGAGTTACTCATCTCTATTCTTTCATGCACAATCCTTCATTAACAAAACAATCCTTCATTAACAAAAAATTAATATATGTGTGTGTATTTTGCTTTTTCTTTCTGACTGAGGAAGGCCACTCCTAGCTATTCCAATTATTTCTCTAACTACATACATGTAAATATTATTTCTTTGGCTTGGAAAGCATAGAATGGAGAGGGGTTTTCGGGTTTTCAATTGTTGGTTGGTTTGGGGTTTTTTTTTCAAAGAGAAGCATAAATTAGCTACATCTGTGCTCAAATCTGATTAAAATTAAAGGCATTAAATCACTAACTATAATTTCATATTCATTTTTTCACACAATAGTTATTCTTCTGTGCTCATTTCTCTTTTTACAAAACTCACCAGACAATGCTTAACAGAAAATAGTAGAAATGGATATAAAATCTGAAAAATAGCGTTGTGTATATTATATTTTTTAAAAAGTGTATATTATATTTTTTAAAAAGCTGTTGATTATAATAAGTAGTTGCCAAAGAACAAGCTCATTAGCTTATGCAAATTCTGATGGTGTCATTTAAGAAGATGTTTTTAAAGGATTATTTTTTTCTGTGCCATGTGGCCTCACTTATTTTCCCTTGTGTTTATGTAGCTGTGCTATTCAGCGTTGGAAGCTGTAAGGTCACACTCAGTTAAGATCACGTCAGCAACACCCCAACTGAGAAACCAAGGGGAATCCTCTTGGGATACGTTCCTTCCTCACACTTTTCTTCTTAGCTGAGAAGGCCAATTTTAGGGTAATATCAACAATTTGTGCCTAAAACTACACACCCAAGCAAAACCTAGTATAAGTTGATATGTATTTTCCTTTAAAATACTTGAGATGGTTGCTTTCTTCATTGATACTTCATTTCATTTTCTGTCAAAAATCTGTATCTTCGGGAGAAGCAAGAAGTACTCCAATCATTCAGTTTTAGATTTTTAAATGGTTAAAATATCTAACCAATATCCTTATGCTTCCAAAACAGATAATTTAAAATATACCATTGTTGACAATTTAATAAGGTTTTATGATGTGTGATAGAATTATTGTACATAAATTATGTCATCTAGTTTTACCTGCCTTAATGATACCCTGTCAAGTCAGCTGCCTGCATTCCCTCTGTAGTCAATGAGAAAGGGCACTGCAAGAGGGGATTCATCCCATCCTGACAAAGTGGCAAGACATGCAGGATGACTGTCCTCTGGGTGGGATTTTTCTCTCCACTGGTTGTACAGGACCCTGGACAATTGAGTCAAATTGGATGTGAAATTATGTGTGGCAGAAAAGCAGTGAGATAAATGCCAGCACTCGCGTAAGGGCCCCCAGCGCGCTGAGATAACGCAGCCACACACACGGGTGTGATGGTGGAAGGCACAGCCTGGTAGCACAGCTGTGCACAGCATTGCTGGGCTGGTTTGCAGCCCTGGCTAAAGCCGCTGACATGCGACAATCTTCTAAATCTAACTTCAGGAATGACTTTACCAATGACTTTAGCCCATTCCAAAGCAATTGGGAAGGGATCTGTAATATTTGTCTTTCTGCACTCGATTGTAGCTATTGTATAGCGCCATTTCCCAGAGTCCAGATCACAAAAATACACTTTCTTGTCACTCTGCTCCTTCATCCAACTCAAGCAGTACAACAAAATCCTCATGGTTTACAAAGCTGTCAACAGAACATAATCTTGCTCGTGCCAGTGGCACGTATCCCTACACAGATAACATAAAGCAGGCAAACGCGGTACTTCTATCAGTGGAATATTGCACTATTCAATAAAAACGCCCGTCATTTGGAGGACATAGCTTTTGGAAAAACAACAATGAGGACGACAGAACAGATTTTGCGTTAGATGATGGTCCCACTAATCCTCTACCTCCAATCCCCCATTACTCCTACTTTTCTTACAGCGGTCCCTCCAGCCACAGCTGTGACCTGCGCTGCCCCACAGGGCCCTGCTGCTGGCAGCCCATATTATCTAATCCTTTCTCCCTTCTCAAGTTCAAAAATCCATGATGTGTTCTGGAAAAAAATGATTTGTCATCTTTACAGGAAAACTGGTACTTTACAGGCATGTCAGATATATTAAACCAGAACTTGAATGGCTGCTAATATAGGCATAGCTGAACTATAAAAAGTCAGTGACGTTTGCCTGAAGCCTGTCACACTTTCACATGAAGATCTGGGCCAATTATGAATATTAACCAGAACAGGCAGCTCACTCTGCTATTGTCATTGAAGAGTATGAGTGGTTTTCTAGACTTTGGTCTGAACACTCGTAGAAACTCATCTCTGCAAAGGAGGCCAGGCCCATCTCACAGTGAAAAATAAATGCTCACATGGGGAAGAATCAACAAGACAAGACTTCTGCACAAAAATATCTCTACTACAGTGCATTGAACGTGAGCCACTACTTGTCATGATGTAAGAAAAACAATTATTGTAGTTATGATATAAAAATAGGACTACAGCCTCTGATATAATCAACAGCAGCAAAGCCCCAGCTAAAGTATTGTGTAAAATTACCAGTGTTGCAGTTCTAGGAGGACACGGATGAATTACAAGAGTTGAGAGAAAAATAAAAATAATGTGCTGAAAATAGAAACATATCTAGAGACTAGATGCAATATACAGTCACAGTAAGGACTGTGGAGTTTTTTGTTTCAATAAGTATTAGCAGATTAAGGTGAGTTTAAGGTATCACTCACTCACCCTGACATCCTGGATTGTGTTTCACTCAGCTAATGAATATAAGAAATATATAATACCTTTCTTTGTCTCTCCCCTTCCCTTCCCTTCCCTTCCCTTCCCTTCCCTTCCCTTCCCTTCCCTTCCCTTCCTCTCCCCCAAAGGGCCATTCATGCTTCTTTCAAATATTGACTGTACAGTCCATCTATTTTGCTCTTCTTCTATTAAAAATCTCTAAAATGAACTTACATTGCTAGGAACTACAGAAGAGCATAATGAAGTAGAAAAAAATTGTTTTTTCTTTCAGTGAGATTAAATGACAACAAGCTATATTTTTTCAGGTTAAGTTTAAGATAACTTTATCCTCTTTTGGAAGAATATACATAGAAAATTTAAATTAAAAGTACTGGCAAGCTGTAGGTAAGCATTCAAGCTGTGTGCATGTTTCTACACTTCATAATCAAAGTGAGAAATTTTGGTTCTGAAAGTACCTTTGATATGCACGACTGCATGCTGGAAAAGACAGTGGGTGCTTTAAAGGCTAAATATATAAATAAATGCGTTTAGGGATTTTAGAAAGAAATATATATGTGGTAGGACTAACAAGCGAGAGGTGGAACCCAGCACTCTGAAGGGTTAAAGTGAACTTCAGTCTTCCACTGATCACCCTCTGGTACTGTGTCTTCATAAATTTCCTCTGTTTATGGAGTGTTTTTGATGGCAGGCAATTCTTTGTTGAAAGTTAAGTGCTCTTTTATATGAATAAATAAAGAAGGCTTTGGTTTGAATGAATACATTATTTTGACAAATGTTTATTGGAAACCCAATTATGGCTTCATAAATCAGTGCTATCTCTGGTACATCAGGTGAGCTCACCAACGCCATCAAATGGCACGTTGAATATTAGTAGAATAATTAAAACAATTCTGTCCAATGTTGTCCCTCTTACCCGGGTCTGACAGTAGTCAAAACAGGAAGAAAATGTCTATTATTTTTATTTAACTTATTAAAATACTTCTTGTAAGATGTAATGGACATACTTACCAAAAAAAAAAAAAAAAAAGGAAAAAAAAACATTTGTTTTCAATTTGCAGTTAGATTAAAATGACAAGGTCAGGCACAATGCATGAGCTGAGTGGCAGCTGGATTTTAAGAGTATGCCAGGAACAAAAAGGATATGTATAAAAACTATTGTTTGAACTTTACACCTAAGTGAAGTGGAGGTCTCTGTGTTTTGTTTGATGTGGCCACTGGTGATGTGAAATGTGTCTGCAGTCAATGCATGTGTTTCCTTTAGTGCTCCCTGCCACAGTGATTCCAGCTTAAAGGCACCAAATGAATGAGAAGCCATTTTCACAGCTATGAAAATGAAGAGATTTTTGAACTCAGGGTCAAGAAGAAAGGGAAGATATTAAAGCTAAAGAATAAATAAATAAAAGCCTGCAGGGGGGCATGCTAGTATTTTTAATGGGAATTTACTTCTCTTGAAGGCACTCTGATGACAGCAGAATGGAGAAGTTCTCTGTATCAATAGTAGGATACTGAAAATATGACTAAATCTGCATGACTTCCTGAAGGATAAGTTCCCAGTTCCAGGATATAGCTAAAACTATATCCACCAGGACATACAGATAGGGATTGAAACGTATGTTTTTCAGGTTTTGTGTGTATTTGCATAGGCTTGATATAATTAGTCACAATGATGCCTCTCTTACCCACTCCTGTGTCATATCTGTATTTGCAGAGACACAGAAAAGGAAACAATGAGATGTAAGAAGAATTCAAAAGGAAAATCACAAAATGCAACACAACAGACAGTTTTTCTCCCATAGTAGACAAGGAGCGTTGGAGTTAGCCAGAGAAACAGCAGTAAAATACTATTGGTTGGAATTTGTCACTTCTTTGAAATGAGAAGGGAAAAAACCACTCCCAAAGACAAATTTGTTTTGTTTCACCAGAAACTAACGTTCCTCCAGAGCCGGCTCCGGATTCCTGGCATCTGGCAGCGGGCCGTCCCGCTGGAGGCCCCGGGGCCGAAACTCCGAGTCGCTGCCTTCTCAGAGGCTCAGATTTCCCCAGAGATCTGCCCTTCAGATAATGTGCAATGATTGTGGTCTTCTTCCAAATAAGAATTAGACCAAATTTTATAATTTTCTACAGGACATAAATAATATTCTCCCTTCTCCAGCCCACCTAGTCCTAGTCCCTTCTCAGGATTTCAGTTGAATGAACTGTAAAAACATGCGAAGTGATTAAGTGATCTTATCCTTCATGGTTCAGGATCTTTTGTCTGTTTCTTTCTTCCTTGTTGTGTGGGGCAAAGTAAGACTAAATTCAACCTAAACTCAGGCAGGCGTTTCTCTACCAAAGACCCCATGACCAGCAATAAATACTCTGTAGCCAAAGGAAGCAGAGCTTAGGCTATCACAGTGGGTGAAGCAGGATGCTCTTTCTCCTTTAAAAATACCTACACTGCTTTTGCAGGACAAACTGCATAATCCCTTTTTCAGAGTATCGAGATATAAGGATGCTGTTTTATACACTTTATACACTCATTTTAGCACAACTCTTGCTTGAGTCTCAGGGACTGTGCTATGTCCCACATCCTGGTTACCCATAAGTGGAAATGAAGAAGTTTCTTGTCATCCTAGTAAACTATTTACTATGATGCTTTGCTGTGCATTTCCTCAGAAAGGCAGAGCATTCGGTCCAAGCTGTGCTCTAGAAATTCATTTTTTTGGGAGGGGCTATAGAGATGTAGCTGGTTGGCCTAGCGAAGAGAACTGTGGAACAATTTGTGTTTGTGTGATAAAGAGGAAAGAAACTTCCCTGAGCTATGATGAGCCTGGAAGAAAACAAACAAAATGTATGCTGCAGTCCATGGACTTGACACAGGGCACAGGAGGCAGCTCTGCTGCACCCCAACTATCAACCCAAGCATCAACCTTGCCCGCAGCGTTTCATGGACGTCAATCAGTAATGCTAACACATTTGGTCCTGGCAAAGTTTATCAGTTTTGCTTATCTCTCATCTCTTTTGTGAAGCTCCATTTCCTCCCTTCGCCTGTGGCTATTCTGAAGGTACCTGTGAGCTGCTGGAAGGTGAAAGGTGGCAGCAGTAGGGGAGAAGGGGCCAATTTCTTATAACTCAGATTTAAAAATCTAGCAGCTATGAAACACTTCCTCTAAGCTTTTATTTCTGAAAATGCTGTGGTTAGGAACATTATTTCCTTATGCACTATTTACTGTTGCTGATTGTGCATTTGAAAATTGGACTGAAGAGTTGTCTGACTTCGCTCTCTCATCTGCCAGAAAAATCTTGTTAGACAGGCTTGCTATTCCATCCTGCGCAGTCCTGGTCCTGCTAAAGCAACATATCAGAACATTTGCTTCTCTTTCCTGTAGGGACAAAGGTAAAAAAAGCTATAGCACAACATGCCTTGCATATCTATCTGGTTTAGTAGAAACCTACATTTCACTTATTACATCTTGAAACTCAAAGGAGCAGAAAGCTTCGAGGGGGAGAGTTCTTCCTTCATATGCAAGACACATGCTGCTACCAATAAATCACTCAGATTGCTATTACAGTCTGGAACAACAAGGTGGCATCATCCCTAAATGCAAGAAGGTGTGTGAAAGATTAGCACAACAAAAACAGTGAAGGGGTCATGAGAGCACCTAAAAGATAAAATGATTGCAATAGCTCCCCAAACTTCCTTGTCACAAGGTGGTGACTGAGCCATAAATCAAAGCTATTCTTCTTCAGGGGATATTTAAGGAGGCAGGAAGGATTGTAGCTACATTAATCTAAAGAAGAACCGGAGCTCTTGCACTAATGGGCTGAAGCAGAGATAGCAGATCACGACCCCTGCTTATTTCATATGCACTTCTCCTTCCTTCCAGCAGCAGAGAAAAACAAGCGTTGTTTTGAGCAAACTCAACATAACTAAACATAATATGTTATTAATGCTGGCTTACTTTTGCTTCTCTTTTAGCTTCTCCCATGTTTTATTTGCATTGCTAAAAACTGAAACATGGAATTGGGTTGGATGTATAGCTTATATTGCTCATTTTTCAAAAATAACTTTGGCCAACATACAAATAAATAGTCATATAACAAAGGCTTTATGCAACATTACAGAAAACAAGAATTATTCAGAGCCAGTAGCTCTGATCCATTTACCTGTTACTTAGTGAAGATTCACAAGAAGCAACATCAGAGAAACAGTCTGAGAAATATTTGCTTTGAACTCTACACAAAAATCTACAGTGCTCACTGCATTATGAAATTTTGAAATCTACCAATTTCTACTCCGTCTTTCTCTCCTGAATCTCCATCAGCTTCATCTGAACATGTCTGTTGTCTGCAATACAGAGTGGGATGAAAATACCTGTAATAAACAATTAGAAAAATAATGCCTAACACCAGACTGACAATAGTTAAGATGCCCACAACTGTAAAATGTATTTCCTTGGTAAAGGAAGGTTTCCAAAACAAATACATAAACAAAATGCCTAAAGTCAGAAGGGTATGAGTAGCATAATAAATAGAAATCCAAACTTTTGCTTTTGTTCCCTTTACGTTAAAGAAGGTAAAAACTAGAATGATTCCAACAACAGTTCTGTACAGATATTCCATCACCTTAGATTTGCAAAACGTTGTGTGTTGTTTCAAAGTCCAGGAAAAGCCACAGCTCCAAAGAAGTATCAGCAGAAATACAGAACTTCTGACACTCAGAAGAGTCATCAGTGAAATACTGAGTAGCCAGGAAGTGACTGTAAGCAGTTTATAGAAGAGATATACCAGCTTGGATAGCACATGAAATTCATCTTTATCAGGCAGAGATTTTCGTAATGATATCTGATAATCAACAGTTCAATAGGAGATGCCACAAAAAGACAGGATAATGGCAACATCTAAACAAAACACAAGCATAAATGTTAATCTTAAGACAAAGATACTTATTTTATATTAAAATTTTAAATTGTTTGGACAACTTCCTGTTTTCTTTAACCTTTTTTGTGTACACTGTCTTTATATTTCTTTTCTGTTCCTGGACAAGTAATCTTGGTTCACATGCCTAAATCTAGGCATCTAGTGCCATCTGGAATGCCCCTGGTATCCTGGCTGGCCTCCAGCCACTGCTGGTCTTGCCTATGTTGTGTCATATTTGCCAGCTCCACACAGATGTCTTGGAAAGCCCAAGGTGCTAACCCTCATAAATACTTGGTTCAGCAGCTGATCTTGATTGTCTACAATGTAGACATTTGTAAGAGATTCCCTTTGAATGGTCATATTTAAGGGACATCTGACTTTCATCTCTGTACATGTTAACTCCATTGCCATGAGTAGACAGTAGACAACAGTGCAAACCTCATTTGATGTAAGCCAACACACACAAAACAGACTGCTCTGAAATGG
The DNA here is from genome assembly GCA_003342815.1 of Eudromia elegans. NCBI lineage: Eukaryota > Metazoa > Chordata > Aves > Tinamiformes > Tinamidae > Eudromia > Eudromia elegans. The sequence goes on along the minus strand of PTEX01000015.1, from coordinate 1,689,787 downwards.
ATACACTAATCATATTCAATAACTTCTTTTCAAATGAGGTATCATGTTTATAGTAAATATTATGACTTGCTACAGTGAAGTCTTAACAAAACAGATCATCTACTAGACACATATTACAACTAAATGCAGAGTAATCGCACCGTGGATTGTGTGATTAAAATGTTATCCAATAACATGAATTATCTATTAAAATACGATACTCAGCTTCCAAATTAAGGAGAAAGACTCACATTGGCAGAAACTGTTTGTGTCGTGTTCCATGAGGATGTAAATCTGGACAAAGAGCTGAGGTGTGCTCTCGAGAAAAGTCTTGAATACCTTGAGCATGCTAATATCAGTCATTATATCAACAGCTTGTTTATGAACAAAATTGGGATGCTCTGTTTCTGATACATGTCCATTACTGTTTTGTTTAAATGCAGCCTGGTAGCCATATTTCAAAGCAAACCAATACCTACAGAAAAGGAAACTTAATCAGATAGTGGTTTTGAAAACTGCAACAGCTCCAGAAAGTGGAAGAGACTAATGAAATTATTGCTAGAACAGAATGAGGTTTGCCTGAATAACATTACAAGCTTTATTTTGTTAGCTTCTTGTTTATTTAAAAGTACTACATAGCGTTGTAAAAGGGTATTACCAGACATACAAAAGGACCACAAGCAGCATCCAAGGACTGAAATGCTACTAACACCCCTAACAACCCACCACCACCACCACAAGAATGCAGCCACTGGCCCTTGGTCCCAAGGGAGCAGAGGAATGCTGAGCATCCCACCAGGAAAAAGGGCAGAAGCTAAGAAATGTCTGTATAACAATGTCAACCGTATCATTACTGTTATCAACACTTTTTCCTGCATAGAAGTATTCTTTCCTTTTCTGTATTAATCAGATCTGGACTAACAGTGATTCCTGGATTAGGCTATTAAGATTTCAGTTATATTACCAATAAATTCTTGGTTTCACATGTAAAGTATATATGCCCATGAAAAAGATTTTGAGCTTAACAGTCTACACTCATCATTTTCAAGTTCTGACTTGTTCTATTCCCAGAACTCTTGAACTTCTAATATCCTTCTCCAGTGAACCCATTTTGACTATGTACAGAAGGAAAGAACAGCAAAAACAGTCCATCCTTCTCAAGAAAATTCACTGCTATTTTGCTCACATTTCTAGAATTATAAATATTGCTGAATGTCTTCCCTCTCTTCAGAATAATTTAGTCGTTTGGGCTGTGACGATGACATTGTTCATTCTGCGCTAGCTTTAGGAGAAAGCAAGCAAAGCTCCACAGAACATCACTTGGTTATTTTAGGCTGTCTGCAAGGCTGCTAATGTGCGGGAAGAGCAAGGTCCCACGCCACTCTCTAAGAGTGCATTTAAGGTGATTTCAAGGTGCATGCTGAAGTGCCACATTTTCCTAGTTCCCCAGTTGTTCACAGGGTCAGTGTACTACAGACCCTGTGTAGTACACACTGTGTAGACCCTGGTGCTCGCATTTCTTTTACATAGAAATAAGGGGGCAGGAGATCACCGGACACCCAGGTTTCATCCCACTGCTCATCCATGGCTTTGGAGCACAGTGCCCTGCAGCTTGCAAAGGATGCTCAGAAGTATCTCTTCCGGTGTTAAAAGTTTAACCTTCAGCATCTTTAAAGAGCAAATTCTTTGACCACAAAGGACATGGTATAAAGAGTCCCTCAGTAGCCACAAGTGAGGATTTGCAGATTCTTTGCTGGGGGATATTAGAGGAATCATGGCTTATTCCCTAGTTCTTCATGCAAGGGTTAACACCCTGGGCCTTGAAACATGGAAGCGTCAGTTGTAGGTGTGGAACAGCAATGCCATCATGCAGGGGCCTAAGGGATCCTTTGCCCTTCTCCTTATGGAGGTTTGTAGTCTGCAGCCCTGTCTTTTAGGCCATACATTGATTCTGTGAGTTGGCTGTAGTTTCAGTATTTATTCCCAAAGGGGATTGTTTTCTCCTTTTATGTTGTTCTGTATTTATCTTTCTGTTTTCTGAGTAATCTCCCATAAGTAAAGAACTAAATTGTTTGGCAAATGATCTATAACTTTTTCAGTTTATAAAATAATTAGGAGTCCAAAACATATGGTTCTTGCATCCAAGGTGTAAACATCTGGAGAATTTGCAGTGTTTTCAGGAAAAAAAAATAGAGTAGACCAATCTGTTACTTGTCCATACATTCATTCAACAAAGTCTGTGTTTGTTCAAGCAGCAAGAAGGGGAACCCAGCTGTACAAATTTCAAGCTCCAGAGCTTACAGCTGAGAAGGCAGATGATGAGCAAGACAAACACCAGACCGGCTGTAAAAGGAATATTTCAGTTGGATGCACACTTGGCATCATCTGCCAGTTTTCAAAAACATATTGCTTCTAAACCTAGTGTGTTGCGATTTTAATAATGTTATCAGATGGTATGCCAGTGTTTTTCATTACTTGTCGCTATTTCAGTTATTCCACTTCTGCCTTTGTCTACTGTATAAAATACATTCCTTTTTCTAGAAAAAAAATGACTATTTCAGTTTCTTTGACTAAATTTACATTAAATGTTAAGTGAGGTGACATTCCCTGAGCTCCACAGCCTGTATACTTACTGTAGCTCACTGTGACAGATCTTTCCTCTTTTAAAACACCTTGAGCTTGCACCACCTTTCTAATCAGCCCATTGGCATGCAATATTAGGGCATTTTAAGAAGGGTCTACAACAGATTTTTAGGCTTAGTTTGGACAATTGCAATCACCTTCAAGAGGAAAGTTTACTAAAGGATCAATCAGGCCCAATTTTCCTCATTTATCAGGCCCCATGGCTCAGCTGAACACTGTACCTGCTCTGAAATTATTATAACTATTGTATAGCAGTGATCTATACACTATTGTAACAGCTTACTGTTTCTATCTCATAAATGGAAAAAAAGCTTTTAAAAAGCAGTTGGGAAAAAATGCATTTATTAAAAATATTTGATTATTTATGTATTTTAGGTAAATGTACCTCTTAAACTCTAGGTGAAATGAGTAATCCAGACAAATATAGGGTTGCCATTTGCTTTACTTAATTTTCTTTAGAGCATGATCTCAACTATTAAGCTACTTCTTGTATTAGTAAGGAGATAGGTCTACCAAGCAGTATTCATGAGGTGGAAGAGGAAACACAAACCAAAGGTCAGCAAACTATTAAGTCTGCTTCTTGTAGTCTGAAGTGGGCACCAACTGTGTAAATGGGAATTTACCAGACAAAACCAAAAATGTAAGTAAGATATAAGTATCTTGCTGTTCATTACTCTTTATCATATATGTAATGACCTTATTGAAGAATGTCTCTGTCAGTCACTGCCATGGTTTCCAAAGCAAAAGAATTACAAACCAGGATTTTGTTTGCAGGCAGGTATGATCTACTTTAAAGAAAAAAATATATTTAAGAACAGGAAAGCCTTCTCATTCCACTCAGAGGATGGTTACATCACCACATAGTGTATTACATTTAGCCCAGAAGCAGGGTAAATTATGTATCTCTGAATCCCAAAATGCCATGCCTAGACAGCCTCTGGTGCCTGACCCAGCTCATTTAAACATAGATCAGGAGTCCGTCTGTCCTGGAAAACTTCCTACAGCTTCATCAAGGCTGCTCCTGTCCTGTAAAAGTGGGGAGACTTTGATTCTTGTTTTGCAACTGGAGATGCACACGTCGCAGCTACTTGATGTAGTTATTTCATTGCTCCACAAACATCACATTTCAGAAGTGTCCACTGCTAACTCCCTGTCCATCACTGACTTGATATCTTCAATACCTTCCTCATATTTTCTCCTGTGGAGCTTCCTGGTATATGCATAAATTGCCAGTGGTCAGCGTTTACTGGCTAGGCCCCTAGTTCTCTCCATAGTGAGTAGAGAAGGTTCTTCTGGAAAGGTTCATCCCAGTGATTGCGATGACCCCTGATCTGGTAACTCCTGACAAAGTTTGCTGTTATCCATTGATTACAGAGAAACCTGGGAGTGTCATTACCTAAGTCAGCTGAATAAATCAGATGACTAAGAGGGAGGACAGGAGGGAAGTGCACCTCCCTCCCAAAAAAAGTGAAACACCCAAGAAAACAAATATAAGAAATATAATAGCCAGTCCCAAATCGCAGATGTCTCTTTGCTGTTATCAGCTTGCACTTTATAATACGCATTATCTACTGATTAATTTTGAGGAGTGGCTCAAAGAACTTGTAAAGTGTTTATCAAGTGGAAGCTTTTGCCCAGTGTAAGGGCCACATAATAGAAAATGTAATTTATGCAACAGAGAACAGCTGACCAAGACAGCAATACCAAGAGAGCAAAGAGCAAATTTACTAGATAACAAGCCTCTCAGAGAAGGTGAGGCTAATTGCAGAAAGGAAGCTTTGAAAATTATAGAAATTTGCCATTTGAGGTATTCTTTGGAAAGAATGAGAGTTAGAGTGAATGACTTAAAATCCATCTGTAGAAACAGCATTTTAAATAGATTCATATGCTGAATTAAGACAGCAGGAGCCAGAGTTGCAGCTCATTAGAGCCTGGATGGAGCTCTGAGGTCTTAGAGATGGACAGTACTCAGCAGCAGATTTTAGGCTGGGTGTGTAAATCAAAGCCAAAGATGAGACCAGAATTACAGACTTGGTTTGATTAAGGTGAATGATGTCGTGGAAGAAAAGGGGAAGAAGGGAAGGTTAGGGCTACAGAACATAACAGTGGTTTGTGTCATGTTATACTGCAGTTACCAACTAAACGTTTATAATCAGTTATCCAAAAAAGAAAAGAGAAGTCATGGCTTTAACTTGCTTTGGAAGAAGCAAGATCAGAAGGATGGGTAACTAAATCTGAGCATAGGAACGGCACTTCCAGACAGAGTTTTTTACATTGCCATAAACATATCTTTCATTGCTGTTCACTGATTACTATAGGAAGTTAAAAGAGGCATTTTAAGAAAGAACATTTATTAAATGAATCTGAAGTCTACTCATGTTTCTTGACCATTATATATATTCCAAACAACTAAAAGTCAGGTCCGTAGGACTTCACCAAAATCTATCACTTAATTTTTAAATGGAAGTAAAAACTTAGCACAAACATTCTCTGCAATGATTGTGATAATTTGATACTAAAGCCACGATGGAAGCTAGAGAAAAAATGTTAAACATACAATATGGTAAACTATGGCTAAACATATTTTTTGGGGGGGGAAAAAAAGGGTGGGGGAGGTGGGGAGCCCCTCTCACCATTAACTCAGTCCCTGGTTCTTCTATACAAATACAGTTAGTCACTCAAGTTCACAAATTACCACTTACTTTAGCTCTCTGATCTACTTAGAATATGCAAATGAATTCTCATTTCATTCATCATTTTAGAAAATTATTTTTCTTTATCAGTTGTAGTAGTATTTGCCTGTAAAGAAATAATTTTTATCAAATACATCCTATCAAAAAGATATGAATCAAATAGAGCATGATAGAAAAAATAATATTACTGAAAGGCAGAATGAAGTAAGAGCCATTTCCATCAAACCTGACATAACGATCCTCTGGCATAAACAGACACAAATCCATTCACCCATGCAGAGAAAGAATTGTTGGTGCTAGGAGCGGATTTGTCCCTGAAGCCATGTTAACATAACAAACTGGCACTGAAATTTCCAAAATAAACCAGCTTATAGCAACGTGATTTCTCTTGCTTTTTCATTTAAAAACAACAAAGTGCTTACCTTATAAAAAATCCACAATGAAAGAAATGAACTAGAAAGATCCATTTCAGCTTCTCAGGATCGGGATTTTCACAATCATTTTTAAACCACTCGTAACTAAATATCTGAATTACTATTGACGAAAGACCTCTAAAACACAGTATCAATATACCCCAACTGTATTGTCCCTCACAGAAATATTTACTAGCTACCCAGAAATCCACTCCAATATCAACTACATGAATTATAATTCCACCAATTAAAAAAATAAAATCCTGCTGAAGAAATTTCATCATGCATTAAACTGTCACTATTTTCATTCTGTCCTCATCTCACACAAAGAAAAGGCAGAATAAATCTAAATACTTTCCTAATATAATCTTCTTCCTAATGATATCACCTCTTCACAGTTTTTTATCCCAAGGAAAACTGAAGTATGCATTTTTATTACAGCAAACAGAATCAGAATATAGGGACCTCAATTTTCCTGTGTTCTTGGTTTAAATACTAAACTGACTTCATTGGTATATCTATTCCAGAAAGCAGAACTGTAAGTTGTTTAAATTAGTAGAGTCATTCTTCCTAGTTCTTGCTGGCTCCTGAAAAAAAAAAAAAAATAAAAAATAAAAGGAAGATCATAAATAATAGTAATTCTTCTAAAGTATCATACAGCAATTTGATTTGCATGATCACATAAACAAGAAAGTATAAAAGAATGTAGGATATACTGAGGATATGAGTGAACAGTCAATCCAGGGAGAAGCTGCTCCTCTGAACCTGCAGGTCACTCTCTCCTAACCTCGGCGATGCTGAACCTTAGTAAGCAGCAGCTGAGATGATTAATAGAAATAATAGAAATTCTAAGAAACGAGCTTACCTACCAGCTTTTAAACCCCCAGTTTATGGGGAAAGAATATCGAGTCCTTCCTAGAGCTTTCTTAATTTCTGCAATACTCTTTCTTACTGTGCAAAAGGTTGAGAAAACTGCCCTGAACACACACGATCGTATTAGAGTACACACCACTATACGGGTTTGTGTTCATACGTATTGGGGTTTAATCTTTCATGCTCGTTTGTTCATATGCAATGACAACAGTAATGAATGGGATTATGGCTCTCCCTGTTACAGACACGTAACGAGCTAGGCCTGCCCAGAAATGTCCCTCTAACTACATGAGAAGCAGCTACACACAGATTACCTGTGTGTACACACAGATTATGGGGAATTCATTCACAGTCAGAACTACGTTTAGATTGCCTAACACTGTAAAGATTCTTGGGATTTATTTAAGTAGTACTTTTATTTCTTTGTATCATTGATATTTTCCAGAGGAAACAGAAAAGCTATAGGGAATTACACTCTGTCTCATTCAGTCCCAGCTCTGCTATACCGTAAACATTAAAATTGTACCATTCCTTTGCAGATCTTAGGAAAAGATCTCTGGCAGCAGCCCAGAATGATGGAACGTGAGGATACGCCAAAGCCCCAAATTCCTGCTGCCACCAGGCAGTAGCAGCCGATGCCCTGAGAATATCTGTGGCTGGGAATGCCGGGCAGGCGGAGGCGGCTCTGGGTTGGATTTTTGCAAATTCAGGCACGCAGCCACGGCGAGCTGACAGGAGACAATTGCTCCGAATCACATGAGCTCCCTGAAAGGTAACGACTATTCTTAGCTCGTGTGCACGGAGCTATTCTACACAGTGACCCAGCTACAAATTCAAAAAGCAAATCTAAGCTCTTAATGTCTAGTGAAGACGGGGGAACCTAATAGCCAAAGTAGGAGCTGAGCATCTTAACATTATTCTTTTGGACCTAGGCCTCAGTTATTTCTAGCTTCTTGTTCTGTCACCTACTTAGGTTTCATGTCTGGGTCCAGATGAGCTCAGCAAAATCTGGTGACCTCACATCTGGGATAGCTGGAATCCCTTCATTGTCCTTTCCTACCGTCTTCAGAAAAATACTTCTATCTCTTTCAAATCACATCCAGGGAAGTGGACTTTGTAACGCAGTCCAGCATACCTTGAACTTCATGTTAACATGTTTCATTATCTGAAAACTTGCCTAAGAACAAAATTAAGGTGTATATTAGCAGTGGTCATTCAGGAGTATTCCAGAACATTGCATTTACTCTGTATAAGAACATGTTCTTCTCCATCTTTGTCAAGCTTTATCCTTTCCTGACAATTATGCATGTGTTTAGGGCAGAGAATGAAAAATAACTAAGTTCACTATCTGATCCCTGCAGGAAACGTAACAGCAAAAGGTAAGTGACTGGATGGGCCAAGATTCACGTTTAATGAGTATTCACAGAATCACAGAGTGGTTGAGGTTGGAAGGCACCTCTAGAGTCATCTAGTCCAACCCCCCTGCTCCAACAGGGACACCCAGAGCACAGGGCACAGGGTGGCATCCAGGTGCGTTTTGAAGATCTCCAGAGAAGGAGACTCCACAGCCTCTCTGGGCAGCCTGTCCCAGGGCTCTGTCACCCTCACAAATTATTGAATGTTATTGAATGATTTAATATTTAAGAGGCAAAGGGGAGTGTCTAATTTTGTACGTAAAATGAATAAATAGGATAATTTGACTTTCTCTGTGTATAACGTCCCCATCATTTTTCTATCTGAGCATTTCACCAACTTGAATTAATTTACATTTGAATTAATCTTTTAAACATCTGTAATAAGCAAGGATGTCCTACTGGCAAGGAAGACCAGACTGCTCTGAGAAATGAAATATCCATTGAAGACTCCAGTCCTTAACAGCAACTGTATTTTATTGAGAATAGTCAAAGAGCGTGTTTAAATACACCAGGTGGGGTACAGGAAGTGCTACTGGGAGAGAATAACTTGGATCAGACAGAATTATCTGGTCCCTGGTCTTAGAAAAAGTACAGGATTTAATACTATAGAGGCAAGAAGAGTACAATGTCTATCATATATATGGTGTCATAAATATGTCTTCTCTAACCATTAAAATATTTTTACAGAGTAATTTTGCAATAAAGTAGAAACAGGAAAATGTTATTAACTAAGCCTTCACTTCTTGCAATACTTGCAAATGCTATAAAATACGGACTTACCTTAATACCTGCCGGGGATAAATAGAAGTTTTTCGTTTTCGGTATAAAATGTGTAGTTTTGCTTCCTTGCCAGTTTCCCATACATCTCTTTGTAAAACTTACAAACTAAGAAAAGTTAAGGGACTTACTGGCTTAACAAACTGAAACTGAAATGACTTTGCTAACCACATGACGCAGTTAATAATTTACTGCTTGTCAGAACTGTCATTCTTATAAATATGTTATAAAAAAGTCTATTCTAAAGATCTCTTCTGTTTAGCAGTCTCTTTTTGTACTTACTTTATTATAAAAGTTCCTTCAATAAATTATTTTCTCATTTTTCTCCATAGATTAAAAAACTCCACACGTTCCCCGCTCTCCCTCTGTAGCTATATAGGCGTATTCGAACTGGCAATCTAATTTCTTAGCACAGGCCAAGAAATATTTATGGAAATGTGTGTGTATTTATTTGTATATTCATATATGTGTGTGTGTGTGTGTATTTACTTGTATGTTAGTATATATGTTTGAAAGATTTATGAACAACAATTTTTTAGCTATAGTTGAAAATGACACTACAATGCACCTTAAAATATACACAGAAAAAGCTTTTCTATACAATGATATGTGAAGGTACAACACACGTCCAACATACATACTTCAAATAGACAAGTGATGAGAACCGTTTTCCTCGGATAAAACTGTAGGTGTTTGCAATTGCAGAGACTGTTCCAGCAGGGCCATCAGCCCTCGACACACAACTGTGATGCTACTGAGAAAATCCAGAGCCCTTTTAAAAGACCCGCTGAACAGGAGCTAGGATTGAGTCCCTGCGGCTGCACTGCCCAGGACAGTGCATGCACTGAAGAGACTGGTTTAGCTTTTCTACACTTACAAAAGGAGATGGAATTGTGTCAGCGTTTCCATAGGATCATGACTGTCTTTTCTTGTGCTTGCTCCCTCTTAATAGATTAGGAGTATCTCAGGCCTGGGCAGGCCTTGCAGTGCCTGCAATACCAGTATTCCCTAGTGTCACCACTTAAAAGAAAGGAGTCGACTGGCTGAGTCAGTTTTCCAAGGCTAGAAGAAGCAGTGACTGAATGCAGAGCAGGACTCGCGAGGTCCTGCTGAGGCAGCACATGATTACCCCTGCACAACACGCTAGGAAAACACATTAGGACATCTGTGGGCCAGTGCAGGATCTGGGAAGATGAAAAGGCTCGTCTGAGGCCCTATTGCCTCTTTTCAGCCCGTATGAAGACTGGAAGGCACTTGGCCCAGTGCAAGTGTGCACGGTAAACATGCATGCCAGCAAGTTCTTTGTTGTGGCTCTGGGTGTGATCAATGCACCGGTTTAAAATGCAGCTGTATTTTATTCCTCCTCAACAAAATCCTGGTGGCTTCAGAAAAGCAGCGGCTCACTAATTACAGTGACACCTGTAAGGACAACCACATCAATACAAACACTCTGCTGGCGTACGGATTTTGTGAACAGTGTGTCCCTCAACATTGGACAAAGCTATTTGAAGCAAATTAAAGGTCTCCTATCAACATAGGCCTATATAAATTTTACCAAGAAGGCAAGAACGAAAGCATCGTGCTGATCCTGTTCTGTGTTCCCCTGACTCTATGATCTACCTGCATAAAATTCACTAGGAGAGCCCCAGTCCACTGATCCTTCACAACCGGTAATTCGTTGGGAACACAGTGGAAGAGATTTTAAAAGTGGCCGAGAGGTGGACAAGACAACACTGCAACAAACTGACCATGAACCAGACTACCCCCATGCAGCAGCTTTCACCAACTCTATTGCTCTCACTGCAGATCTTGAGATCTGAAAAGCAGCTGCCTCCCCACAGAGTTTAGATTTTTTTTTAATCCTGAAAAATCTCCAGTGGTCTTTGCCAGTTATTAATATCACTCCTTTATCTACTAAAGGATTTGGGTAGTTTGCCTATGCATTATTCCTGAATAACAAAAATATACATAATTTAGCAGCATAGCAATAAATGTTAGATGAAGAATTTAGTATATAGTCTTAAATTCTTTTAACTCCACCTCAGCTTTTAAAAATTACTAAATGAGGCTTTGCAAGTTATTTGTCCAAATAGTAACCAAACTCCTCTAGCTTTAAGTGAAAGCATCATAAATCAGCCAAGGCACAAACTCACTCCTGTAACTTTTGTCATTAGTCAAACACCACCAACTCCACAGGGCAGAGAGAGGTTTGTGTGTCTGATTCTTGGACTGAAAACCAAGCAATTCATGAACTAAATTACTGGCTGGGTGACTTATTTGTTTTCTAGATAGGCTTAGCACTGAAGAAAAAACACATCTTTAAACTGTGATAAAACTGATGGGGTTCATGACATCTTGCTCTCTGCTTTCACAGGCAGCAGGAAGGACGCTTTCTCTGCTTGACTACTGTTAACAGGACACTGCATCTATCTTTGGAATAGATAACTTATTCCAGGCACTGAAGTTCCAGGAATTAAGGTCCTTGCTAGGACTAGCATAGAAATAAATCGAATGAAAGCATTGATCTGAACAACCTCAGGATTTCTGAAGGTATATTGCATAATTCTTTATGTTTGATACCCAAGCTTTGCAGTCAATGAGTGAATAATAATGAATTAATAGAAATTGCAGAATAAAATGCACAACTTGACTGACAACCTCCGTGCAACAGCTTCCATTTCACCTTCAGGAACTATTCCAACATACTCGCACAAGCCGGGAGCAGGATGCTACCAGCGCTGCTGCATGGTGTCCCAAATCCCTGCACCCCCAGTCACATCCAGCGAGCCCAGAAGTGCAGCCCACATGCAATATTTACATTTTGCACAGCATTAATATAGGGAGATTTTTAGGAAAACCTCCTACAAGCCAGCTGATCACAGGCTTGTTACTTCTTTTTATAGCCCCTCCACAAACTGCTGTAAGGATGGGCTGCTTACCGAGGCAGGATTCAATGTGCCCTCTGTGAAACCTGCTTTTGTTCATTTTGCTTTAAGGTCTTTCTACTTATCACTGTACCGGGATACCAGGAAGCAGTAGGGAAAAAAAAAAAAGTAAATAAAAGGACTGAAAGAAAACTTCGGCAAAAAGCAAGAAATATATGCATACCTTTAAAAAATGTTTTATAGATAGTAGTAAGATTGCATATTAAAATAACATGAAAAACTACCAGACAAAAAAGTTCCAATGATACTGTGATAGAGCAGTGTCTATGAAAATACTGTATCTGAAGAAACTTTCTATGAAATATTCGGTGGAGTCTGTCTAATTACTACAAAATTACTTTTTGCACTTAGATAATAACAGACTGTTACTCAGTCACAGTCGAAAGGCATTTACCCACAACAATTATGCCTATTAACTTCTGCCTTAAAAGAAAAAAACTTCTTAAACTGATGGTTTTATGCAGGAAATGAAGATGAGTATCTTGGTGAAATAAAGAACCTACAATTAGTTCTCCAAAGGCACCCACTGCTACCACCTACAGACAAAAGAGATGCACAACTCCTACCTAGTATCAGAAAATTATACATAGCAATAGTAGTAATAGTTGATCTCTGAGAAACAAAGCTACAGTTCCCCCCAGAAATTTTAATTTGGATAGCTTGTCCTGTTAAAAATAACTGGCAATTTAAGTCTTGAGCCTTTAAAAATACTTTAGCATTTTTAATGGAATTTAAATCTTTGGGCAAATCATGAGAGATTTTAGAAATCTCTGAAATTACAGAATAATCATAGATAGTAAACCTCTGAAATACAAAGCTGGTCTCTGTATACGTAGGTACCTTTTTTCGTTTAACTGCATGGCGGCTAAATTTTGCTAGGGGCCTGAAAGTGGGATGAATGTACCACCAAATAGGCTGGAACACCCACATGTGCGTTACAAACACCAGCATAACAAGGTAGGGTACCACCTTTTTGAGTAATTCCATGTCTAGTCACAGTTTCTTGGAAAAAAAAAAAAAAAGGAGAAAATAAGGAAAGATACAGGAAGGTACTAGAATACTGTGAACTGTGTACTCTTGCAGCATAGATCTGAACAACAGGTTATTTCCTTTGACCTGAAATATCCTTTTCTGTTTATCTATAGCTCCTGCTTTGACACGTCTGGAAATAAATGTAATGTTTTGGCAGGAATAACAGTTCAATAAATAAACTGACTCGAGGGCCTAAACGCAGGGACGGACCATGCCCGTGCTGCAGTCTGATTTTTGACGGTGTTTGCGCTGAGCCCGGTCAGTTCACGCCTGCAGCTCCACGTCCGTGCCCGGCGGGGGACGCACGCTGGTGTGGCCGCGTCACGCAGGCCTGTCCCTTGGCGCCGCAGGACCAGCCGTTGGGCCGAGCGGGGCCTGCAAGGCCGGGCACGCTGCCCGTGAAGCTGAGGGGTTCCTGTGCCCACGGAATGGGTGCGTCGCGCTCACACATCGGCACACCATCAGGGATTCGGCAGCGCGGCCACCAAGCTGTGGGGCCCCACGGGGACAGGGTGCCGGCCCTGCTCCCGGCCCACCGGGCACCTGGAAGGCACCGGCTAGTCTCTGTCCCCATCCCCAGAGGACGGCAATGGACGTCGATACCTGCCACGCACGGCTGGGCTGGCAGCAGGGCCGACCTCCGGGGCACCCCCGCTCCGTCCTCCGCCTCCCGCGGGCCCCCAGCCGAGCAGGGCAGTGAGACCTGGGGCAGCCGGGGCTACCAAGAGCATGAGGGCAGGGGGAGGCCCCCGCCCAGCAGGCAGGTGACCTTCGTTAGCACGTTAAAGTCTTTAACAGCGCGTCCCCAGCACGTTTCAGCATCCCGTTGATGAGATTTATTGCACCACCGGCTTTAACTTTCAAAGCTTTATTAAGCTCTGCGGAAGCCACCTAGTTCTGTTTTTCAGCCCCACGCCTTGCCGAGGCGCTCGCACCCCACGAGCCTGTAGGAAGTGCCTCTCCCGTTCCATGGGGTTGTGCCCCGTCGTGAGTCCCTGCTCGCCCGCATAAACGCCAGGAACGGCTTGGGGCCGCACGCCAGAAGCGCCGCTCTGCTGAGCGCGGAGCCATCCCCGCCGCGGCTCCCCCCGCACCCCGACACACGGGGCCGGCCGCGGGCGGGGCCCTCGGCGGCGCGGGGCGGGCGCAGGCGCGGGGCGGGCGCGGCTTCCGCCTGGCGGGCGGGCGGGCGCGGAGTGCGGCGGCGCGGGCGGGCGGCGATGGCGTCGCTGCTGCCGCGCATGGAGCGGCTGTCGTCGCGCGTGGTGCGCGTGCTGGGCTGCAACCCGGGCCCCATGACGCTGCAGGGCACCAACACCTACCTCGTGGGCACCGGGCCGAGGTAACGGCCTGTCCCGGCGGCGGTGCCGGGCGCCTCCGCAGCAGCGCTTCTCCCCCGCCATCTTGAGGGAGAGCGAGGAGGAAGAAAGAAATCGCCTTATATATTCATTTGTTTATTTATTTAATATGTTTTTCCTGAGCCAGGCGCCTGAGGCAGCCCCGGGAAGGCGTCGTGCCCCGCGGCTCCTCAGGCGGCCCGTGCTGTGGCGGCCCGCGCTCAACGGCCTTCCCGCCCCTCGGCCCCGCGAGCAACTCGGCCGAGCCCGCCCCTCCGCTGCCGCCTCTCCTTCCTGCTGCCGTTCTTTATATATATATATATATATATATATATATGGGTTTTTTCTCCCTTTTTCTCTCAGAGGACCCCGTTGCATTTGTCCCTACTTGAAGAGACTAGTATGTAGGGCTCAAAGAAAACTATTCTAACTCTTAAAGCCATAATAATAAGCTTTAAATTGCATAAGGGAAGAGATGGATGTGGTGCAAATCTAGTTACCCCTGTCAAAACATCAAGGAAGTTTGCTGTTATCAAAGGAGAAAAGAAAAAAAACCTTTAAACGTCTGTGAGGTTTGCTTTGTTTACGTGGTTTTTGGAAGTATATCTATAGTCAATTATTAAAGGGTTGTAAATGATACTCTCTGCAACTTGCCAAAATGCCAATTTTGTGAATTTGTGTGTTGGCCAGTTTGTTAACTGTTCTTTCATGGGTGAGAATATCACAGAAGAAAGAGATATATCTTATCTCAAGTGTAGCAAGTTTCCTATTAAAGAGTACTGTCACTAATTTATAGTCTGTTAAGTAGAAGAAAATATCCCTGGCCAGTGTGCGTGCTTGGACCCCGTGTGATTCCTTGTGGAGTGACCCAAGGACGGGCAGCAGCCTGCTGATCCGGTACAAAGTCCCTGGGTTTGAGCCGCGTTCGCCTAGTGCAAACTAGCGGAACACGGACGCGTTGACTCGGGTCGAGCTGCGGTGGGTGAAAGCGGGGTCGGGTCGATGTCCGCGGCTAAGCTGCGAGGAAAAGCAGGGTTTGAGTGACAGTGCCCCGATTCGAAAAGACACTAGAGCCAAGGCGGTTCTCTGTGTGTTATGGAACTAATCTGTCATTGGAATAGTTTGCATGGACTGAATATTAAGTATGTGTGAAAACTATTCTTTGTATGGCGTTTGGTTCGTTTAATGATTAAATCTCACATAGCAGTAAATCATAGCAACAAACGCCCATTACTATTACATGTGTGAATGCAATGTTTGGGGGCAGGTTTAAATATGCTTTAATTCTTATGTAAATAATTTACTTTTTTTTTCCTCTCCTTTTGGGTCTATATGTAGAAGGATCCTTATTGACACTGGGGAACCGGCTATTCCCGAATATATTGGCTGTTTAAAACAGGCCCTGTCGGAATTCAACATCTCAATTCAAGAAATTTTAGTGACTCACTGGCATCCTGATCATACTGGTGGAATACCTGCTATCTGCAAAACCATCCCAAGTGGTAGGCTACAGATTTCAGATATTCCTGAAAATGTCTTAGGCTTCTGAAAAGAAACAGCTCTCACTGTTTGCTAATATGTAGCAGCTGGATTATTCTTTTGGAACCTCCATGTTAACTGCTTGTAATTTCATGATACCATTACGTGGTAGAATGAGAATACCAGAATGTGTAGAATGAGATCAGCAAATAATCAGAGTATTATAGTTGTAGTAGAGCTTAATACCTATGTGTAATTTCATATTGAATTTTTCTAGTTTGAATGAACAAGAACCCTATTTTGCCATCAGCAGTTTGTACAGTATGAAGAAAGATGTGAGAAGAGCTTGATACTTGTCTAAAAGGACAGTAGTAACAAACTTACTTTTGTTTTCACTTAAGTAAAAGCAGTAAACTTTTACTTCAGTTACTTCAGTAACTTCCTTGCTGAAAAGGAAACATTAATTTAAGGTTCCTGTCAGTAGACTATTGATAATTGTTGATAAATTACAGACTATGAGTCATGAGGGGAAGGAGGGTGAGGAGAGTTTGCAGGTAAATGTTAGTATTGGTGTATTTTATGGTGGTGCACCGTAATTGACATTTCTGCTTAAATAACTGAGAAGAGAATAAGCATTGTGGATAATGCTGTTGAATAAGCATCATGGATAATGCTGTTGCTACTTGTCAGATTTTGGCACATGCTTTATCAGTTTCTGTGATGCTGACAGCGCTTATCTCCAAGAAAGCCTGGACACTACTGAAAACGGTATTGGTTTCAGTGAGGATTTTGACCTTGTCAGTCCTTAAGGATGGCTGTCAAGCTCTGCAAGGGTTATGCAGTCAACTGATTTCTAGGTTGCTATCCATAGCATCCTTGGCTCTTCCAGCCAAGATACTGAAGGAATGTGCGCAGCTGAGAACTGCAGATGCTGAGGGAAGCTCAGGTCCGAAAGGGAGCCATCTAATTTTAGGCAAATGCTGAATGGTGCTTTTATGCATCATAAGTCAGACTTGAGTTCAGAAGTCTGCGTGCTACTTTAGAAACTTGGTTTTGGGGTTTCATCAAGAAGAAACATCTGTAAAATGTAATAAGTCAGTAATTGAAGTTTCTTTACAAATTAGATTTTTGCTTTTCCGTCTTCAAAATTGATGCTGGTACAGAAGAAAGTTGTATTCAGATTCTGAGGTTTCTCCCTATTCAGTGGTTTTGGCTCCAGAACAAAAAAAAAAAAATGTTTTATAAACATAAAATTGCTGTACAAAAATCCTTATTTTTCAATTTGTATTCATATAATGTAATGATTAATTGTGCTTCTTCGAAAAGTACTCTTTCTGTGGAAACAACTTTGTTAGTGGCATATTTAAAATGTGAACCTCTGTGTTCTTTCTTTGCTTTCTTTAAATAGAGTCTGAATATCGCATCAGTAAACTTCCCCGTGTCCCTCATCGTGAAGAAGTAATAGGAGAAGGTGAACATAAGTATTCATATCTTAAAGATGGAGATGTCTTACAGACAGAGGGAGCCACACTTAGGTAAATGTCAATCTCTGCATGTTTTTCCCCTCAATTCTGGTGTTTCTATGTATCTTAATTTTTAATGATTGGTAGTCCATGCATCTGATCCTGCCAATATTTACCCAACCAGATAGACTTCCTATGGTGATGCAGGCGGGATTTATTTATTGTTCCTTGTTTTCCTCTCTAAAGAAGTTAGGAACACTTACCTTGAAATATTCTATTTCTGAAAGGGAAAATGAACAGGGTTTTACACACGTTATCTTTGCCTTAGATGAGTAATTATTTCTAATGGGGAATTTAAAATACTCCATATGGACAATTTAGCATGCCTGTCTCTTTAGTATAAAAATAAAAGCCAAAGAGATAACTTTGTTCAATTTTAATCCTTTTGGCTGTCAGGCTCTCTTATAAACTGTGATGTTAAGAGGACTTTTTTTCCAAGGCCTGTTACTTGCCTTTTTGGCATGAATAAATCGGAAACCAAAAGCTACCAAAAAAAAAAAAAAAAAAAGTAGTTGACAGTCCTCTTTCCACAACTCTTTGATCAAGAAGGCAGGAGCTGTCTGCTTTCCTCATTGCTCAGGACTAATCTCACTGTCTTCCTCTGTTAGATGTGGAATATATCCCAGATGTAGCTGTCTCACTGAAAGAAAACCTATAAATAATACAAGATATCATTGATTTTTAAAAAAAAAAAAAAAAAAAAATTTTTTTTTTTAAAAAAATGGAGAGATCCAGAGGAGATTGAACACGTGTCACTATTGTGAGTGGCCCGTGTTTGGATAAAATAAGAGGCCAAGCAAGATGGTTGGCGTATTTTGTGGTTACGCAGCCAAACTTTGTTTCACTACAAGCATGGATAGCTTGATTCAGTCAGTATTTTAAGGTGCTCTTAGGTTCTCCACTGATTCTAAAACAATGGTATTATCAACATTACATCTTTAGTTAGGTACCTTCAAGCTTTCAAGGAGGTGTGCCAGGCTGTAGTTTTGGTCCGTGTTGGCCATTAAACTTCCCAGTTGATTTTCATCAGGAGAATGTATCATTCGTGCAAAAGCAGGACACGGTGCATCAGCACACTGATTCTACGTTGTTGCTGCTGCAGGCAAGGGCTCTTGTGCTTTCTCTGCCATGTAAGAGCTAGGAGCCCTCGCACAAGGTGCCACCGAGTTCCTGGGCTCCCAGCCCTGCCCTGCCTGGGAGCTGTTTCCAGTTGGCCTGTGCGCCACGTTTGGCAGCAGCTCCTCAGCCTCCTGCTTGCTGCTTCTGTGGTGAACGAGAAAGTTCTGCTGAACTGCAGCAGTGATGCTGCTCCGAGTTGCATCATTCAATTGGAACCAGTCTCAGTTAGTGAAAGGACACCGCAGTGCAGCTTCGTAGTAGCTCGAGTTACTTTGTACAGCTGTCCTTCCCCTCTTTGCTGCACTCTGGTGCGTTTGAATTCACTCATGCTGTGGGGTCCTAAATATTATCTTTAAGATATGCAGTGACTTGCATATAGAACAGCTAAAAGATCATCATTCTGTGTTGTATCTGACAGCTCCATTCCATTGTGTCGCGGGGGCTCTGGTCAAAAAAAATAAATTAGGAAAGAGAATTTTCTCCGAGTTGGATACAGGAGTATCTAGCAAGTTTCTAAAAGGATCAGCAGTATCATCTTTACTGTATTCTGTTAAGTGCAAACATATGTCATTAACTTAACATTTCCAGTCTGCAAATAATGTGTCAATTTTCCTTTTCTAAAGCTTCAGATTTTCCTTTTCTAAAGCTTCAGAGTAACGCCCTCTGTTTCTTAATTAATTCTTGAAGAATGTACAGATGTTGTTATGGTGTGCTGTGAAAATAAAAGTATGACAGTGATCTGTGTGGTTCTCGATGTGGTGTTGGAAAATGGGCTGATGTTAGACAAAATGGAATCCTCTTGACATTTTAAGTTCTTTGCTAATTTTTGTGTACTCTATTATAAATGTAAGGATGTATTCTTATTTGTTTCTAACTTTTTTCAAAATGATGCATATACAATTCCTACATGAAAAATGTATGCTTTCTTTTTTTGCATCTTTAAACAGAGTTTTATATACACCCGGACACACTGATGATCATATGTCTTTACATCTAGAAGAAGAAAATGCTTTATTTTCTGGTGACTGTATTTTAGGGGAAGGAACAACAGTGATTGAAGACCTTTCTGAGTACATGAAAACTTTACAAAGGTTACTACAAATGAAACCAGACTTAATATATCCAGGTTAGTAGTTTTATTTTATTTGTGTGATTAAATGTACTATATAACTTTTAATTATCTCCTCTAAGGATTTGATTGCAATAAGAGTTCTCAAACATTATTACTAATATAACAATTCCATTTTATTACTTAATATTTGTCCAATGTAAAGTTGGTAAGATAACCTTATGGCACAGAGGCTGTAAGACCATAAAACTTGCAAGTTTGTTTTCCATAAGGAAAATTACTCTGTCCATGGCCTTTTGGTCCTTTGCATCTGTGTACGCTGCCTGCGGGGGTAACATAGTAAAGTTTTTGGAGAGAGATTTGTGTCCTTTACATCGCAGATACTCTTGTACAGTTCTGCAGCCTTCTGAGATGAGTTTGTACTTTGTCGCAGTTAATGAGTTAGCTTGAATTTGAGCAAGAGCCAAGAGATCAAAAATAATAATTTGCTGATTCATTCAGTGGCATGGCTTTCTTTTTTTCCCCTCTATCTTCACCAAACCTTGAGAATGCATTAATTTTCATATAAGCCATGTGTATGTTTGTGAAGATTGGTTTTTGAGAATTTACCGTGTAATGAAGATTTAAGCTCCTTATTTTCTATTTCAGAATTGTGTTTCAGGACTTTTCCTCACCTTCCTGTTTCATCTTTTTCACACTAACCATTTTGAGTGACTGTATCTACCTTATTTCTGTCTTACCTTACCTTTCTCTGTTTAGCCTACATAACCAAATCCCTTTTGTCTTCATTCTTAAAATATAATTCTTCTAAAGTAAGTGCTCTTAAATAGCATTTTTTATGCATAGATCTTAGAGGAAAATGCCATTATATGTATTACATGGGTGGGACACAAATAGTGACTCATTCATGATTGCTAACTACTGGCAAAATTAGTAATATTTTTAGGCTCTTAAATCTAAACCTACTGTTTAATCAAATGTTCTTTTTATTTCATAAATACCTACAAAACAAAATCTGTTTCTTTAATTAAATTTCTGCCTTCCTAAAAACCTATATGCTAAATTCTATTATGTTCATCAGTTTTATTTGTTTTACCTAGGTCTCCCATTATTTATCTAGATTACACACTCACTGAGGCGGAATGTTTGTTCCGCTTATCTGTAACTGTTTACTCCACTGCTGTAAATATGTTGATACTGCACGTGCAGTTAGGAAGGCAATAGGATAGTCTGTGATTTCAGTGATGAGTAGTGACATATAGTGACATCTGGTTTAGAACTAGTTAATGTTAGGAATATTGCTCAGTCAAAATATTTATGGTATTGGTAGTTGTTAGAGTAAAATGGTAGCTAAGAATTAAGAACAGAGGGTACTTTGTTTTACCTGTGCATCCTGTTACCTATGTATCCTGTATAACCTGGATTCACTGATCTTAGTAAGATCTCCATACAAGTTTCCACAATTCTTGTCCTGCTTCTCACTTTCCTGCCCGTGCTTTAGTACTTACGCTAGGAGAGCACAATG
The DNA here is from genome assembly GCA_003342815.1 of Eudromia elegans. NCBI lineage: Eukaryota > Metazoa > Chordata > Aves > Tinamiformes > Tinamidae > Eudromia > Eudromia elegans. The sequence goes on along the minus strand of PTEX01000015.1, from coordinate 1,668,965 downwards.
AATTTTTTTTAACAACTTGACTGCTTGCTAAGCATAAGTAGCTAAATTTAGCTAATGCTTTCCTTCCTATATGTTTGTTTCTCTGGGTTTTTTTTTTTTTAATTCTCTCTCTCTCTCTCTCTTCTCTTTTTTTTTTTTTTTTTTTAATGTGGAAAGGACTTCTTACCCAGAACAGGCACTGCAGTCCGTGTGCAGCTAATACTTAAGAATTCTTGAGAATAGAAAAAGGATATTTTAACCAGCAGAGGGCTCCCAATCCTATAATATGCAGTGTTACTTGATATCGAGTAAAAAAAAAAATACTGCTGCCTTAGCAAGATTTTGAGCCACTTATTTTTGAGTTTTATCCTTTTTTGTGCTTTAATTGCACACCTGTAAAGTTAAGAGAATTGGTATTACAGGATGTGATGAGAATAAATACTGGCTGTGATTATCTGGGACATGCAGAGACCACAAATAATATGAAGCTGTCTGACCAAAAGGCTAAATCATGAAATGCAACTATCTTTTAAATAATATCTTAAGACAAATAATGAAAAATGATGGATGATACACATCCACATCTAGATGTGATTCCAACCTTTTTGGCATCATTTTAAAGCTTGGCCACAGTAGTATGGTGGGTATGGAATTTCTTTAACCTTGCCAACTAGAGGTTCTATTCCACATACTGGCATTGCCTTTGTAGTCTACCTTAGTAAATTAAAAAAATCCACAAGTGCAGGAACTGATTTTCGTTTTTAAGGTAGACCTTAATTTGAATGCTGTCCTGTGACTTCTGTGATCAGAGATTGTAAAAGAATGGACAGTTACCATTATAGTTTCTTCTCTGCATATCTTAGTACTATTTTTAGAAATTTAGGCTGTGTTTTTATAAACAGCAATATATTTACTAGAGTTATATCACTAAATTATTATGCAAGGGAATAGAGCTTAAGAATAAATATTTCTGAAGTTAATACATATTTGAAATTATTAAATATGTGCATATGGTAGCATAGTTTAGACATAATGCCTATCATTTACTTATGACACTGTATTGCATAAGATAAGCCTAAATGTGTATATTTTAATTGCTAGGTCACCTGAAATCAGTATATAATTTGAAATATGTATCAATGGTTTTGACATTTGGTGAAGTTTCCTTGGACACTTTTTATTTCACAAATATTCAAAGCTTGAAACAGTTGTTCTCCTTTAAGGCTGCTGTCCTCAGACAAGCTTTAAGCTAGAAAGTTTCAAAACCCACTTAGTTAATAACCTAAAATTACAAGTAGAGAATGTGATCATGGGGAGGTGGGGCATCATTTAACATTTCACAAAGCTTAATTCTTTATCAATATGAATAGCAACAGAGTCCTTTTCTAATTAGATTCAAAGACCTTTCAGTAAGCAGCATTACTGATCTGGCTTGATAAATCTGGGCAGAGTGGCAGAGTGAGTGTATTTTGTTTATTAAATTAAATTCAGGCAGACTTAAAATGACCTATGTAAATCCTTCCTTGTACGTTGCTTATTTCTGCTTCCATGTATCAAGATTGGTTCATTGTTTTTTCTTCTGTTTATATTTTTAAGCATGCAAAAGAAAATATATACGGGAGGAGCAGTATGAGCAAGTCTGGAAAGATTTGATGATCAGTCCTGAAAGATTTAACTCCCTCAGTTAAACATGCTACTTCTCTCATCTCTCTCTCTGTGATAGGTAGTATTGTCCCCCACACCAGGGACAGTAGCATAGAACACAAGTGTTTGACTCAGCCATGACTGTATGTGGTCCAGTATTGCTTTAAATCATCAGTATCAATATCCCAGGGTGAGAAAGATAGAGAAAAATAACCTGAAATTTGTCTTTCGTACCCTTTTAAATAGTGAACTCCTTTTATCCCTTTTTATTTAAAAACAGACTGAAATTGCCTTTCCTTCCTTTCTTTACTCCATCCATTACCTTCCTTATTCAGACTTTTTAGATCTATTTTTTTTCTGCATTTCCATCCTCACCAGCTGTTGACTATGATAGAGACATTCTAAATTATTTTCGGACTATTTATAGATATATATTCTTTGTGTGTGTTTTTTTTTTTTAATATATATGATGTAATATCAAGCAAACTCCATCAGGGCAGTATACACACAGATACTGTATGCATAAAACCCGTACGTCGACCAGAGCTAACGTCAGAATGAGTCAGTTATCTCATAGCGTACTTAGACTATATTATTTAAAAGTCGAATCATGTGTTTCAATTTAGGTCATGGACCAGTGGTACGTGATGCAAACACTAGGATCCAAGGATACATTACTCACCGAAATGCACGTGAACAGCAAATTCTAGGTGTTTTGCAGAAGAATGCAGGAAAATCCTATACATCCTCAGAGCTCGTGAAGATGGTATACCAGGTGATTCCTGCTAAGTTTTTGGATACCACTAAAAAATATGAGGTTATAGTCACAAAACTGTGTATAACAGCCTAAGTATTTGAGTGAAGGCTTCAATGTTGACCATGACGGCTTTTAAAAAAAAAAAAAACATGTCTCTGTGTTCAAGACACGTGATTCTACATTTAAATAGTATTGCTTAAGCACTTTATTGGGTTGGAACCCAGGTCATCTTTGCTAACTTTCTGCTTCACTAACTAAATGATGCAAAGTTTGGTTTTCGGGGACCAGACAAAAATTAGGTTGTAGTGTTTTGGACAGAGTGGAAAATTCATTGTTGCTTTTCTTTCACTCTATATTTTAACAAGATATATAGTGTGGTGGAGGGTGTTTGGAGTCTGTTAGAAGGATTAGCTAGAACATTTAGCTCCAGATTCATTAGCCTGCAAAAGGGTGCAGGTGCCTTGCCGTTTGACACGGGCTGGATATTGCAGTCAGAAGTTGAGTAGTTCATGTGTGTAAGAATACTTTTTTTTTGCCATTTCATCTGTCTTCGCACAACCTCTCTAATTTGTACACATGGTAGAAATCAAATTTTCCTGGGTATATTTGCTGCAAAAGTGCAACAGCTTCCTGTCAATACTTGATCAGATTTTTTTCTGTAATGATTTCTCTCTAAAAATTACATGCCAAAAAGTGTGATGGTATTCTTTCTAAAGATTTTTGAAAGATTCACAATAGAACCATTTTTAGGTAACCTTTTTCTGACAAACATATGCATTATTTTGAATTTTTTATTTTATACTTTAGAAAAAGGCATTGCTTTTTAGGAGCAGTGTTTCCTAACTCCCAGAAGAGAATTTTGAGAAATATTATTGATTGCTTGGGAACATTTTACTGTAAATTTAATTTCAAGGGTTTTTTTCTTTTTTCATTGTTTGATTATTTTTAGATATTAATTGTTAAAGCTATTTAGCCCGCTGCAAATACTATCATAGAATAGAAATAACAGGAATGCGTGGAGAAATGGAGTTTTGAATTGGTCATTAAGATGTGTGGAAAAAAATGCTTAGCTACGTGGACAGCCCAATACAGACCAAGTTCAGAACAGCAGTCCTAGTATTGGCCAAAGTTTGCATAAGGCAAAAAACCCAAGCACACTAAATAAAAAGGTGTTGTTAGTCTACTAGTTTAACTGCTGTAAACTCCAATTTACTGATGTAATTTTTTTTTCCTTTGCTATTTAACTGTGTATTGAATACAGATTCTCTTTTAGATTGGCATGTTAATAAGCCATGCATTCTGTATCAAAATAATTTGGAGACATTTAAACAAATATAAAACATGTATTTGTGTTTCCACTAGGACATTCCTGAGAATTTACTAAAAGCAGCAGAAAAGAATCTCATAGTCCATCTGAAGAAGTTGGAAAAAGAAGGAAAAGTGTGTAAGTTGGGGGCAGAGGGGTGGAAGGAGGCTTTTTGTTTTTTTCTGTGTATTATTTTGTCTAATATTTGAGTGTATTGTTTCCTGGAAGAAAACAGTCATTAGTTTGTGACACAGTTCTTGTAGGTATCATTCAGACAAATAAAAGTAGAATTAGGTGTAAGAAAACTATGATTATAGAGTATATCTAAACTTCTAGAAAATATTTTATAAAGCATTTCTGAGAGCAGAAATTACTGCAATGTCCACCTTTACCTCTAAACTTCAGTACAAACATATTTTTGAATGCATTCCTAATGCTAGCATTTATGTTTTTTTTATGTTTTCTGAAATGCGTACCTAAGTATGCATGTACGTAGTATTTGTGGAATTTCATTTAATGCTTCTGTCTTCTCTTAATATATCTTGTTGTGTGTTTCTGTCTAGAAGTGGAGATCTCATGCAGTATTCCTTTTAGAATTTCAGTACAAGTCACAGTATTTAAGTAGTGTGACTATATTTAGTTGTCTGTTTTCGTATTTAATTCTATTTCTGTAATAGCATGAGCAATTGGAAACATTCCTCAGCCAGAGACGAAGGTTTTATTTCTTTATGTAGATTAAATAAGTATACCCTGGCCTGGCTATACACTAGTGGATTATCACATGAATGTGTAAAAATATGCTTTTCCACATTTACCAGCTTAATGACATTACTGTGTTTTTCCCACATGGATCCTCTGTTTGTTTTAATCATAAATCAGCTGTTTAGGTTTGGTATTGTCTGAACATGTAAGACTTCATTTTTCTCATAATGAAGACTTTATATTTTAAGAAAATAGCTAGAATCACTTCAATGCGTATATTGATGAAGTTCAGAAAATCAGGTCTTCACACATGCTTTGTGCTGAATGCCATGGAAACTTACTTATATGATGCCTTGGCTTTGTGCAACAGCTTCTAAGTACAATCCCAATATTTCAGTATTAGCATACATGTTTGAACTTAGTCCTAGACATTTCTTCATCTTGGCTACGCAGGATTCCTGTGGGCGACCCCCCAGATGCTGTTGACTAAACTTGCTCTTTCTCTTTCATATCAAGAATAGCTCCTAAGGTACCTGTAATAACAACATTTTTTTGTGTAGACGAAGCAGTGGAGAAATTAACTTTCTCTTTTAAGGAGGACTTGCAGTCTTCTTTACAGAAAGGTTCTGCGTATGGATCTTAAATATCCTGGAATTAATTTATTGGATTGAGGGAGCTTATGAATTTCAAAAAGTCACCTATTAAGCCAGTTCTTATCAAAACATTTCTCATGCTTGCTAGACATAAATAGCTCTGTTTTCCTCAGAGATTACCTTTGACTTTTAAGGAGAGAGCATATACAGAGCTTCAGTGAGGTATCTGGGTGCTTCACAGAGTAGCAACTCCGTGACATTACTGAAAAGTTTTAGTAGCTAGGGGGTGTTTTAATCGAATTAATTCTTACTACTCTTTACTCCAGTGAAAGATCCTGATCTGTCTGTTCCTACTTTCCAGGAAGCACAAGAAGGGACTTAATTTTTTTCTTAATGTTTGTGCTTGCATAGAAAGAGGAAAGCAGTCTGTGAAGAACATTTATTTTTTGTTATGTGCTGATCTGTCCAGTATTGAAACATCTGCTAAATTTTTATATACAAGCTAGAACATAGATCTGTTACAAGCACACTTAATGTGATATTACCTTTGTCACTTTTTCAATTCAAATCAAGGACATCTGTTAAGGTTCTAGGTATTTAGCACATTAATACATTTTTTCACTTGGCTTTGATTTGTCTTTTAGGTTCTGTTTTAATTATTGGAGACTTGAGTTGCAGTCATAAGACTTCACTTAATTTTCACAAAATACTTATCAAAAAAAATGGCATCAGTATCAGGAATAAATAAAACTGGCAAATTTTGCTACTATGGAGACAGGGCCATATGCTGTCTGCTGGAGTTGCTAATTCACCATTTTAGGGGCCACAGTTAATGTTTTTACATAACTTTCTTAACTTCAATTAGGAGTGATACTATCCTTATCAATGCATATATCCTAGTTAGTCTTTACATTTTTTAAAACACAGGTGCTGTGATCAAAATATTTTTTTATCTGCTTGATACCAGTGATCAAGTTCTTAATCTAATAGAACTTTTTTTTTCCTCTAAAGGACATAAATTTCAAAAATGTAGGAAGTGCTTTACTGCCACAAATTTCTCAATATCTAGAAATATTAATATTCTGTCCTTTAAATAACTAGGGTAATTCAGACTTGTTTTTTCTATTAATATTGTTTTATATCTCTAAAATTTTATACGACAGTTTTTGAAAATAGGTTTCCTTAACACTGAATGCTAAAGGAAAATATTACAACAGATAGTGATCTTTAAAAAAGTGTGATGTATGTACATGTGTGAACATACACATATTTAAGGTAAGAGTCTAATGCTTACAGCATCTAAATATTAATTTGTGATTAATTTGTGGTTTTTTTTCTTAGCAGTACATGATGCCAACTTCAAATGGAGAAACAATTTGTAAATTATACAAGATTGTTCAAGGATTTTCTCAATCTGCACAGTTAACATGAAAAAATGAGATAATATGTAAAATTAAAACTAATTTCTCTTTTATTTAAAAAAGTGATAACAATTCCAAGGCAGTGTAACAGTCAGTTAACTATTTTTTTAATGTTCTACTTCATGGGAATTTAAAAAATTTCTTGATAGATACTAAATTAATAAAATGAAATTAATATAAAACTTCATGTTACTTCTGTTTTAAAATATTAGCTCTATCATCAGAGGCAGAAAACAAAGAACAAAGCCTGTAGTATTATAAAGTTAGTAAGTCAGTGATGTAAAAAATATAGAGTGAAAAATGAAAATATTTTAAACCTATTTCATTTGTCCTATCTGTGAATTCTAACAATCAAGTAATTTTGTTTAAAAAGTGCAAATATTGTTTTTATATTCCTTTTAATCTACCTGCCTGTATACCTCTTTGCTGTTTAATTAGTACAAGAACCAAGATGAATTTGAACAAAAGTTGAAAGTAACTCCACATTTTTGTATTTTCTTATGGAAATACCATATCTATGAATCTTATTCTAAGGATTTATCAATTTAATGAATTAATATCAAAAATCTGAAATTGTGAGATTCTACAAGTGTATGATAAAAGTGGTATATAAATTGACACATACTGTATGTTACCTACATCTTGTATGTATCACTTTAACAAGCTACTTATTTTGCAAGCACCTTTCTGTTAACCGCTTTTTCACTACAAAGATTGTAATTAAAGATTGTTTTTATTGTAAGATACTGTGTTGTGTGTTTAAAATAGAGAGTTTTAAGTGAAGTTGAACTTTACGTTTAGTTTTCTTTGTCATTCAACTTTCAGAGTAATGCACAAATATTTGCATTAGTTTGAGCATACAAAGAGCATGGCGTCTGTGTGATTTATGCCTTTTGATGCTGGCACAACCTTTAAAAAAAAAAAAAAGAAAAGATACCAAAGATGTATATACCCTTAAAAGCATTGACATCCATTTAACATTCAAAGCTGTACCTTCATTTTTGAAACATGAGGGTATTTTTAATAGGCACGGCTTAATAATTGTTTTATTCTATAGAGTTAATAGGATGTTTGGATCAGATGGGATAAATCCAATATAAAAATACACTCAGGAACAAAGATCCAAAATTGAAAACATTTTTCTGCAGTTGTTATCATACCTATAAATAAGGAAATATTAACTTCCTGCTCCACAAAATGATGCATTTTTGCAAACTTCAGTGGGCTGGTTTGAAGCCATATCATAACTCTTGCTCATACTTCACTTTCTGCATGTTGCCATTTCTGACTTTTAAGGTTTTCATACTGCTATGTCATCTGTCTGTTTATATGAGATATTCTGGTTCAGCTACCTTTTTTTCTTTGCCTTCCTCCCTCCCCCTGACATTGTTTTTTTTCCAACTCCTTTGAGGTGTTTCTGTATTACTCAGATGCTTTCATATGGACTTACTATGGGTTTTTTTCTGCAGGTATTTTATAAATTCATGCTTATTCTTGTTAAGAATGAAAAGTTACTTCATTATCCCTTTTTTCTTCTTTTGAAAAACTTGTCTTCTGCATTACAACTTTGCTTTAGAGAAAGAATAAAAAAATCAGTGAATCAGAATTTTCTGCAAGAGTGAGAATCTAAAACACTGGACAGAGCTGATCCCAGGAATCTGTTATGAAACAGTGGTGTCTCATTACCTTCCTGAGCTAGACAAGAAAACTACTGGCAGGAAAAATATCACTGTGCCGTTTTCTTCTGTTTTGCTATATTTCATTTAAAATATGTCAGATTGGCTTTAGAAGTGAGTTGTCATCCCCTGAAAGTGGCAGACAGAGAAGAAAGGTGTAATACAATTTGGAGAATTACATGTTTCTTGTGCGGCAGCAGGCATGGAAAATTCTTGGGAGAAATAGAAGTTTAAACAGACATAAGTTGTCATATATGGTGTCTGTGAAATATTAAAAGTAGAGATTGCACCATGATTTATATACAGTGAAAAATACTTAGCTGTTATGACATGTAACAGTCTTAGACTCCCTGTTGAGCATGAGATTTTAAATCAGAAGGAATATTTATTTTAAAATGTAACAGTATTGTATGTGCCATGTGTCATATGATAAAGTAGGGATTAGCCTGTTTACATGCAGTGCATTGAATGCATTCCTCTCTGCAGAACGCATTAATGATGAAGAGTGAAAACAAGTCACATCAAGATGGAAAAGCAAAACTGGTTCAGTGCAGTAGCTGCCCAGAGAGCTGGATATGGATGTTGAAGGAACACAGACTAGCTTTGCAGGCACCTTTCTGATAGCTTATTTTAGGATTTTTATTCAAAAAATAGCCTACAAGCAGTAGGAAGTGTCATTTATTAGATTTCAGAGGTGGCAAAGAAGTTCAGTGATTGGATAAAAGCCAAAATGGTTGTTTCTTACCATTGCTTTTGCTTAAACCTCCTCCTTGGTTGTGTCTGGAGGGTGAATTCAGGGAAGGTCGGCGCTGGAGAGGGGTGCTGTTCTGTGTGTCTGACACTGCGGGTGTGGAGATGTGCTGCTTTCCCACACATCCTCTAGGCTCTTGCAGCCTGAAACAGATTTCAGGCTATCAGCAACTTCCTTGCTAAGCAACGGGATCCTTTTTGAAACTTAAGTCTTCTAAATACTGAAATCTGAAAAGAAACTTGGCAAGGGGAGAGCAGGCCAGATTGACAGCCAACAGCCTCAGGTGTTTCCATCATTACTCCTGGAGCTAGAAGAAACAACATGTGGCACAAGCAGGAGCTGCAGGGAAAGGAGGGGCTGGAAGCTGCCCAGCTGAAGCAACAGCTTCCCTGTTTTAGCACGGCAGTTTATCCCGTGTCACGGGGAGAGCACAAGAACATGAAACCAAGATGCTGCGTGTGCCTGGCGGAGAGCAACCGCGCCACGTGCTCCAGGCGTTTGCCGGCTGCAGCCTGAGGGAAGGATGTTACATCCCCGTCTGCTAGTTCAATCCTGCGTCCTGTGGAGATGACCTGATTTAATGGTAGGAGGAGGAGGCGGCATTCAAGACTACGGTGCGAGAGGGCCTTTAATTTTTATCCCATCCCACTGGGTGTGTTTGGTGGCAGTGTATGCCATCCACGGCCGCGGTGTGCCGTTAGCGGCATCCCTCCGATACCGGTGCGGTGTTCCCGTTACAGAATAACGGCAAAGCCGGTTCTCCTACCGGGAGAAGGGATTCCCAGGCTGCAAACGCCTCCGCACGGACACGTCTCGGTCCCGGTTGTAGTTCGGCCGGGCCCGCCGCGACCTCTGGCGGGGGGGCGGGAGCCGCGCCAGCCCCGCCCCTTGCCCCGGGAGGGGACGTGCCACGCTCCCATTGGCCGGTTTGAACGGCCGTGCCCCGCCCCAACGGCCGCGCCTCCCGCCGGCGGGGCGGGCGGCAGGGGGCGCTGCGGGGCGGGGCGGG